>JABMIG010000129.1:0-81586 GCA_013187285.1 Cyclotella cryptica | reverse complement strand
AAAACAACATCTGACAATGTGTTGGAGGACTTTCCCTTGATACCTCTGTCAAATAATTCCAACATGCTCTCCAACAAATGAGCCCAGCAATGAATGTTGAAAATTTCATAGGTCTTCCGTGCCAATTATCTTGATGTCGACCGTACGATGTATAATTTGGAAGAGTGATAATTCTCTTTCCTTGACCTTCTCCTTCACACCCCTTAAACACATGAATTCCTTGCTTAACGATTCCCTCCGATCTTCGTTTGGGTTGCTTGGATTTGACAGAATCATTCAAATTTGAATGTTGTGGATTGTAGATGACAATATCATCCAAATATTTACATTTGCCTATTCTCTTGACTAAACTTCTTCTATCATCTGCAAATGTTGGAATTAGAGCTTCATCCAAGTCTTTGCTCAGCAATGTCAGAACTTTCACATCATCAGAATTTCTTATCCCAATATTGCAACTCCATAATCCCAAACGAACATTATTGCAATGTTGGCAGCCTTGAAATCGTCCTTCTAAGAGTTCACCATATAAGACATTTGACTCTTCACCAATTAATTCCTCTTTTCTCATTATGAATTCATGAAGGTCATCAATAGTTGCCCATTTTTTTCAAACTTCTTTGGCTTCAGAAGAAATTCATTTGCAAGTTTTGTAATTTTCTCAATTATTCTCCTGGGCATTGATAATTGTATTCTGCTCACATCAAGTAATGCAAACCCATTAGTATTCCTTTGGTTTGCAATAAATCCACAGATCTTCTTTTCGTCCGCATTTAATGTTGTGGTGTCATAATACTGAAAACAAAATTTTTGACATGGCAGACAATCTGTAAAAAAGATTAAAATTTCATACAATAACATAAATCAGATTCATCTTAAACTACATACCAAGATCTGGACTGACTCTCTCCAAAGGCACAACATCGTCATCATCATGCACAGCATTTGCTATACCACCAGGATTTCGCACAGGGAACACTCCGCGTGATTCACTACTTGAAACACTTTCCTCCGAATCCGATTTTGGAAGCAAAGGCTTTCTCAGACTCTTCCTTCCCAAATCTGCAAATGCATCTGAAGCACTACTTTCACCACTGCTCAAAATGATTTCTTCCTCTCCCTTGCTGCTATCTCCTGACACACTACTTCCAACAGTGTTCACATCACTTTCATCAACTCCATCAGGGCTGTCATTGTTATCACTGTCGGAAGCTTCATCTTCCTCTGATTTCTCGCTGCTGTTAAATTCATAACAATGATCTGGTGAAGAAACATCAACAAATGATTTCTCGCTGCCATTAAATTCATTTGAACCATCTGATAAAGAATCGCCATCTTCCTCTCTTTCGCAATCACTGTCCACTGCTGGAGAGAAAAACAATTTGTTCATTTATGTACTTTCAAGATACAATGAATATATATGGAAACTCACCTGGATGCTTCGTTGGTTTCCCCTTGTATGGAATGAGATCTTTTTTATCGTCTTCTGATGATGTTTCATTTTCTGGCTCAAAGCCAAAACCAACATGACCAGATGTATCATCATCAACAGGAAAGAAAAACCCACCAATGTTCAAACCAAACGCCTCCATCATGTCATTTTCACACTGAGGATGATGACAGCCCAAAACCTTCAAACAAATATAGTCAATATTTTTCAAGCCATATACTGAATCAAGAAGATTCAAGTTCCCACGGTGAACTCCGCACATGTCCTCCAGTCGATTTCTCGACACCTCATTCCAAACTGATGAAATTGTCAGACTGTCAAATTTGAGATTTTCAGATGCAATTCCCTCCTCTACACACAATCGCAATGTCACATTATAAAGAATATTGTTTCCCATTCGAGAAGCCTGAAGCGGGTAAATTGCAAAGTACCTTGATAGATGTTTGTGGTTCCAAATCAGACATGCCACTACTGCATTACTGCAGGGAAGAAAAATACTCGCAGACCTTGTCAAATTCTGGCAGACAGGGAATCTCTTTCCATCGCAGAGGTGATTGATGTCATCCGAAAAACAATAATCCGACATTTCACCCAGGATAAACTTTTTCGACTTAGCCATGGAGACAAAGTTTTCCGTCAAGAGAGAATTGAGTTCCGCATACTCAAGCTTACCCGGTTCGAATAATCGCAAAGGATCAATGCAAATCTATGAAGAAAAAAGCCAGAGATAAGTTTGATGAGATCTTCTCAAATAAAATTTGACTTTGAGAAAAATTCTCACCTGGTACAATGAAGTGTCACGATAAAGATCACACTCTGCTAGGGCCCAGAGTAAACTCCTTCCTCTTCTTCCTACTGAAAAAATTGCATGTCTGCCAGGAACACATAAATCTCTTTCAGGGTAGGACACCTGATTGGTACCGGAGGCAGCTGTAAGGACATGAAGGTTCGGATACGTTTCCTGGCAAAATTTAATTCTTCTCAAATCACGACGAAAGGGCTTGGATAATCTCTTGATATCTTTGGGAAAATACATTCCAATGAACAAACAAGTCTGTAGCACTACAGTGAATTAAAAAAGGAAGTTTGTTAATAACATATTTGTTTAACTTAGAACATTAAACATAGGCCCTCTCACCATCAACTTCCAACCCTCTTTCATCACAGCACTTCTTCGACAGCTCAAGGGGAACTTTAAGACATACCAAACAGTGAGGATTACTTTTCATCTCCGGCTAGAGTGTGCTTCTGCTTTTTGGACTTACTGAGTTTTCCTTTTGCCGGTGAAATTTTTCTTTTCTTGAGTGAAGCTGCTGCTTGAACCATCCTGATCAGTCTTCTTTCTCGTTTTGATTTCTATAATATGACATTGGGTTAGTGACGAAACAAAAATAGGATAAAAATTGAAATTAGTACAACTTACCATCAGCTTCTTGTCCTGCTTTCTGCTTCGCCAATTCAGAGATAACTTGATCAGTAATGACTTCCGAAGTGTATGGAGTGCCTTTGCTGTCATTGCAAACTTTTGCAACATCCTTCCTGACCAGATACATAACACAGTCATACACAGCCTCACACACAGCACGCCTAAAGGCAGAAATATCCTTGTTCTCCTGAGCAGAAAATAGTTTGGCTCTGATACGAGGAAACAAATTGTCCAAATCATCCTCCTGAACAGATCCAGAACAGAAGGCATTGACCAACCAGTAGATTGAATGCGAGAAATCATTCTTGGATTTAGACCACTTCTCCACAGGAAAGTCCAACACAACATTCCGCACTTTTAACCCAGGTGCTATGTCGCTGTTCATATCCTCAGACAAATCATCTGACGGAAACACCTTCTGAAATGTTGTCTTATACACTCTGTATTTCTTTTTTTCTTCTTCCATTTGGAAAATTTCCTCAAACAACTCAGTGAGCTCCTCTGCTGGCAAATCACTGTTCTTCAAGCTCTCAGGAACAAGAATTGTTAGCTTTGGCTTAAATGTGTCAATGTCATACTCAAGCTTTTTGTAAAAATCGCCAAGCATGGCTTCGAATCAACCAACACTAATACAATCCCAATTTTCCTCGAAAAGTCCTGACCCTTATCCCAACACTTCAGAACATTCAACCAATTTTTGACATACTCAACACCACTATCTTCAGAAGACCAATCCAGAGCAAAAGGGAAAACGAGCTTCTGCTTGTTCTCAGAGAACATTGTCCACGCTGCAACAATCAAAAAATTAAACAGAAGAATTGGTGTGTTCTTATCTTCTGTCTTCCGGGTAGCACCTCCAAGTTCTTTGACCAATTTAGTAAGAAGTGGGAGAACGACTTCAACTTCAGTACCATCACTGCGCACAATGTTAACACGCATTGATCCATCATGAACATCGCCCAAAAGACCTTCATGATTGTCAAGACCTGAAGCCACAGTGCCCATGGATGGACCCACACACGGAACAACAATATTACCTCCAGAAACAGATTCCACTAATTTGTCGAAGCCCAGCTGCAAGACTTCACATTGCTTATTGTATGATTCTACCAACTTGCTGTTCGACTCTGCCATGATTCTGTTTGACTCAGCCATGTCCCTGTTTGCCGTTATCAAGTCCTGGCTAGCTGCCACCAAAGATTGCAAAGTTGTATTGATGTTAGAATAACTGCTTGTAATTTCTGACACACTCTGTGTAAACCCCGATTCCACATTCAGATTACGATACTGCAAATTGTCATTGTTTGGTCCAAACACAAATGCATTGACCTTTCTCCAAGTCTAAAATAGTCCAATTGTGAGATTTAAAAAAACATTCTGACAACAAAAAAAATTTGTGTAACTCACAATAAATTCTTCATCGGAAGGGCGATCAACAGTAGCTGGTGTCCGATCACTTGGATTCGTCTTTAAAAAAATAATAAAAAAAATTTAGAATAGTCCAAGTGATGGAAAAAAATAATCGAGAAAAACAGAAACATACAACTACAGTGTTGTTTTCACAGACGGCAGTGGGTTGCAACTCAGAAGTGGTAGATTTGTGTTCTGCAACATTCTTTGCAGATTCCTTTTCATTTTCTGTGTCTGAACTCATATTGCTGCAGCATTTCACAGAAAAGATGATACAAGTTAGAGAACACAAAAATATTGACATGTTTGTTTTAAAAATGCTGCGAGGTCATTTTAAACCGCAGTACATAAAAACACACGAGGAAAAACATTAAATAAAAAGACGAAGCATAAAGCAGTTTCGTTATGTGCTCACCTTGCCCTTCTGAATATAGAAAAACTGCACCAGAAAAAAAGACAAAAAAATTTCAGCACTACCATCATGTGAGAGTGTTCAATACAAGAGTAAAAAAATTTAGTTCATACCTTGTGACAATTTCACTCTCAATGCTAAAGGCACACATACAGAGGAGGGAAAGGTTAGAACATAGAATAATGACATACAATGTCAGCATCGAAGCAACACCACATCAGAACAGGGAAACTTTTGTGAAATTCATTCACTTGTAGTATACCTCAAAGTATCCCTCACAAACAATCATAAACAGTTAAAGGAAGCATGTATATTGTCCTCCCTTTGCCTGTTGGAGTCTCCCAAACCTTCACAGATCAGGTAAAAAAGACATGAAATAACAAATAAATTTTCCACCACATCAACAACACACCAAAGCCCCCGAAGATCAAACACCAAAAACCTCCAAAAATCAAAACTTCAAAATATTCTTAAAAATGCTTCTTCACAAAAGCAGTGACAGATGAGAGATGGAAATAATTGAAGGGGGAAAACCAGTATCAACTCGTATTGTTGTGTCCCTTTCTACTCCCTCGATTAACTCGTATTGTTGTGTCTTTCTGTCTCTCTGCTTCTGTCGACCGAGAATGCATCATCGCAAAACATCATCTAATGTAACAAATGTCAACTCGAAAAGGGAGCCCAATTGAAGTGACATAAAAATGGAACGAATGCGCTCCAGTCGACGAACAGCATATGTGCCCCTGACGACGAAAAGCGTTTGCGCTCACGTCAACGAAGCGCAGATTAGCTCACGTCAACGAAGAGCGTATGCGCTCGCGTCGATGACAATAAAAAGCTACTCGTATTGTTGTATCTTTCTGTCTCTCTGCTTTAGTCGACCGAGAATGCATCATCGCAAAACATCATCTAATGTAACAAACGTAAACTCGAAAAGGGAGCCCAATTGAAGTCACATAAAAAATGGAACGAATGCGCTCCAGTCGACGAACAGCATATGTGCCCCTGTCGACGAAAAGCGTTTGCGCTCACATCAACGAAGAGCGTATTAGCTCACGGCAACGAAGAGCGAATGCGCTCACGTCGATGACAATAAAAAGCTATCACTTCGACGAGCGGCAAATACACACGCTTCCATGAGGAACGAAGCAATTACTTCCACGACGAGCAAATGTGCTCACATCGACGGAGAGCGAATGCGCTCATTTCGACGACAACCAAATGCGGTCACGTCGACAAAGAAAGATGAACACACAATACAACCCCCAACCACAACACAACTAAAAACACACGCAGACAAAAGCAAATCTGCGAGTCAGATCTGCCCTCCGAACGGAGCAAAGAGATGACGACAGCGGCAGTCGCGTCGACAATGAACGAATGTGACGCCACCAACACCTGAACAACAAAACACACCCCAGCACAACTACATCACAAGCAACATAACCACAGCCAAACAATACAATTTGTCATAATGCACTTAACACAACGGCGCTTCGGCGGCTCTGTTGACATGACGCCGGTCAACATGATGGACTCACCAATAGTAATTTATTATTGACAAAACACTGTGGCGGTCGTTGGTAGACACAAAAACATTTGAAAACTTATTGAGATTATGTGTGTGAAAAACAAATGATTTCACATGATTCGAAACTACTATTCTAACTTCAACACATAATAGTGCTCTATTGCCCCTCACTGTCAAAACATTCACGATTAAGAATTTCAAAACTGCACAGCCTGGAAACACAACACTAAACAGTACTACTCCGCCCAAAGTTCTAAACACACATAATAGTGCTCTATTGCCCCTCTCTGTCAAAACATTCACGATTAAGAATTTCAAAACTGCACAGCCTGGAAACACAACACTAAACGGTACTACTCCGCCCACAGTTCTAAACAGATCATAAGAATCGGAATAATGTGACGTAACAACAACACACTGAAAATTGCCACGATCAAAATAGCATCGTGACCACATAACATTCAGTCATAATCTTTTTGCTGACTCATGGGCATTCCTCACACATTCCTTATGACCTACCTACCTCTCCCTCTATACATCTATACATATATGCAAAAACACATTACTATAAGCAACTGCTAAAAAATCTTGCATCGGCTGCTAGTGGTCAGTGGTGGAGACTATGAGAGCACCTTTGTTCATAGTCCTGGCCATAGCCCAACATACTGTTGTTGCGTTCAAGGATAAAGTATGGTTCCCACGGTCGTAGCCTCAATCTGAGGAGCGGGAATTGTTTGGGACGTTATGTGCTATCCAACCGTTCATGGTCCTGATGCATAGGCCCATCAGAATGTCATTTCATTTGTAGTCATTGGTAGCCATCGAACAACGAAAGATTTCTACGTACAATCGTATTAGTTCCGACAGTATAAGTAGTGACGTAAAGACAAAAGAATTTTTTTCAGGGCTCGGAAATTCATCATTTTACGGCCGATCGGATTCGGCTAACTAACTACTAGCAAATTACTCATAGGTGTCCTCATAGGTCGTAGAAAATCAGATAGGAATAAGTATAACTCGGACTATGACTCATAGCTCATAGTTTCCACCACTGACCACTAGTAATTTCGTATTAATTTCTGTTCTTGTATACTTAGGTAGATAAATATTAAATATTTATTTTAAGTACGACATGGTGTGGTACAATACCTACTGAGCCAATGCCTCGACGACACGGAGAACCCGATGCCCCACCCAACACAGGAAGAGAGACAAAAACTCAACGGATCGCGTCGCTTCCCTTGGTTCAGTCCTCACGCTCAACTCGTTCTGTCTATTGTACTGTTGCCTTTGTTGGATTGGGTCGCCAAATTTGTAAGTGCCTTCACATCGATCGTGACGAAGCCAATCAATCGTTTTGATTCGTGTGAATGTCAGTGCAGAGTCTCGCCAAAGTAGTAGACAGAAGTCACAACTTGTGTCGTGAACCTCATTGGTGAATGACGTGCCTCTCTAATCCACTTCTGTCCAGCAGACTCACGTCGTCTTTCAAACTATCGTGACTCCCACCCACCACAAACCCTCCTCCTAGGACACATTGTAACCCAAACAAGAACCGTCCAACTCAAACCACACAACCATGGCATCCCTCCCCCCCTCCCCGGTAGCCCTCGCCTTCCCCGGAATCCAATGGGACCCCATGCAAAAACTCCGCCTCACTCCCCCCGAAAGCGGACTCCTCCGCTCCGCCGAAGCCAACCCCATAGACTACACCCTCTCGGACCCCGATCAGAGCACGGCCTACGTCAAGGCCTTGCTCAAAGTCCTGGCCGAGGCGAGCGGGGCCAGCGGCCCAAGCTCCAAGGTATCCCGTTTGAAGGATCCGCTTGTCGAGGAGGATGCGTTGGTGATGCTGTATACCGATCCCATGGGAGTGGTGACGCATTACGCGATTACCAAGTTGTATGATGTGGTGACGTGTTTGAGGGAGAAGAGGAGGGGCGGGGTTTCGTTGGGGACGACGTTTTATAATTATGATACCGATGGGAATTTGATTGATGAGTGGAGGCCGTTGTTGAGGGTGCTTCATTTGGGGGGTGGAGGGGATGCGTTTGCGCAGCGTGAGTCGTGATTGGTTTGTTGTGGTTGTCGTGAGTGATTTAGTTTCGTGCCTTCACTGGGTTAGATGTCGAAGAAGAAGAACAACAACAACAACAACCTGAAGGCATGTCATTGGTCATTTTTTGCAAGTTACATCCTTGAATTCACGCAACAACGTCCCTTCCCTTTCAAACACGCAGGTGGAGCAGCCTACTGCCTAGCATTCATCCTAATGGCAGGCTGCCCTCTCAACGCGTCTCCACCGACCGATCGAGAAAAATTAACCACGCCTCCGTAGAAGAACCCCTCGCAGCGCTCATCTCATGGATAACCTCCCAACTGCAATCCTCTGCCTCCTCCTCTCTGTCCCTCGTCACGCCAACTCTCACCGCACTCATGAGCTGTCCCGAAGCGAGAATTCTCTTCGCCGACAGCGGTGGAATCGGTTACCTCTCCCGTCATTTACGCACCGGATCCCGAGGGACCAAACGACCGGTAGGCGGAAGCGGTACCGCCACAGTCCAACAACTCTACGAACTATGTTTCTGTCTCTGGACACTCACTTATGAATGCAATACATCGGCCACAATCCGAGCCACATTTGCACGCGACAATGCCGTACATTCACTCGTCGACCTTCTGTCCTCGGCTCCTCGTGAAAAAGTCATTCGAGTGGCATTGTCGGCACTGCGTACCCTGGCGTCTTGTACCCCGGCCTCATACTCCTCGTCGTTATCGTCATCCGACCCGTCGAGAAAAGAAATATCCTCCTCCACCTTCCTCAACGAAATGATTGGTTGCGGCCTCATCAAATACATTGATCAAATGAAGGAGAGACAATGGACCGATCCGGATATTGTCGATGACTTGCTCGTCCTACATAAGTTATTGCATGAGAATTATAAAGAGATGAGTCGATGGGATGTGTATTTGGCCGAGGTGCAGAGTGGGAATTTGGAGTGGGGGATTTTGCATACCGAAAAGTTTTTTAGGGAGAATGCCAAGAGGTTTGAGGGCCCGAATGGGGATTTTTCGGTGGTCAAGGTACGAACGTTGCCGGTACTTCCCGTTGTCACTGTGTCCCTATATATCTCAACTTTCGAATACGTTTCATCCCACTTCTAGATTCTCATTGCACTCACCGCCGGCAACGACGAAGAAGTCCAATCCATTGCGTGCTATGACATTGGGGAGTTCGTCCGCCACTATCCCAATGGTAGGGCCATCGCGCGAAGCTTGGGTGCCAAGGACATTGTTTTGAAGCTTGTGGATCATTCGAATGAAGAGTTATCGCGTCATGCTTTAACGGCTGTTTCGAAAATGATGGTGCAAAACTGGGCGGTGAGTGGTACTCGTGACTTAGCATTCATTTACTTTGATCTGCTGATCCTAACATCTCTTTTTTTACCGTACAGGCCGTTCATTAAAATCATGAATATGAGCAATGCTATCATTATATCTCTATGTCGTTTATATGTTTATTGCCATAACAACAGAGGTGAAGCCCTAAAGAAATAGGGGCTTGGTGCTTTGTATAGACAGAGCTGTAAGCATCTTTACTTAGGAAGGTTAGCTCTATTATCGGCGTTCTGTATACAGGGTTTACAATAACCTCGTTCTCATTCGTGGCACTAATTATTGCTTGTTGTTGTGCCTTGGGAAGAGAATGTTTGGGAAACGCTCCGCGGCAACTATCAGTTCGTCAATAGTGATCCCGCCAGAGTTATCAGTGTCTGCAGACTTCATCAATGTCGCTGCCCTGTTCTTGATGACATCTCTATTCTTCAAATGAGTGCTCATCATTAGAGACTCGATTTCGTCCAAGGAAAGATAACCTGATCTATCAACATCATACTACCAGCAATAAGAAAGACGGAGAGGTCACTTGTGTCTAAGAAGTCACTTCGTCAAACATTGCCTATACAATAATCAACGTCCTGCTTACCATATCAAATGCCAGCCTGCACTTATCTTCCGATGAAAATCCAACAAAGTTACTAAAACTCATTATGAGTTCTCTTCCATCCACATACGAAGCTCCATTCCGGATCAGGTCGTAGATGATATGCGACTCGGACGTAGTCCCAAACACAGGCATCAACTCACAGAATCCATCGTATTCAAGATAAAAACTCGAACTGCTGACATTGTTCGGAGAAGAAAACGCTTTCTTCCGTAAGACTTCCCACATTCTCGTGACAGCGACAGTATCCATGTTGCATGTTCCGATGCATCTTGCAAATACTTCTCTCTTCTTGGAAGTTATTTCTTTTCTGCTGAGCCTCTGCTGATAGAGATGGCAATTCCAGTGCCTTTTTGTTATACTCTTCCGATAAAAAATCTTCTTTGCTGGGATCGTCTGCTTCTACCATTGTTTTGAATTCATTGAAACTTACTTGTCCGTCACCCTGTTGATGTCAGGAGTGCAAATTGAATGGATAATGCTGGCAAGAGATGTAACGACAAGCAACGTCATAAGTAATTCTTACATTCATGTCCAACATTGATATCATCATGTCCACTTCTTCGTCTGTGACATGCTCCCCCATAAAGATCAAGGAGTGACGTAACTCTGCAGCTCCAATGTATCCATTTTTGTCGAGGTCAAATAGAGTGAACGCTTTCTTGATGTCCTCTATTGTGAAAAGTCCATTCTTGCTGTCATCTACTGGTTGGGCGTTGGCCTTTACGTCTGTCTTCTCCACGGTCCTGTGCAGCACGTAGGAAGTTACTGTGGGCTGATCTTGTGGGAAGGCTATGCCATTGGGGGCTTCAAAAGATAGTGCCATCTGAAGAAATCCAGCATGTAGCGTGTCTCCAAGCTATGGTTACAATAGTTGCAGTAAGCTTGAGTGGTATGAATGAAAATGCATCCCGAATGTGCTGAAAGTTGGCTCACCTCTGTGGTATGTTTCAGACTGACGGCCGTGTGAATACTCCCATCTCTGAAAAGCGGCAGTAAACTTATTTCACCCATCCCAACTTCTTCGTAGTTGTGTAGAATCTGATCATATTGACAGCATTCAACTGACAACACGTATTCATCTACTACTGGCAGAGATATGTCAGAATCATCCCATCGCAGCCTTGATTCACTAGTGTTTGCCGCGACAGTCATTTGTTCGTTGCTATGAGTCCTTCCTTTAGAACGTAATATTATGCGTAGGTCACTTGGAACCGCATCAGTCGAATCATCTCTGAGCTCCATGCTCTGTACACGGACAAAGCCCGCTTCCAAGAATTGATGATGTAACTTGACAGTTGCGATTTCCATCATGCTAGTCGATCCAATATTCCAAGATTCTATCGAAACTAAAGATGACTCCTTGCCTACGCCTCTTGCACCCAATCCTATCAAGCTGATAGGTTCCAACTGGACTGTTTTGTCTTTCTCCCCTTCTTTGTGAATAATAAACCCAAGGTTGTCAAACCAGTTCTTCCGGTCTATCCAAAAGTCAATGTAATCATCGGCGTTCATGTCCGCGAGGGCAAAACTTTTGGACTGTCCGTCTGGTGTAGAAACAGTAGCAATCAAGCTTTCCTCTACATCAGAAAACCCTAAATCATTCAAATACAGCTTCAACACCCCAACCTTTGCTGGGACGAAAGAGAATTTCAAGTGCACTTCAGAGTTTGTCGTGGAGTCTCCAGGCTTGAGAACGGCCAACTCCTTCGCAACCTCGGATTCAGATTTTAGGATTTCCAATATTGAGATAGTCGACTCGCCTATCAACCCAACGCCCTCTGAATCGTCGCGTAATTGTACTGTTAGCTTCACATCTGCTTCGACGAGAAATGTTTCCGGAGTCGCCAAGTCGAACGACACAACGCCGTTATTAAAGTCTACGTCGTGGCCTTGCTTCATTCCAATCTCACTCCTCCGTTTCATTGAGTCTTTCACTGCGCTGAGCTGAAACAGCAGATACGGTGACATTTCATCAGAGTCGTTGCCGATTCTGCTGCGTATGTTCTTCCCTCGTATGCAAGTAATGCAGAGCCGACCTGGCTGCAGGTCTAAACAGGAGGCTGTTGTCATGCTATTATACTGACTACGGTGATTTCTAGTGAATTGGTGATGGATTAAGTAGCTTTAGAACGTCGTCATACTTCAAATATCATTGCGGTCCATTTTGAATCCATTTAATTTTGATTTAGAACCAGAGTATAGTTTTCGCAAACCATGGATATTGAAGAACAATCAAGCTTGTTCACATTGCTTCATTGTCGATGATAGTGGACTTGAGGTGAGCATCGATCAAAATATCGGAGAAAAGCATTTTCCCTCGCCACTTGCCCATTTCCTAACAATGAACTGCTCCGTAGTAGCAAAATGTTAGCTTCAGAGGACCTTGCTGCTGTGACAATGGAAGTCACATCTGATGAAAGTTCAGCTAAACAGACAACTGGTTCATTTGACTTTGAACGAATCAACGGTCAAGATAATGGCACAAAACAGCTCAAATTTCCAGCTTTTGGCGACTTTCCCTTGGAATCCGAAGATGAAGTTGTTGGCGTCCTGAAGAAGCGATCTCGTTCTCCGGAAACCGGAGATTTATCAAACAAGAAGTCTGCTTGCGCAAACGGAAACCCGAAGCTGGGGGTTCTGGGTGAACCTGAATACTCCTTATCTGAAGGTCTCAAGGCCGATTTTGCCCCCGTTGCAAACCTCCATCTTTGCCAGACGAAGGAAGACAACAAGGAGCCAGACAGTGACGATGTGCATCCAAAGTTTATACATAGATTGACTTGCGATGTGTTCAAGTCGTCTTCATCTGAAACGCTAGCACATGCTCGAAACCACGAATCTAGGAGTAAGATTAAAGAAGACCTTTGTGACCGAAGCGATCAAATGAAAGAGGCTGCTAATGCCTTGACAAGCTTTGCGCTCTCGTCGGTGTCCACATCGACATCCACTTCATCAGACTCTGTTGCAACTTCCAACGAAGAAGAAGAACCGCTGTCTCACTCGACGAGAGACCCGCCTGTCGATTTAGTTCCAAAAGAAAATGACACAACAATGCTATCAGATTACAACAATTTGCTTGTTCGTCATATCGAATTCTTCTATCCGGCAAGGAGCCACCTCAACTACGACAACCTCTCTGGATCTAAGAATTCAACGAATATGTCCAACATTCGACTTGGACTTCGATGTGTTCATTGCAAGACGAATCCAACACATGTAACAGCAGCAGCATTTTTTCCGAGTGCGGTGAGCTCGATTGCATCGGGTCTCGGAACGATAGGGAGCCGACACTTTGGTGAGTGAGACAATGTGTTATTGATTGCCAATCTGGCACCATTATCACTCAATGACCTTTCTCGTTCTGTGTGTAGGCTGGGGCAAGTGCCCTAATGCCGACCCCGAAGTGGTACATCAAATGATTGAGACAAAGAAAAATTCGAGTCTTCAGACTAGGACTAACGGAAGGATCGGCCTCGACGCATACTGCAAGAATCTTGCCAACCAGTACGGTATTTTCGATGATGAACTTTCGGGCGTTTGCTTGGTCGAAAGTAAACAAGGTAATCCATCGCTCGCTCTTCGTGAGTCTCATTCGGTAGACCGTTCTTCCGTTGCGTCCGTGTTGGCGGGGATGAGACATGACACAAATATCGACGTGCGGCCATACGTGCCAAGTGAAATGAACTGTTTCTGGGAATGCAGTAAATGTCGATCTGTTCCAATACAATTCCGATCGAAAGGATCAGTAATCTTTAGTGTTGAAGAGCCAACTGCTGAAATGATCGAAGATCACGTGAAGATCTGCAATGGCATTCAGGCCCTCCTTGTTCCTCGAACAGCAACTATTGAGCCATTCTATGGCGATTACGAGGATACATCTCTTCCTCTAATCCGAGTTAGATGGGAAAACAGTGAAGCCAATGCGAAGACGTCGTCAAGACGACGAAGTGAAGACGAAAACACCATCAAGAGGGGCGTAGATGAAGATCCACTATGCTTCGATGCAGATAAACCGTACACGACCGATTTCGCTTACTTTACCGTGAAGCAGCTCAAGCGATGTTACCTTACTAAACCAGGAGGAAGCAGAGGAGCGTGTCCGATTGGGTACGCTGGACTGGCTTGTGGGCACTGCGCAGGAGGGAACACAGAACGACGATTCTTCTACACGTCAGCGGATCACCTAAGGAACAGTTTTTCTCATATACCATCTCACTTGATGGAATGCTCTTCATGTCCGGATGAAGTCAAAACTCGCTTGGAGGAGCTCAAAGGTGTCCGAAATCGTCAAAAATCTCAACTCAAAGTAGGTCACCACAAAATCTTTATCGATAGATTGTGGAGTCGGCTGCATGACGGATTGCCTGTTGCTGTGTCCGACAATAATGAAGACGAGAGCAGTGCCTCGCAAAGAACGAGTGCCTTCTCAACTGCTATTTTTTCACGCAACGGATCTTCTGAGACAATTAAAGCAACATCATCCGCTTTAGTTCAGGATGCCGATCGTAGCTTGACATCAGATTTGGCATTCTTCACTCTCTTACAAGTGGCACCGTATAAAATGTTGGGTGGAAGTAATTCAGATGACTCAGACTCGCGCGAAATAGGGTTTCCTGGGCTTATCTGCTTACATTGCAACAATACACCGAATGGTCGAAAGTTCTTCACAACTTCTTCGGTGCATCTCAGCGGTTTACTAGTCACAATCTCCAATCACATGCAGACCTGTCAAGGGTGCCCCAAATCAGTCAGAAACCAAATTACTCGCTTTAAGAGTACTCATGAGTCCCAGTTGCAGCTCGTGTCAACTGATGATCACGCTAGATGTATGCAACGTGTTTGGGAGAGACTTGTCAAAGCTTCACAGTCTAAGGAAAAGAAATCAAGAAAAGTGTACCAGCCTGTTGAGGGAGAGGAAAACGTCCGGTATCTCCCCGTAGATCAGAGTAAACCTCTAGTTACACCGGAAGATGAACAATTGGTCACTCCTTATACTTACTTGGTGATGAAACAAGTTCGACCTTGCAATCTTGGCACCACAGGCAATGGATCAAGATCACAGTTTGCTGATGGGTTTCCTGGCCTTGAATGCATCCATTGCGCTGACACGTCGAACTCTCGAAAATTCTTTTATCGTACGGTTGACATTCTAAGTGGTAGGCGTCACCAAGCACTGGTTGCTTTACAAACCTTTTCTCGCTCTCATCTTCATGCTTGGCATTTTATCACTAGGAAACTATGCTCATATTCCAAACCATCTTGTGGGATGCGCTAAATGCCCCGCAGATGTTAAGGCCGAGCTTGCCGACAAGAAAGAACATCACCTGGCTACGAAAAGTAGGCTGGATAGAGGATCTCAGAGGAAGTTTTTTCAGAATATCTGGGATCGGCTACACGCCGGAAAGCAAGTGCAAAATTAACTCGCATCCATTCCATGAACAAACTGCCTCGACATTGGTGGACGTTCTTTTCCGAATCGTAATTAAGATGGATCTTCAGGAATCCACGCTTTGGTACGCAAGTGCAAAATCGACGCTCAAATATTTGGACCGGTAGTCCGGGGTTTCATACATTGCAAAACGACTGTTTTTAATAGCAAAGGCGGGCCACCTCCATCTTAGGTGACAGTTTAGACAGGTGCACTTTAACTCCATGGGGAGAAAAGTAAT
The DNA here is from genome assembly GCA_013187285.1 of Cyclotella cryptica. Lineage (NCBI taxonomy): Eukaryota > Bacillariophyta > Thalassiosirophyceae > Thalassiosirales > Thalassiosiraceae > Cyclotella > Cyclotella cryptica. The sequence goes on along the minus strand of JABMIG010000129.1, from coordinate 65,685 downwards.
TATTGATTATTCTTTAGCTCGCTTTAATACAGCATCTGTCTCCAGCTTGGCAGAAAATGCATACAATTTGCCAGAGTACGTAGTCACCCGTTTCCTTGCCTGCCTACCGATCATATAATAGTTCTTGACACAAAAGCCAAATACTCGTAGCAGGATAGTAAACTGGGAAAGTGAAAGCAATGATGAGAATGAAACGGACACAAAATATGACATTGATATTCTGCTGATGACAGGTCTTTACTCACCCACACAATTTTTGCATAACTCGTGGAAAGGAGCTGCTTCAGCGTAAAATGCGAGCCAACTTTCCATGGGTATAGCTGCATTTCAGACCATGGCGTCGATGATCCCCATTTGAATATCGGCTTCATCCCTCTGAAGTTTGCCATTCCATGAATAAAAACTGCAGGTCCAAGGATTTTCCATAAGGGTGTGTGCACTCCCAAAACGTCTCTTCGAGCAAGAAGCAAGGCTGTCATCGTCCCACATAGTTCATGAATTGGAAAAACACCTCGGCAGATGGCATAGAAATTCTTATAGTCGTCGGACTTCTTTGTGTACCTGTCAATTCAAGGGTGTCAACATACACAGTTGGTAGGCGATTAATGATAAGGCATAGCTTGGTTGGTGAGCAATCAGGTAACGGAAGATAGAGTTGCGCTAGTGGAATGAACTTACATCAGTATCCGTCTTGTGGTATCAAATAGCTTTAGACCTAGACTTGCCGCCATCATCTGAGACACATAACAATTTATGTTTGTGACCTCATCATAGTCCCTGACAATAGGTTGAAGGATATCCTTCTTCCTTCGCTTTTTTCCCTTGTGAATTTTCTTTCTTGGTTTGAAATTCCTGTGAAACAGAGGTGTATTGCATGTAATGACCACAATCAAATAGTCAAGCCAATGGACGAAACGATACATACCTTGGCAAAAATGCTGTCCACTGTACAATTTTGAGCTTCAAATATTCTTCAATGATAGGACTGGCAATGCAGCTAGCCCCAAAATCACACGCGAATAGGGTTATTCTCTTTGGCCTATACTGCTTCTCTCTCAAAACCCAAGGTAATATAACACATGGCACTTCAGGAGTCAAACCGAATATGGCAGGCTCCCAAAGAAGAAACACGCCCAGTCGCAGTAATGTTGTCACTATGATCTCCAAAATGAGGGCTAGAGCATACCCTAATGTAAAAGATACGTGAAAGGTTCCAATCTGACAGGCAAAAAATAAAACTTCAGCTTGAGAAACGAAGATTGAAAACTACCAAAAAATGGATACCACGATATACAGTCTTACCAGAGTGTTGATATTATTATACTTTCCATCATACACACAAAGCAAAGTTATCAACGGCGGGATGACTCCAAGTCCGACAGTGAATAAATTTTGAAGAAAGAGCCTATTATACTCTGGAAATGGCAAGGATCGAGGCGACACAGCACAATAAGAAAGCAGAGCAATGCCTATTGTCGAAAAGGTAAGCTTTTGAATAGAATCAAAGCTGATTTTAGATTCGGCTCCAGCGATGACCACGGCCTAATTGAGGGGTTTCAAGTGATAGTTGATGCCGCAAATCATCAGAAATGTTTCGGCATGGAATCAAATAAGAAATACTTAAAACTCACGGACTCGTCCTTCAGCTCGCAATAAGGCCCTTCTGCATTGATCGGAACGATCATCCTTGTTGGAACAGATGAAATCAAAGGGGATGCAATTTCTGTTCTTCTCGTCAACCCAGGAGTGTCTTCCATCATGGTTGCGTCGGTAGAGAGTGGTAACTCCACATCGATAGGAGGAGAAGGCAGCGTAGAGATGACAACGTCATTGCTCGACTCAGGCACAGTTTGTACACTTTGATGATCATGGTCAGTACGGGCAGGATCCATTGCAGGTGACTGAGGTGAAAGGTGTCGATTCTCAAGCCACTCCTGCGTCACTTGATTGTCACGTGAAAAGAATCCTTGACTTCCAAAGCGTTGATAACCAGGCATGGCTTGTAATGCCTGTGATTCTGGTGGAGGTGCGGCTCGTTGTTGCGGTAGAAATGACGGAAAGTGCACGTTGTACGGTGGGGGTGGGGCATATCCTTGATTTGGAGGTTGGCCGTCCGTCGGATACGGCGGTCGAAAGGAAGATGTGTATTGTTGATTCTGGGCAGGGTGTTGGGATTGAGGAGCGTGCTGCTGCTGGAATGTTGCTGTTGGTGGCGGAATGGGTGGTGGGTAATAGTAGCCGTTGGCAGCTGCCTGTGCCCATGCAGCATACTGTTGTTCATATTGACGTTGTTGTTCTTCCATCTGCTGTTGATTGGGGTTGTTGAATTGGTATTGTGGTGTTCCTCCCTGCGGAGGTAAATTTGTCGAGTAAGCCCGATGTTGTTGCTGCTGTTGCTGCGGTGATATTGGCTGACGATAGTCATAAGGTGGCGGCATCTGTCGTTGCTGAGGAGGTGGAGACTGTCGCTGTTGAGCTTGAGCTTGGCGATAATCAAATCCAGAATTCCTCGGTGGAGCATACATATAAGGCGACGGTCCAGACTGTTGAGGCATGCCAAACTGCCTCTGCGGCTGTGCCATACCAGTACCATGCCCCACCACAGACGACCGCCGCGTCACAGATGACGAATGCCCATAGGTCAACCCTCCAGCCCGATCCGATCGCGCCCTCTCCCCGTCATGCAAAACACCCTGATTCTCATCCCCCTCCTCCGAAAAATCCTCCGTCTCCCCATCGCTCAAATACACCGGAAGATTCGGCAATTCAAACCCCATACCATCCGTATCGGTCTCGTCATCAGTAAAAGTCTCCGTCTCCTCCAACCTCAAAAGTTGCCTCTGCATCTCCGCCTCTCTTTGCTGCGCCTCCCTCCGCTGCAATTCCAACACCTCCAATTGCTTCCGACGCAAGTCTTCCAATTCCTTCCGTTCTCGCTCTTGACGAACGATTCGTTCGCGCTCCATTTCTCGAAGTTGTTGTGCCCGGTATTGTTCGTTGTAGTCTCGTCGTTGTTTTTCGGAGCGTCGAGTTCGACGGTATTTGGCTCGATCTTGACGTGTCCATAGTTTTTCGGGGGTATTATTCGTTGTTTGAGCTGCTGCTGATGCTGCTGCTGTGGTTGTTTGTGGTTTTGTTGTTGTTGTATCAGATCCGGAATCAGGATAGGGCATAGCATCAGTGTGGTCGAGAGGATGAGCGTTTCCCGTCGTCAAGGATGCAGGACTTAGTGCTGAGGTGGCGTAGTCCGAGTCGTCTAGCATGGCTTGCAGTCGTTTGAGAGTTCGGAGTGGTTGTGAGACGGAGGAGGATGCGGACGAGGATGTTGATGAATGTGTCTTTTTCGCTGGCAATGAAGGCCTTTCTGCGGTGACATCATCATCCTCTTCTCCGTCGGTATCGGAACTGCCACCTCCTCCAGCACTCGATGCAGATTCAATGTCTCTCTTGACAGGAAAAGCATCTCTTCCTTCACTTGTATCATTTACAGCAACACCTCTATCGTTAGTCGTTTCTGCCAACCCGTCCCCTTGCGAATTTGTCGTGTCCTGCACATTGGAATTCTCGCCATTCAAACCATGACGAGCATGCTCCGACTCGTCCTGCTGTCCATTCATGGTCATTGGCACCATCATTTCTGACATGACCAGGAAGGAGCTGCTCTTTCCCCCGTTATTATTGTTGTTTGAAGCATCCGTGACAGCGAGGCAGGTCATGAAAAGTGCAGTCCACGACTTGAGACTCATGATTCTACTTTTGTTGTGATCTATTAGGGATGTGCGTTGGCGGCGTCGTCGTTTCGAGACTGCCATGTCATTCATTGTGTCTGGCGGGTTTGATAGGCGGAGGACGAAATGCTTTTGTTGGAACACCCAAATGAAGACGACAAGGCGGCAACGCTGTTATTATTTGCCGGCTTGGAGAAATAAGAGATCCTTCATGATCACGAACAACTTCTCATTTTTCTCAAGGGAACCTCCGCTCACGATGTTGCCGTCCATTAAAGGCACATTACGGCACTGCCACCGGTGATCTCTAGAGATCTCTGATGTATGATGATCTCGTCGTTATGATGCTGTGATCTGCTGTAATGGTATTTACAATAGTGTGATGGTCTCTTGAACAAGTGAGAATCGTACTTTCTTTACCTCTCATACACAAGTTAGCTTGCGATTGCATGACGCATGACTACGAATGACGAACGAAAAAAGGCGCGAGATGTTCGTGGTCGTTTGTAGGAGCAGGCTGCGTACGTATTGCTACGCGTAGGGTGTGTATTGTAGTCAAGATAGAATTGACTTTGATGCAATGTAATAGCAAGATAAATTTGGCCACTGGTGTGGCCTCAATATCCACACCCCAAGACCTGGGCAACATTGCAAAACCCTTTGGAACTATTGTGAAAGCTTAAGTCCTGCTGCACACATCCTCGGTTTGTTGAGATCAACACCTCAAACTAGCTGTCGATATGAGTCTAAAATGAGATGATGGTTCAAAGTTGGAAGTCAAACACTTAGAAATTGGTTTGTTTTCTACACTAATGTCAATGTCAGATAGCAAAAGTGTTCAAAATTATGGGACAACACATCAAGATGCTATATGATAGTGCACCATGCACAATAAATATTTTATGGTCGTTTGCAATAAATCAAGGACAAACTATCTGACATCATGGTATAAGAAATTTTGTCAAAAGACATACAATTACAATCAAACCAAGGACCTAGTCCATTACATCTTCAAAGTCCAGCTAATGGTTGAATTTCAATTCCATTATGTGCTGTATTGTTTTACAACTTTGCCATGCTGCCATCATGTAGAATCACTATGTGTGCGCAGACACCACTACTCTGCATTGCCTACATCCGCAGTCTTAAGACACCTTAACTGCACCTACTGCTCTGCTCTACTCTTCAGTCACATTCATCATCTGTCCCAGCATCCTTGATGAAGTCTAGATGTTTGTTGTGATGAAAGTATATGCTGTTGCTGTCTCTCTTGAAACCTTCCCTGTTCATGTCACCACCAGTGCAAGTGGAGCAGCCAGCCCGCCATGTTGCTAGTACCATGCAGATATTTCCTCATCCAGAATTGCTTTGCCAACAAATCAAGCTAGCAACTGTGCTGGATAGTTTTATGAACATGGGCTGTGCAACAAATCAGAGCTGTGGATAATCTGTACCAACTTATGGAAAATGGAAGGATTTAAGAATTGCAAAACTCCTGTGCCACAGATGATATAAGCAGTTTGCTCTCATCAATGTCAGCATGTTTTTGACTTTCTGAATTGTGTACCTAGGCTAATACCTGACTTCTTCAACAGTTGTGTTGGCTGATTGGGCTTCTGTGATTTCTTACACGGAGTAGAGATAAACTGCATTCTGTTCACTGCAATTTGCAAAGGCAAGATTCAAGGACTCCTCAATTTCTGCTGGCAATGTACCTTTGTCATTGATGTCTGCCATGTGGTGACACCAGCATTTTGTAAAGGCCATCCAAATCTCCTTATCATTCTCTACTGGACCATAGTCCAAGTGTTAAGTGGCATCCATGACCATATTGTGAATTCCTTTAATCTACACAATAGAGGGGTTGTATTCCTCCAAGAATATCTCCAACATTAAACTTATCAGAAGCATCCTGCATGAGGTTTTTGCAGTCAGCATACACAGTGAACTGTAGTACATTGGCCTCAGAACATGTTTTTGAATGCTTTGAATGTTTGCACTATGACTAGGAGTTCCTGTTCAGTGGCATTGTAAGTTTGCTGAGATTTATTCAGTTTTCTGTTGAAGAATCATATCGACCTGTTGTTTCAGTGACAGCTTCAGGATGAAACTTACAACTGTGTGTATACCTTCAAAATTCCTTTGAATAGTCAGGATAGGTCAGTGCAACATCTTTGGTGATTGCTGTCTTGATATTGTCAAATGCAGTCTAATGTGCATCATCCCAAAGCTACAATGTTGATTTGGTGAAGGGTGAAGGTCAAACATAGGGTTCTGGTTCCTGATGTAGATATTTATTCTGTTTAGAGATGTCAAGTCACCAGTGAGCCTTTCTTTTGTTTTGTTTCTGGATTAGTGATGAATGGTTTGAAGAAACTATGAATAGGGTGCAAGGTTCTCATCCCGGTTGGATTTGTGAACAATTGGTGATACGAGGATGATATGAGAGAGATCATGAAAACCGGAGGTCATGAACTCTTGGCATAAAAAGCGAGGCGTGACCATTATGATTTTGTGCTATGTGCAAGCACATGTGGTGCATGTAGACGGAGTGTCAAATTCGCGAAGCATCGTTGTGCATTCTGCCCTGTTCTGCTTCTATACAGACAATTGCAGTATTGCTTAACCATCTTGTTACTCTGTGGTATTGTACAGCCCACCAGTCCCCTCTCACGGACATCTGTCATGTGGAACATAGAACAAGAACAGCGATTTTGTTGGCATTCCCATTATAGAATAATAATACAATCAGATTGAGGAGGGACCACATCTGCTCGAGAGGGGAAATATAGGATTTATGTATGCTCATGAAACTTTTCATGACATGCCCACTGTAGTCATCTGTCAAACCATTGTGGCATGACCATGCCTAGCGTGTCGCGTGCATGGTGATAGAGTGATGGGCTTGTCACGAGGTGATGGGCTGATGACTGGCCGATGATGGATATTCATCCATGTCTTTTCCAGTCCTATGGTAGTCTCTATATGACATCAACATAAGATTGGGACTGAAGCAGACGGTCTGATATGACGGGGACGAAGTTGACGAGAATTCCGACGAGACCCATTTTCCCGCCAAATTTCGAACAATGGGGACTCCACATGTTCTCCAGGTGTCATTAGACGTGCGTCAGCTCTTAGAAGTTTCAAAGTTTCACTCACTGGCATGTTTGTGTCCTCATAATATGACACATTCATAGAGGTTAACTCTACAGATATCTATTAAATTCCCACTAAGGTAACCTCACATGTTAGAAGGTATGCAAAAAATATACAAAAAATATAACACGTCATATCTTATGCACCCAAACAGCTGCACCCAAAACACACACCCCTCTCTGTCTTCCCCATTCTCACCACTCCACATCCACCGCACCAGTGTCTAGTTTCCCATCCTGCCCATCATCACAATCATCCAACAACCTTTCTGTAACCTGCCCCCTAGAGATATCCCACAAGATTGAATTGAGCTCCGCGATTATCACACTAAAGTCGACGTGCTACAAGCATCGACGTGATCGCCATTGCTCAACGATCTCCACCGCCATCGCACTGGCTTCCTGCCGTTGCAATAGCTCCATCGCCATCGCCTGGGCTCCACTACCGTTGCACTAGCTCTGCCAACATCGAACGAGCTCCACCGCCGTCGCACGAGCTCCACCGCTGTTGCACGAGCTCGACGAGCCTCACTCGAGCTCGACGAGCCTCAGTCGAGCTCGACGAGCCTCACTCGAGCTCGAGGGAGCATCTCACAAACTCCACCGCCGTCGCACTAGCTCTGCCGCCGTCAAACAGGCTCGACCGTTCCCATCGTCGCAGTCGCACGGGCTCGACGAGCATCTCCAGCTCAACGAGCATCCGACGAGCTCAACTAGCATTTTACAAGCTCCATTTCATCACGCGAGCTGCACACCCATCCAACGAGTTGTAGGGCCTACTAACGAGCTCAACGACCATCACGAGATATCGAATTCTATCTCTTGAGCTATAGTTTTGATCGGTCAACAACAACAACAACAGCAGCCTGTTTGCAATCGACAACATAAATTCCATCGGTTAGAAAACAGTAAGTGATACAATGTAATCATTGTTCAATTTTCATGATAGCTTTCTTACCATTCTTTTACATCCTTTCAACCGCAAGAAACAACCCAGCAACCTTAGGTTTGTGAACCAACCTAAATCATGAATGCCCAATCGAGTGTGTCATATACTAAAACATTTTCTCATGTCATTTCAACCCTAACAAACCACACAGGCAAGCTTGTCATTGCATACCAGGTCTTCACACAAGATATATCTGTGCACAAGGTGAGTTTCCTTTCCTTCATTATTAATTACTTGATAATGGTACGTACCTCTCATCTTTTTGCGTCTCCTTCTATGCAGATTTGTGGCACAGTTGTACTTTTGCGTTGGTACGTCATTTGTTTGAATTTTTATCAATTATTTTTATATCAAGAAGATCATTTCTTACATCTGACAGTTGCTTGTGACAGAATGTTACAGAGTTTAAATTGTAGGTCGAAAAAAAGTAATCACGAAGTTACCACCCGCCTATTTTAGTCTGTAGAAATATATACCCACAAGACCTAATTGTAGTCCTTTAGATCAAAAGAACTATTTACCTGTCTTGTGACCTGCCCTAAGCTGGCGTTGATCCTGATCAGGTGCTGTCCGAGTCAGGCAAATAGTTCTTTTGATTCTTTGGATCAATGTGGTCTCCGGGTTGTATTTGCTGCTCCCCGGACACTGTCCAACAAGAATCCACCAGGAAGGTACTGCTGTCACTACCACACAGGCAAGGTGACATCAAATATGTTACCTGCATGAAGTGTTCTTTGGCAGTGTGCATACATTGTTTGGAAGCTCTCACCAAAACAGTGCAAGCTTCATCCAAGTGCAAGACGGTGCACCCTTCTGATCCATCACTGTTTGCTCTTGCGGACATGATGTCAGCTGCAAATAGCAACCGAGACACTTGCCCGATGGGATTTTGTTGTTCGTTTTCTTCCTCAATTCCAAATGCATCTAAGTGCACATTGGTGAAGCCGCCTAGAGCGCCACTGCTTCTGTCTTCTGTGGCACATTCATCAGAAGACGAAGAATATGAATTCATCAATCATGATACTGCCAACAAGAGAAGCAGGTACTCCATGAGGAGAGAAGCATAGAAGACCACACAAGTGTTAACTTTCTAAAGAATTACTTCACCACACTGCACCCTCCACCATCAATGAAACCTCGGAACATCCATGGGATCCTTTACGACATGAACAAGAGTCATTTTTGGTCAAAAAAAAACCTCCTACAGCTGAATCAAGTTCAAGGAGCTTTAATATACCCCGAGTTCAACCTTCTCCTCCAATCTGGCGCTACTAACATCCATTGGAGCTGCGATCATTTAGCTTTAGCTGAATCGCAAGTGGACTCCACCCCAGCAATCATTCACGCAGTCGTAAGCTCTGTAAAGCCACAGACATTGAAGACTACATGAAACAGCAATCGTGTACTACAACACGTTTGAACAACAAGCCCGGCGCATTGTACTACAAGTGCAATCTCCAGAAGACCCGGCCAAGGAAATGGATGTTGCTGTGGATGTTTTCATTGTCGATCAAGTCATGAAGATCGAAAGTAATAATCCACTGAAGGGTCAAAGTTACTTTGACCCATCCTTTGTTGCTGGGTTTGATTTTTTCGGACAAGAAGATATTGAGTGAGAATGAAATGAATGTTTCAATTATCTTGCTTGTTACTCACCTTCCTCACATTATTTCTCATTAGAGAGAGTTGTCATTGCACAATCATTTTAGGATCATTTAGCATGGAAGAATCCATCAATACTCCCAAGCTATTGTTACTTCGTCCAAGTGGAATGCTTTGTAATGTCTTGTTGACGAAGTCTGAGAAAGACAACTTTGCGCTAGAAATTTATAAGCAATTGCGTTCGTATGCTGGAAAAGAGGATTTGAAGTTAGGAGAACGTGTGGCTCTTCTGGAACAGTAGACGGAGAAACCGACAAGAATCTCCTGTATTTCCTGAGTTATCACGAGGGAATATTACCAAGATTAGCAAGAGGATGTGTCATTCTACGGGGTGAAGACAGATACATTTTTTGTTATGCAAAAGTGTCTCCTTCTCCAGTAGTTGACATTGTTGTGTGGGACTACTCTCCGCCCAGAGAAGGAGGTCAATTCGAAATGTCAACTCCATGTATTGCAAAGTATCCACCAATTGCTGAGATGATATATCTCAAGAGCCTCGCAATCTGTATATTGAATTCTTTTAACAAGCACCTTACAAAAAATGGGAAGGAACCAATTGCTCGTGGTCCCTTGCAGTTTGAAAATGTTAGTTTCGAAGAAGCACAAAAGAAATATCGTCAGGCCAATTGCGAAGAAGCAATGTTTCGGTTTTTAGAAACATTCAATAGTTTCAACCATTACAGCATGGTTGCATATCCTGTGGGTCTACATAAAGACCACTTCAAACACGGGAAAGAAAGTCTTGAGAATAAGGTATTGTTTTGTCTGAATCCCAATTTTGGGAAAAGTGTTGGGAGAGGGGGTTGTCTTGTTGGGCAAAGTTATGTGTATGCATTGTTAGATTGGTAAATTTGTTAAATTGGTAAATGTGGGAATGTTTAATTGACGTCTTAAGTTATATAGAAGCAATAGATAGTTCTAAATCATTGTTTTGTACCGAAGTTCCTGGGTGATCGTTTATTGTTTTGTTGAAAACATATTTCTTGGTTTTGTTCTTATGGGTAATTAACATGTTCATGACCTTACCCATAACCCAAATGTTTGTCCAATTTACATCTTCGTAACCATCGATGAGCAGAAATGAAATACAAAACAGCCTATTTTCAATGGAATCGGGCAAGTCTCCTTCCAAAAAACTAATTCGATGCACAACAAAGTTTCGTGTTTGAAGACACGGCGGGATGGTTCCGTAAATGAGATGTAACGGTGGCTTCGACACTTTTACTCACATTTGTGTTCTTCATCCTATCACGTAGATTATCCATATCTTGCTGATTTGAAGTCGTTAAGCAGTATTCATATGCATTCAACTTCAAGCCTTGGCGCCTTGGACAGTTCGTTACCAAATGACCTTCATTACAAAAACTACAGTGAATGTTCCTGCTAGCGTTTCCATTGACCAGTACCGTATGAGAGGACCCAGAAACATCCTGCGAAAGACCGAGTGACTGAATTGACTTCTTAATTTTTTTTGACGCAACATTTGACTGTATTTCATGCATTGGTTTTGCACGAGTTTTGCGTTGTGTCGACAGTGCCATTGCAGTAGGCACATCAATTGTAAATTCATTTGCGGTGTTTGGAATAGTTTCACTCCGATTGTTATCAACAGTCACAATATCTTGTAACTGCAACACAAGATTTGAGATTTGAAACTGTTGCTCACGGGAAAAAGTGTTGTATCCACCTGTAACAGCTGATAGAATGTTACTGATCTGTTTTTCGAGAGGTTTTACACCACCACCCTGTTTTGTTGGTAACATTGAAGCAAAAGACTGGTTGACGACTTCATCGTTTTCAGTTGATTCCATTGTGTCTACTGGCGTTCTCTGGGTTTCCATTTCTTCATATTCAAATCCAATCAGTCCATCAATAAAATCAGTCTCAGATTCATTCCAACCAACTAACGATCCTCTCACACGTTGTCGACAAAAGTGTCTGTCAAGGAAGTAAGAGCTTTCAAAGCCACCTCTAACTTTAATCTCATGAGCACACATGTCCAATTCCCTCAATCTTTAGTTACACACACACCTCTCGTTCTTTGACTTAAAAGTTCGGCTAGGAGCGTCGTCGTACCTTGCAGATCGAACAACATAAATCTGTGTGTTATGTCGTCAATTGTTTCCTCCATTGTTAAATCATTAAGAGCTCTTTCGGCTGCTCTCTTGTATCGTTCATAAATTGGAAGACACAATACAGATGCAGCTTTCAGGAGATCTTTAACAATCCACGTTGGTGGTTCATTTTTCAGCCGGCCGACTTCTACTCGCATCTTCTGTGAATGGCCTTCCAATAACTGGTTTGTAGTGGCAACACGAACTTTCTGGCGCTGCAATAGATCTTTGATTAGAGTTACAGGATGCTCACAGTAGGTGTTCCCTCCCTGTGCTACGCCAGGGTTCAAGTGTGAGATTACACTCCAATGATTCTGCTCGCTACATGCATTTCCATGAAGTCCACGATTCCCTGGTATCTTGGCAAGGAGATGAGATGCATATGTGTGTCGTCTCTCAACAAAATCTACAAGTTTCTCTTCCAATGCACCATTCCTTGGTGTGACATTATGCAATCGTTGGAGAGCAAGCTCCGATGTTGATTGAAACTCTTCCTCTGACTCGGATTTCACCATTTTTACCAAATGCGCCTGTAGCAGTTCGTACCCACTTCTTCCAAAGATTTTCACCAAACCCGAATCAAGTAGATGCCATTGATCCAAAATGAAATGAGCATTAACAAAACCCAACTTCTGGATTAAGTCCTGATCAAAAAAGCCATCTGCTGCGACCGCACTGACATCAGACAGTGAACGCCGGGAGAATGTGCCTTCAAAAATTACATGCGGATTGGTACATATCTTCTCACTCTCCACAAAGAATCCCTTCGCATCCAATGCAAACTTTCTTCATCTCGTCATACATTGCTAGTGAGAAGTATGGCCAAAGCAAGGTATTTATTCCCCTTTTCATCATATCAAGGCCAACGAAGTCACCAAATAATTCGAAATTACGCCTCATGGTTGCAGTTTGCCAGATTACTCCTATTAGTTTCTTCCCAGACTCGCTTGTATTAGGCGACATTTCAGCCAGTTGGAAGGCAAATCCTTTTGCCTTGGATTTGATTAGCTCCAAATATTGAATAAACGAAAATAGTTCCTCATCTTTGCTGACAGATGACCCTGTCACTTCAAGCCACAGCGACTGGGCAAGTTCATATGCCTCGTCATCATCAATGTCAATCTCATTCTCAATCCCATCAAGTAGATTACCTGCATTCACCACCTCTTTAAACTGCTCGTAATCACCATCTAATCTTCTGTAAACATGAAGCAATCTCATTACCTTCACACGAACGTTGAACACATCGTACTTCAAAAATTCCTTGGCCCTAGGCCAGACCGGCTTCATGACATTGGCGATTAGATTGGAATCAAGTCTTCCCATATTCTCCATGTAGTTGCATAAAGTGAAAATGGCTGATTTTGGCATGTTGTTCATGTATTTTTGAGCTCGCTGAGAAGTGTTCACTCTATTCTGTTTGCTTGGTTGACAGGCTGAACCATAAGTACAACATCCATGGATGATTTTAATGGGTCTATCCCATCTCTTCTTATATCTCCACTTTTGTTTGGTAGAATCAGCAGGCATGTACCTCTCGGTTTCGAAAGATGCAATTTTGAATTGAAATGTGCATCCCGCATTCAAAGGACCATTAATATATGCACGCTTTGTCTTATCGGTTCCCTGTCTGTTGCATTTAATGTACTCTTTATCGAGACGGATGGTGAAACCGTGATACTTTGCCACAAGATCCATAGCTGTTATCAACAATTCTCGACTAATCCATACCTCATCTGCTTGGAATAAGTGCCTTGAAAGCTCTTCGTAATCACAATAATTGGGGTTGTAGTCGGGAGTTGCCTTGTCGCAATATTGGATGAATTGTGAACTATCAAATTCAACAACAAGCATTCCCGTCAGCTTTAAAGTGCCATTACCGAAAGTTCTGATGTCTGTTTCTTTGAGGGATTCTACAAATTCGGCAACATTAGTCGGAGAATAGAAGTTAACGGAACGGGCATGGGACTGGACAGATTGACAGTCACTTGAAGGATCATCTAATAATGTCTGATCGACAACAAAATCATCGATTGCTGCATCTTCAACAGACGCATATCCGACAGACGAAGCCACAGCCACAGAATTGTTCTTGAAAGAATCCATTGTAATCAAAGGAATACTTTCCTTGGTTGATGCTTAGTTTGAATCACTGCCTTTCGTTAATGGGGTGGTACTTAGCGCGGAACTTCAGGGTACCATTTGAAACGAGATCATGGTTAATTATCATAGTACAGAAGCATCAAATGGATTAGCAAGGTGCGCCAAAAAAAATGTCCACATGGAAAGAATTGTATCCAGCGAGGCACATTTCTGACTGGATGAAGTTTCATACGGCCCGCGTGCCGCCTGGACTGAAGAGCGTTAAGAGAGACTCAACATGGTGTGTTCAAAGAAAGAAATTATGGGGAAATAAAAATAAATTGTTTCCGCCTTTCCAAAGATTTATGCACCTGTACTTCTCTGAGAACGTTGTTGTGTTAGTTGCGCAAATAGTGGATATTGATTTCTCAACATACTTCAACATAATATTTTCCCCTCCATTATCAATCTTTTTGCTCCGCAGTCAGCGTTTTTGTTGGGTTTTCTTCACTTCATCTTGCAATGTCATCGAAACAAAAAGTTTAACCATGAAGACTTCCGCCATTGCAGTCATTGCTACCGCCACAATCTTCACCGCTACACCCAGCGCATCGGCATTTGTCCTCCCTACTTCCAACAGGGCCTCAGGCGCCACAACCAATCAGTGCAAACAACCTCCCTCCGGCATCTCTTCCCGCAGCCCCACTCCCCTTCACAATGGACCCTCCAGCGACTCCATCCTCAACGACACCGCCGCCGTCACCACCACTCCAGAACAACCACCCAACAAGTTCCGCATGGCCCAATCCCTCCTCCTATCCCTAATCAACGACGAACAATGCTTCACCACCTTCGAGGGGGCACAAAAATTCGCCGACTCCTGCGCCCTCAACATCATCTACGAAGACTGCTACGAACCCCAACCCATCGTCGGACGTTCCGCCGTGGCAAATCATTTACGCGCTCGCATTTCTCAACGCACGGGCAAAGACGCTCATCCTCCTCCAACGAAGACAAAGGGAGAAACGCTCGATTCCGCATCGATAAAATATCCGATGGATCCACCGCCGCGGGTTCGCATGGACATGGACGACCGATTCCCACGAGGGTCTTCGGGGGACGACCTTTATAGAATTGAATGAATCGAATCAAATTCAATACGTGCGAGAAATTCCCGAACCGTTGTTCAAGCCCGGGGATATGATATTGGATGTGTTGAGGACTGTTACGGCCGATGCGATTCCGAGGCCTCCTCCGGAATATGTGTCGCGGACTCCGCGAGTGGCGAATGAAATTGCCAAGTATTTGTTTAATGAGGTTCAGGGGAGTAGTTCGGAGGAGGCTATGCGATTTTTTGATGAATCGATTGTGTATCGGGATTTTAATTACGAGGACGTCATGAGGGGGAAGGTGGCGGTGCAAAAGTTTATTGAGGATTTTAGTTTCCCGGGCATAACGTTTGCGACGCAACGATTTGATGATGGGGAATGTTCCACGTGTTTTACTTGGGAGGTTGTTCTGGAAGGGGCGCCGGAGGGTAGTGCTATCAAGGGAATTAGTTTTTATGAGATTAATCCTGAGTCGGGGCTTATTACGTATGTAAGGGATGTGCCGGAGAGTGGGATAAAGCCCCCGCCTTTGGGGAAGTTGGCGAGGCAGATCCGTCCTGCTTTGGGAGTGTTTCGGCCTGTGGCTATTGGGAGCAGGGAGGGCGGGCTTTAATGTGTGATGTGGAGTGGGATTTTGTAAACCTTGTGAACAAACTTGATCATGTATTACTATTTCAATTGACCAAAATGAAGGGCCACACAGCGAAGCAGAAAAGATAAAGGAATGATATCAGCTGCTCTGTCAAACAGCACTTTAAAATGAATCGTAAAGTAAAGTAGGGAAGAGATACAACATCTGAAGAATTGCGAGAATTTGCATTTGAATAAAGTCGCAAATATCTAAGCAAAGTCAAGTACTGTAAGAGGACGAACCATTCACAGGAAAAGACGACAATGTCGCTTCGCGTATGATGTATGGTACGAGAGCACTGAGTGTTACTAGTCATGACGTGAAAATACAGATGCACTCAATCCAGCGCATCGTGCAATCTGGTTGCGTGGTGTCGTGTCAGGTCGTGTGAATATCTGAGGCTTTATACTTTAAGTTAAATGTTGTTGTGTCAAGAAATGCAATTACACTTTAATGAGAGTTCTATTGCCTTCTTTATATCTTCGTCTTCGGTGCTACCACTTTGGGTGGTTGCGCTTGCTTGGTGCTCCATCACGGACGCAAGGATGGCTGATTCCAACTGTGGGTCAATCATTGACAGTTCTATCTCAGGCGAATGACATGCTGGTATGGTTGAGTCGTCGACTTTCTTCGCAATATGAGCTCGGTATTCTTCTCTTGATTTTTGTAACACCAATGACAGGTCATTGTCGAAGCTAGGGTTAGAATCAATCAGTGTATCAACACTTCCATGTTGACAGTTATGCCTTGAGAGCTGATTTGGCGGCGTCTCAACAGCGGCAAAAATACCATGAATTTCATAGTTTTCATACTTGTGCTTCATTTCTTTCTGAGTAGAACTTTCTAAAGTAATAGTCTTCTTTGGAGGTAGAAAGTTGCATTTTACCGATCCCACCTGATAGTCTTGTCCACTTTGAACGAGAGCAGCAAATAACCTTGATTTGGATTCTGACATGAAGTTTAATGAGAAACGCCTCCAAGCTGCCTCGAACTTTTTCCCTTTCGAAATGACTTCATGCTTTTCGATTCCATTGGCGGTGCGACAGGTCATGCCCCGACAGTTCACTTCCAAGGAAAAAGAGATGGCTTCATGTCTCTGAGGGGGGCTAAGTCGAGAGAAGCAAGTATCATCGACCACCATGTAGAAGAGCACTGTGCCCCCGTCTCCGGCCAGACAGTCAACTCGGATTATTCTGAAAAGAAAGTCGCCATCAAATATACGTTCCAGCAAAACAGTCTTACTACAATGCAGTCCTCGGTGCCGTGAGGTTCCAGCAAGTCCAAGCGATATAGATTTTCTCCCAAAGCAAAATTTCTGAGTTGCGATATGCATCCTTGGAGGCTTTGCAAGTTCCCTAACTAACAACGGCGAGTCTGAAACGAAGCGAACTACAAAACTCAATTCCTCGTCCGTTGCCGCGGGATGTCCAAAACTCACAGGCATGACGATCATCTTGGTCATGCTTCTTCGATTCAAAACCAATCTGATATGCCCATTTCTCGTGAGACCAAAAAATCTTCCGTCGACCCATTCAAGTTCTTGGTTTGTTGCACTCGTAGTCTCGCCTACTAGGATTCCTATATCGCATGCCTTATAGCTCTTTTTACGATCAGCTCGACCATGATAAGCGCCCCGCCTCGTCTTTTGAATACACATTAAAAAGACCTCTATTTCATCATTGACTGGTTCTTGTTCTCCAGGCTGTCTACCAACAGCACTCAGCTCAAATGCTCGGCTAGACCGATGATTTGATATCTTTGGAGGGAAATTGGAAGCGAAGCTTTTGGCGTGATTGCCTTGAAAAGCAAGCACTACATCGACGTTAGAAAATCCCATCAAAAAGTCATCATAGCCTATCCAGAACGTTCCATCATTGACCATTGTTCGTTCCAGCTCGGGACTCATTGGTTCGGTCAAGTCAACAAACGTGTCAGTGCCCATGTTATTCTTGTGCGCTAATAACTTTTGCCAAGCATCAGATTTGTCACTGAACTCTCCTTTCCATTCTCCCTGTCCATGGGGATTGCGAATTCTGAGAAGCCGAACAGTGCCATCCAGATCTGTAAAGCCGCTGACGTTCCCTAACGTGCCCGAAACAATTTTGTCATAAAAGAATTCTGCGCTTACGTTTTTCACCTCGCGAACATCTAAAATTGAATAAGCATGCATACCCACAATTCCTTCCTGAGATGACGTCGTGCCACAGCCCATTGGCAGCCGCTTTCTCCTGAAAGTCATCAATTCTTTCCAAAACGCTTTTGGATTAAAGTCATGATGATCAAAGTTATAAACTGCGGTTGGAGCTCCAGTCAAATCAAGAAACGCCTCAGCAACATGACCCCCTGAAATAGCACGATAAGAGCCATGCATTTTCGCGTACGCCTTCTCAATAAAAGGAACCCAGAGTTGGTTGTATTTAGCTTTGGAATAGGCAAGGTCTGAAGTAGTAACGTGTCTGTTAAGTGGTCTTGGACCAGTATTTGAAGAAGAAGAAAGAGCGCTTGCGTGATAATAAGGATCTTTGTTGAACCTATCATGATGAAGAAACTCATGTATGTCGTGTAGCGTCGATCTGCATTCATCTGCAAGGGCGTTGGGATCAAATCTACTGCTGGAACGCTTCTCACTAATGTTGATTCGTTTGACATCAGCACCAATTACAGAAGCTATGCACGATGAGTCCACTCCAGATTCTATTAAACTCTGCTCGAGTGCTATTTTGATATCATCCTCTTCCTTCTTCTCGTCTTGTGCACTGATGATGCAAGGCAAAAAGTTATCAATGACAATCTTCTTCCAATAGCCATCTACAAAGAGCGTAACTTCGATCACGCCAAAGTCGGCACTGTCGTTGGATAAGTTTCCTCCGACCAAACGATCAATCAAATCATCCCGTTCTGCGACTACCGCCAGTGCACTCAAGAACCAACAATCTCCAACTTTTCCTGTTTGGCATCATGAATTCGGAATGCTTAGTGGCACGAATGAATGAAGTACATTGACAATATAACCCCCTACCTTGCACCAGATCTTCGGCACGGAAACCTCTTCCAGGCTTCACTAAAACATGTCCATTATGAGCACCAAATCTGTACCAATGTAACATATACGATGTGAATGCCCATGAAAAGTATTTGCAACTATTGATTGGACATCGATAATACGGTCTGCCGTAATTCAGTCCCTCTTTCGACGAGTAAGCGAGAATGCATGGCTTCGGAGGACGGCATCTACACTTTGGCGCAGGAGGCAAAATGAAATCGCATTTTTCATTGCTTGCACTTTTGCCGATGTTGGATTTCTTTGAAGTTTTATTTATAATATGTACACCATCAATTGATGCGGGATTGCCAGCAATGAAATCAGAATCGTGAAATAGTATTGGTGGCAGGTTATGAGAAATTCGTGTCGTGATTTGATGCTGGGTATATTCATGTGCTGATAACCGTGCTTCGGCTTCTTCTTCTTCTTCTTCACTCTCGTTGACCGATTTCTTTTTTAGTAGTGATGCTTGTTTTAATGATGCCGTCTTTTTGATCGGACCGAGACTGGGCTGAATATGGTAAACGTCTTCCTCGAAAACAAGGCCGGCCTGCAGTTCAGTTTGATTTAAACCAATTGCTTTCGCACACGTAGATTGATTAGTCTTTCTGTGCTTCGAATTCATCTCAATTTTTTTACTTGATTGTTTGATTTCAGACTCTTTTCGCTTCTTTTTGTATGGATTGTATATTTCTCGTTTAGCACAATCGGGCGGCGGGTATTTGCCAGATAACTTTGGATCTGAATCATTAGTGACTTTTCCCTCACGATTCGTGTATAATTGATCTGGATCTTGTTTTGAGCAATGGCGGTAACTCAATTCGTGTTCTTTCAACTGACTCGTAGTCTTCTTGGCATACGGATTGTGTACAGCATACCCGTGACTCGAGGTCGTTGCCGGAACGTTGCCTCTCGTCTCCTTCGTGTTAGTTTCTGTATCGGAGAGTATTACTATTTCATCATCAGCTTTGACTGCGTGGCTCGCATCATTCGTGTCATAGCACAGTAATGACACAACATCGGAGGAAGCTGCAGCTTTTGCAATACCGCTGCTGGCTTCGTCATCGCTGTCTGACAGCAAATCTATGATCCCGTCGTCGCCAGTCATGCCTCGTGGATCAAGAGACTCAATACAGTTTTGATTCGTTTCTTCTTGAGAAACAGCAAGGCGAGCACCGGCAAAGGTCTATGATAAGGATCAGATAAGGATCATGACGAAAGAATGGGAAATAATGGGCCAGAGTACAATGTACTTACGATAGCTTACGATGTAGCATACGATACGTATTGTTGGGTGAACGAAGGTGAACGATGACAGGGGGCTGTTGCTGCGAATGAAGATGTTGGTATGGTGTATGGTATTGTAGTATTGTACGTTGGTATTGTAGTATTGTACGTATGGTATTGGTATTACACTTGTATTGTAACATACCATACTGCACCAACCGACTGGATGGAGTCATGTGAAGAGTACACAGAGCCTCGCGAATTTTAAGAAATACTTAAGCCTTTTTGCAGAAACGATCTTCTTCCGCACACAGTTAATCAATCTGAATCAATCAAGGACATCACATTGCGTACCCGTGTAGCATGTCGTCGGCAGACAGCGGAAATCGGATCTGTCAACGGGTTGACACTACTTGTTGACACATTTCATCAGCATTTCACCTATAGCTTGATTTGGCAGATGTATTGACACAAAACAAACAATTCGCAAAACACAATGTCAATGAAAAGAAGTGACAATCAAGTTGAAGGTGACGACGGGCTGCCTCATCTAGTCTCTGAGAGCAGCGACGCGGAGCTGCGTCGCTTGGCGAAAGCTGAATTTGCAAGTGTCGCCTACTCTCAAGTGGAATCAGCTGGCCCCGCTGCATCGCCGCTGGGATTTCCGGCGCCTCGTGGTAAGATTAGCAGTATTTGCTGTTCATGTAACGTCTGCAGCGGATTACTCTATTCGAATCTGACAAATAAACTGTCATTGGTCGTTTATCCCACCTCATTCTGCAGTAATTCGGTCTAAAATTGTTCCAGGGCTGTGCTGGAAGAGGTCTAGTGGTCATTGGAGTAAAGGAAATGTTTTGCTTCATTACACGAGCGAGGATGAATTCGAGTATCTTGACGTTGGTTACATGTTCACTCCGCTAACGCTAAGACAGACATTGTGCGGGGAAATCATAAAGGGCATCAAAGTCAAAAAGATCGACTCCACGAGCGTGAAATGTGAACATAACGATGTGCTTGAATCGATAATGGGCGAGAACGTTGATAATTTGTGGGAAACGACGGACGAGTTGGTGGTCATTAAGGTGGATCGGCGACAATCCATGAAACGATTGCACGATACACAATCCACAGTGACAAACCCTGAAAATCCGTGGAAAGAAGTTGCTGCCCTGCAACTGTTAGGTAATACACATCCTAATGTGATTAATCTTCTGGGTGCCTTTATTGATGATAACTGTCTGTATGAAGTCATGCCATACTGTTCGGGTGATAGTCTTAGTACGTTCATAAGATCTCATCCCAATGGAATCTCTGAAACTCGAGCTCGTCGTATTTTTGTGCAACTATTACTTGGTCTACACCATATCCATTCACATGGAGTGTGTCATCACGACATATCCTTGTCGAATATTATGTTCGACGAAGATCGCTCCCATTGTATCATTATCGACTTTGGAATGTCTCTCCGTATCCTCATTCATATCTTGACGATCCGTCAGGTACGACCGATGATGTTACCGACGAATCTATGGGAACGATACGGCGGCTCATTCATAGCAATAAGCACTGTGGAAAGCTTCGCTTCATGGCACCTGAGATTTATCAAAAGAAGTACGCATTCGACGGCCTTGCGGCTGATATATGGTCAGCTGGTATTGTTTTGTTTACAATGATAACTGGAAAGCATCCATATGAAAAACCTGATGCAAACATTGACCCTGGGTACTATGATCTAATCGATGGTGGATTTTACTGGGACACCCGCAAAGTGGATCCCTTATTATCTTGGGGAAATAAAGTCAGCTGTGAAATTGTTGATCTCTTAAAGAACATGCTGAATCCGAATCCACGAGAGAGGGCCACTCTAAGTCAGATTTTGAATCATGGATGGGTTAATGCTGGTTAATGCCTCTGATCAAGATTGCTACGATAGCAAATAATTACATGCTAAAAAGGAATGGGTTGATTCTGGAATGAAAGAACTCGTGTGTTTATGTTCTCTCAGCTTTTCTGGCGTGTTGTTAATATTACGTGAACTTAAACGACACGTTTGCGTAATTCTCGAAGAGACGCATATAAACATCTCAACTCGTTATGGAATGCGTTTGATTCATTATGATGCCGGTATACTTCAGTGGCTTTCTCTAGCCATCTAATCGATTCATTCAGCATGATATAATTACCTTTACTGTCCACTGCATTCATTGTTACCTTTGCCATGTGATGCAACAGCTTTGCAATATCTAGATGGTAGGGATGCAACGTTTTCTCAAGGATACGCAGCTCTTCCTCGTAGTACTGTACAGCCTTCTCCAGTTTGAATATCGCCTCATTTGATGTTGCGATGCAGTGAAGCGTCAATGCTAAATCTGGGTGAGTATCTACGCCAAACGTGGTCTTTTGAGCCTGAAGCACTCGATGGTACATGATTAACGCTTGTTTATGTCGTCCTCGAGATGCGTATAGCATTCCTAGATTGAGCAATGCGGCTTGTGAATTTCTATGATTTTCTCCAAAGGTATTAACAAAGATTTGGTGTGCCCTACGATACGCTTGTTTGGCTTCAGAGGAACAATCAAGTCTGTGGTGGATTCGACCGAGTTTGAATGAAGCCTCGCCAGTGTCGACGTGGTTTGGACCAAGCGCCGTTGAATATATTTGAAACGACTTCATATAACACTGCATGGCCTGATCTAGGCTATTCTTTGTTTCGTAGAGGTTGCCTAAATGAGAAAGCGTCTCTGCAATATCTAGCAACGGAACGAGTGCTGCATCAAATGATAGAGCAGATATTTCTTCTGGAGTCTCGGTTCCTTGATACCCGAGCTGAACTTTGAGAGCACGCTTGAAGCGCTTCAATGACGATTTCATTTTCCCTTGAGCTAACAGCACTCTTCCAGCGCCAAGACACGCTTGGGAAAAAATCCGCGGGGCCTCCGATTTATCAGAACTTGATTGGATCGAAGACAGTCTACGTACACACTCGTGGTAGCACTGCATGGCGGCGGCTCCTTCTCCTCGGGATAAGTGCAGTCGCCCTTTAGAGATGAGAGTATGGGAACTAGCGAGAATCATGTTGGTAAAGACATCTGGAGTATTCCCGCTACTGAGGCCTTCAATGAGACGATCATATAAGGCGATCGCTGTAAGAATGAATTGAAATCCGTTGAGTTCTCTAGCGAATTCAACATAATGTTACCAACACATGAATGGACCCACCTTCAATTAAGGCGAACAAGCTCAGGTGATATCGGCCGCACTTCCATTGAAGACATCCCAATTTATGAAGAGCGGCCGCCTTCCTGCACTCAAATACAGTGTTCGTCTGCGGTAAGAGACAGTGTAATTGATAAAGGTATTTCTCAAGACAAACAATCGCATCGTTGAGACTGCAATCGTCTTCATGCCTTGATGCCATGGAAAGAAGCGTTTGAAGCTGGACCATTTCCACATCTTCCTTTTGTTCTGAAGCAAAACCCGAATCGCTGGCAGGTTGAGGCGAAGTTGACAAACATGAATGGCCATCATGGATATCACTATCGTGGGCATGCCATGCAAGTTCCAGCCTCGTAGGAGTAATTTCGTTCGGCTTTTGCGTCGATTGGAGATGGTCAGCGTCTTCAGTGTTGCTGTTTCGACTGACTTTGAAAGACTCTTGCGAGTCTTTAGGGTGAAAGGGATCATTATTTATAAAAGAAAAGACATCAGTCTTGGAAAAAGCACTCGGAGAAAAGAGTTTCCGTAGAAACCATTCGCCGAAACATGTAACAGAGCTTTCATCGTGTTCGTCATCGCGACCAATATAACAATTTGAAAGATCTAGTCTGGTGGGTGTAACTGGATATTCATTGTTGTTATTTGGACTGCTCTGCCAAGTAAGAACTGTGGATGATGTGGTACAAGGAGATCTGCTACTCCGCCGAACATGAGATTTCATTTTCATTTTGCCTGGAGCTTCGCGGTGCTCGCGAGGAGGGGTTACAAATTGAGCTGAATGCATTGTCGCTGCATTGCTCTCCAGATCTGAACTTGTAACGAAAGTTACGGTGGTTGATTGAGCGGATGAGGGTGACGGTTCTTGATCTGTAGTTCACCGATATCTCGCTAGGTGTTTTAGGTTTTAACTCATGGAAGAACACAAACAGATTTTTAACAGGGATTCACATCCAGCGCTGGGTAATGCCACGCAGCTGTACCGTGTAGAGTGTAACGCCGTAGAAAACACAACAGTCATTAACTGTGCATATTCGAAAGGTCGAGAATGTGTCATGGTGATAAAGAGCGTTACTCTCACCTAGCATTGAAAATGGCGCCCAAGTGAAGACAGAGTAAGAACTTATCTAAGTGATGAAGGCGTTGGACTTGGCCATCGTTACGAGGCAGACTTCGCGAGAGTGAACAACAATTAAATATTATGCGCGTAAAGAGGGAGACCAGGAACGGGAGACCTCCCATCTGTCCATGTGTATTTTGAGATTGGTAAGGTAACATGTAACATTGCGCTGCTCTTTTATGTGACTTCGTGGAGTGTGCACTTTGGGGCAGATTGGGGCCCAAGATCCATGTGGCTTCGCACTTCGTCTGGTGAAGTCAACAGTTGTCGGGACACACATAAAATTGAGAAAAGATAGGTAACACATAAAATTGAGAAAAGATAGGTACAATAAAGTGAGGCATCTGATTCCTACGGTTCGCTTGTTCCCACGCTTTACATCGTTCCAATGAAACTCCAATATGACATATGACAGCTGATAATTCAGAAAACAGCGACAATTCCATTGCATGTGGTTCGTAAGATTTTCGCTAGTTGTTGTGAAAAATAAGATATGGGTGCAAGATTTTTGTGGCGGGGAGCTTAAAAAGAGGGAGGAAAAAGAAATTAAAAAAAAGGGGCAAGTTTTTGTGGCGAGCTTGACAGAATGCGATTCGTAGAAAAAGAGGAAGTAATAAGTTATATAATAAGTTGGCATGTCTAAAATTACGGTAAAACCCTGTTCATAAGTGCCGCCAGTGTATAAGTGCCGCGGAGCTAATTCCATGTACATTTGTGATATTTTGGTGTTTAAACCCCCAAATTGACCTAAAACCATCAAGGATAGTTTCCCCTTCTTAACAGCAATTCGCCCATATGTATCACTCCCCGTGACTCCGGATAGTTGCCTAGAAACCTCCGATGTTGTCAGAATACACCACACAACTCACACATATGGTGGACGGGTGGACAAGGGGTGGATAGCATGGAAGAGCAATGGACGCGAAATGGCGGGAGGGGTACAATATTGCTACCTCGAGGTAAATAGGGTAAGTTATAAAGATAACAATAATTTTTCACCGTGATAAAAATGCTAACTTGTGCCGGAATAAAAGTTCCAACAAAATGTATCTTATGTTCATTTGTGTTCACCTATAAACGGGTTTACAGTAGTTGTTATGGTAACACAGTGGGTGCAGGAGTCTCACACCAAACGCGCCAATGTTGGGAAACAAATATAATTTTAAAGTTAAACAAACATCAAAGCATCATGACTACAGCGTCAATCCGAAAAATAATTATTTAGAGGTAATTCAGCGTGTTTCTACTGTTGAAGTACCTGATATGGCTAAAAGTAAGAAAACTCTCTCACTGAAGAAGGAGAAGGAGAAGAGCAAGAAGAGGGAGAAGAGGGAGAAGAAGGAGAAGAAGGAGAAGAGGGAGAAGAAGGAGAAGAAGGAGAAGAAGGAGAAGAAGGAGAAGAAGGAGAAGAAGGAGAAGAAGGAGAAGAAGAAGAAGGAGAAAGAAGAAGAAGGAGAAGAAGAATAAGAAGAAAAAAAGAAAAAAGAAGAAGAAGAAAAAAGAAGAAAGAAGAAGAAAAGAAGAAAAAGAAGAAGAAGAAGAAGAAGAAAAGAAGAAAAAAAAGAAAAAGAAGAAAAGAAGAAAAGAAAAAGAAGAAGAAAGAAGAAAAAAAAGAAGAAAAGAAGAAAAAAGAAAAGAAAAAGAAAGAAGAAGAAGAAAGAAAAGAAAGAAGAAGAAAAGAAGAAAAAGAAGAAGAAAGAAAAGAAAAAGAAGAAGAAAAAGAAAAGAACAAGAAAAAGAACAAGAAAAAGAAAAAGAAAGAACAAGAAGAACAAGAACAAGAACAAGAAGAACAATTTGTTGTACAAAGTCCAGTGTTGAACAGGATACATGCCATTTTCTGTGTGATCAAATTCAACTTGGGCACTACATGATTCCTACCTTATCCTGAAAATATCAAGGTTTTTAAAAGATTTAGTTGTACTAGAAAGTGAGCCACTTTTCTCCTTATCCTTTTTCTTCTTGTTTTCCTTCTCTTTCTCCTCCTCCTCCTCCTCCTCCTCCTCCTTCTGCTTCTGCTTCTTCTGCTTCTTCTTCTGCTTCTTCTGCTTCTTCTGCTTTTTCTTCTCCTTCTCCTTCTTCTCCTTCTCCTTCTCCTTCTTTTTCTCCTTCTTTTTCTCCTTCTTTTTCTCCTTCTTTTCTCCTTCTTCTTCTCCTTCTTCTTCTTCTCCTTCTTCTTCTTCTTCTTCTTCTTCTCCTTCTTCTTCTGCTTCTGCTTCTCCTTCTCCTTCTCCTTCTCCTTCTCCTTCTCCTTCTCCTTCTCCTTCTCCTTCTTCTTTTTCTTCTTCTTCTTCTTCTTCTTCTTCTTCTTCTTCTTCTTCTTCTTCTTCTTCTTCTTCTTCTTCTTCTTCTTCTTCTTCTTCTTCTTCTTCTTCTTCTTCTTCTTCTTCTGCCTCTTCTTCTCTTCCTTCTGCTTCTGCTTCTGTTCTGATTCTGATTCTTCTGCTTCTTCTGCTTCCTCCTCTGCCTCCTCTTCCTCCTCTTCCTCCTCTTCCTCCTTTTACTCCTCTTCCTCCTCTTCATCATCTTCCTCATCTTCCTCATCTTCATCATCTTCCTCCTCTTCATCATCTTCCTCATCTTCATAATCTTCCTCCTCTTCATCATCTTCCTCCTCTTCATCATCTTCCTCCTCTTCCTCCTCTTCCTCCTCTTCATCATCTTCCTCCTCTTCCTCCTCTTCCTCCTCTTCATCATATTCCTCCTCTTCCTCCTCTTCCTCCTCTTTATCATTTTCATCATCTTCATCATATTCATCATATTCTTCATCTTCTTCATCTTCTTCTTCTTCATCATCTGCCTCCTCTTCCTCCTCTTTATCATTGTCATCATCTTCTTCATCTTCTTCTTCTTCTTCTCCTCCTTCTCCTTCTTCTCCTCTCCTTCTCCTTCTCCTTCTCCTTCTCCTCCTCCTCCTCCTCCTCCTCCTCCTCCTCCTCCTCCTCCTCCTCCTCCTCCTCCTCTCCTTCTTCTCCTTCTTCTCCTTCTTCTCCTTCTCCTCCTCCTTCTCCTTCTTCTCCTTCTTCTCCTTCTTCTCCTTCTCCTTCTCCTTCTCCTTCTCTTTCTCCTTCTCCTCCTCCTTCTCCTTCTCTCTCTCCTTCTCTCTCTCCTTCTCCTTCTCCTTCTCCTTCTCCTTCTCCTTCTCCTTCTCTCTTCTCCTTCTCCTTCTCCTTCTGCTTCTCCTTCTCCTTCTCCTTCTCCTTCTCCTTCTCCTTCTTTTCTTCTTCTTCTTCTTCTTCTTCTTCTTCTTCTTCTTCTTTTTCTTCTTTCTTCTTTCTTCTTCTTCTTCTTCATCTTCATCTTCATCTTCATCTTCTTCTTCTTCTTCTTCTTCTTCTTCTTCTTCTTCTTCTTCTTCTTCTTCTTCTTCTTCTTCTTCTTCTTCTTCTTCTTCTTCTTCTTCTTCTTCTTCTTCTTCACTGAGACAGTTTTTACCATAACAGGTATTTTAACAATGTTTATAAGTGTATGTATCTGTAAATAATTATCTTTTGGTTTGATGTACATGGGTAATCATTATATTATGATGTTTGCTTAACTTTAAAATTGTATCTTGTTTCCGAAATGTGCGTGTTTGCATGCAAGGCTCATGCAAAGCATGCAAGGCACACACACACACTAACCAAGCTTAGACAAATCCCCTTACTTTAAACCTTATTCTTCCTCTTGGTGCAGAAAATATTGTAGTGGCTGCTAATAATGTTTTCATATTTTTGTCTATCCCCCATTATAGTTCTACTTTTCAATATGTATTTGTGGTTGTAAAAATAAGTGTGCACTTCATGCGTTAGTCGCTTGGAGTTGAGTCAGACAAAAAGATTGGAAGGAGAGAATATAATGAATGAGTGTTGATGTTTGCTTTAAATTGGCTAAGAACAGGCATTGATATCTTTTTATGGTTGTTAATACATTTTTCCTTTCCAAATTGGCAAAAGATTCACACCTTTCTTGTGCTAGCCCTCTTCGGTCCAACCTTACCGTTACAGGTGAAAGTACAAAAACTTTACGCAGTTTTGCATAATCTTGGTTGTGGGTTATAGTTTTGTTTCCGTTGTCCTTACAGTAAAATGTACACACGTACAAGGACTTTACAAACAGCCAACTTTGAGATACCCAGAGTTGGGAGAAGGAGTGTGGTCAGTTGTCCGTCTAAAAAATCCCTTAGTCAGAGTTGAACTGTGAGATAGATATTTAAGGAATTTAATACACACTTAATTTGTAAATGTTGTCAGGGCCAAGACAATAAAGCATACAGATATTATGAGTATAGTTACATGTTGTACATCAGAAAAGATGGTTTATGTGAGGAGTTGCATGTACAAAAAGTAAGTATTCAATAATTTTGAATGTCTTGCATGTTTCAGTAGCCCTAACTCTGATAGTAACAATTTAATCAACCCTTACTGTGGTTACATGTTTTCCTGTCAATGTTCTGTAATTTTTGTTTGTTTGGGCGCAACAGTTATGTGTGTAACACTTTTGCTACTTAAAATGAAAGGCCCTGCCTTTATGACATCATTATTATGCTATTTTACAAAGAGCCTCATCATGGCCTGTAAGGAAAGTCATTTCTTAGAATCCTGACATAATAAATCTCATCTTGCATATACTATATCTTCGCTGTCACTTACTGCCCCTCACACAATTATCCTACTAATCATATCCACCATGAGATTTCTGTTGATGTCCACATCAAACCTCCCGATCTCAACCCTGAGACTGAATTTGGCACCACTGCTGCAATTGCCTCAAAGCTAACAACAACGTGGAACAAGGGCGCCAGGTGCAAGGTGATAAAAATTGGAGCTCCATTTTTACCATGCTTCAACATTGATTTTTCAATTAAATTGATATTAACTGTCTAT
Source organism: Cyclotella cryptica (assembly GCA_013187285.1). Taxonomy (NCBI): domain Eukaryota; phylum Bacillariophyta; class Thalassiosirophyceae; order Thalassiosirales; family Thalassiosiraceae; genus Cyclotella; species Cyclotella cryptica. The sequence goes on along the minus strand of JABMIG010000129.1, from coordinate 36,784 downwards.
GCCACAAGGAATATCTCAGCCACCATGCTGATTTTGTCACTGATGCTGCCATCGCCGCAAAGCAAAGTTTGTATGAGGTTGTGTATTCATAACTATGGTGATTCATGCACATGATAATGAACTTTTCAAACAAATCAAGTTTATACATGTGTATGTGTGACCATAAGGAATGGCCTCAATTACTTCATTACACTTCACCTCAGTGGGAGTGGGAAGTTATGGGCATGGCCATGCAGTCCCGAGTCATTTCCAAGGGAAAAAATAAATAAGTGGTCATTTAGTTTTAAATTCATACTGACTCACCTGTTTTGTAATCAGTCAAAAGGCTTTGAGGAATAAAAGAGTGCATTTGGATTGAGCAACAGAGTTAGCATTATGCTTTATACACACCCTTTGTGACCTTGTGATGCTGTATTCATGGGGCTTAACTGGAATTGTGCCACTTGATTTTTCACTTGATTTTTATGACAGTAGTACTGTTATTGCATACAAATTTGTAGTACCCTTTGCATGCATTGATATCATTTTAATTGGTACCTAATTGTTTCCTTTTGTGTTGTTTCGTTCTTGACAAAATGTTCTTCCATGACAAAACTTCAAAAATTACCCTACTCTGTTTTCATGGGTTTTCACCACTTTTTGTATGTGACTGTTGTGATTGCATGGTGGATATTGCAATGATTATTTTTATATTCTAGTTTTTTGATGTTTTCATAGGCTTTGAACAGTTTTGCATCACTCCACACCAATCCTCATTGCTACAATAATATAGATTAAGGGAGGATGTGTGCTTTGTAAAATATACCAATCCCCTTATGAAGATAATCCCCAACATCAATGACCCCCAACCGCAACTTTGCTTGAAGTTGTGCCATCCCTCTCTATAGCTGAATGTCACACTTACCATGCAATTGCTGTGTTACTCTTCATTGACCTTTCCAGATGCAGGCAACAGACCAAAGCTCACAATGCCACAGGCATCACCGCTTTCATTGCCACAGCAACTGCTAGCCCCTATTAAAGACAAAAGTAATTTGAGTTGAGGGTTGCCAACAAACACACCGGAGAAAAAGCTCCTACCCTGATAGCCTTTTCAACATGGTCATATCACCTTGCACTAGTGGAAGACAGCACAGCATGAACAAACCACCAATGTTATGCCATGTTAACAGTGTTATCATATTTTTGCTTTATACAAACCACACACCTTAAATTTATTAATATCTTCAATCTTATCCCCAGACCAAATTCAGAGGAATTGTCATCACTGCCCATCAGCGATAAAAAAATAATGAAACAGAGTTAATAAAGTCAAGGTGAGACAAAATCTGTCTTGTCATTGTCATAGATGTTTTGATGGCATCATTTACCACTAATTATGATATCTCAGTCCTCATATAGAGTCTGGAACCACATCCTCAACCCACCTTGCACCAACAACATAGCCAGAGCAAGCCACAAGGTAAGGCAAGATACTGCGGATTTTCCAGTTTTTCAATGCTGTTGTGGTGCGACTCACATATTTATTCATGACATTAATAATTTCCCAACATTCATTGAGTATCAATTTTATCATATATCCTTGTATAAGCTCACATCTTTATTCAATTCAGATGCATATGCTCTCCAGCTGATATTGATATCTGAGTTCCCTGAGATGATCTGTAGCCTCCACCTCCAATGTATCCTCACAAACAACAATAACCAGCCATGAGCAAGAGGTGTGTTTGTACTTGTGTCAGGTCCTTTGGCATTTTTGAAGCTGAACCAGGCAGATCACCATAGTCAACACCAAATAAAGTGAGTTTTCTACGAACTCTCCTCAAGATCACCAAAGCATACAGCATCTGTCACAACTGGAGAATTATTTTTGTATAACATTTTATAAAGTTTTGTTTATGTTGGTCAGTATGAGCCACTGTGTTCAGTACAGTTTCAAATAGGCTCCAAAAATCCAAGAACTCACCACCTACATATAGGAGCTAAGGTATGTATGCTTAATATTTCATATATATAGCTACTTACTAATTTCTAAATGTAGATTTTGTACAACGAATTACCTAATGATAGATGAAAGAGACCTAAACAGCAAGCAGTGTTGGATGCTTTGGTTGTGGAAAGAAGTGGAAGATGATTGCATTTCAACAGACAGCAAGGCTCATATTGGACTCAATTGAACTTGGTGAAAATATGCAGAGGTACTCCTTCTGCATACTGCACTATTTCATGTATAACTTTGGGGGGTATTCTCTGAATGAATATTCATGATTTGAGTATATTTTTGGCAGATTTAACCTCTCTCATTGATCTGCATTATTTCATATATGACTTAGGGGAATTTTCTCAGAATGAATATTCATGCTTTTGGGTTTCTGTTTTGGCAACTTTAACCTCTCTCATTGATCTGTTCAAACAGAAACCCAAAAGCATGAATATGTGCTCAGATAAAAATCCATCCAAGAAGTCTGTTCAAGATGATTTGCCTAGCTTCTACTCGGAGATTTGCTGTACCAATAAACAAACAAATGATTTTGAAATGATGGAAAATGACTTGATTTTGATATTTTCTAAAATGCTGCCTGGGTTTTCTCGAAAATGAGCTCCAACTGTTTGGTTTGCTCATTTGGCATGATCAGCTTATATGAAAAACCATGTTGGTCAGAAAAGTGGCAACATTGGAGAGCATTTTTAACAGATGAGGATGAGCAACAAGCTGCAGAGCCAATAATTATTGCAATTTTCCATATAGGAGGTAATAAAGAAACTTTTGTATCAAAACATGCACATAGTAACTGTATACCTTAAATCATTCCCAAATGCACAGACAACCATTATGGCACCTGCATCCTTCAATACAGCAAATACTCCCAGATACCTTTGGGATGACTGTCATCTCTTAAGTTTACCTTAATAGTTGCATCCCTGCCAGGATAGACATCTATTTTTGCTATGTCTCCAGCATTTCATTCTCTCATGATTTTGTAATTGGTGAAGCCTTTCATTGCACCTTGCCTTAATGTATCTATATTACTCAAGCACTTATTTGTTATTGCAATATATTGCTTGATGCCTAGTTCTCATTCAGTGAATAAGCCAATCTCTTAATTTCAGGCTCGAGACAGACCTCAGTAAATGTCTTCAACTTATCAGTTGATGCATTGAAGTAAGCATATTGTGCAAATTTCTCAAGTAATTTCCCAATCTTGTTGTATGGACCTTCTTCTTGCAACACATTATTGCAATATTTATATTTTATCATGATGATCAAAGCAAAACATTTGTCAGGTATGTCTATTGCAGTGTTAGTCTTGTGTTCATCATTTACTTTGAAGGACTGACCATATCCAATGTATGTTTAGTTACTGTGAAACATTCAACTTGTCATTGAATTGCCTTGTTGATCACAATGCCACAATACCGCAGCACAGTTCAAGATATTGTAGGGTTGACAATTTTGAGCTGAGCATTCATAGAATTCCATGACCTACATGCATGATATGGGTTCACAATTGTGTGTATCATTCTGTTGGCTTTTCAAGCCCTTAGTTTCACATGTCCTTGACATGTCCTCAACATGTCCTCGACATGTCCTTGGATGTGTCCAATGTCCTTGATTTTCCCCGGACACGTGTTTTTTGCGGACACAATGACAGATGTTGGCTTGGGGTCACGTGTCGGCCAAATGTCCGCAAGTTTGAGTCCCCCAATATTTTACATACAACATTTTGTTCTCACCTGGTGACGCCCAACCTTAAAGTTACCGGTACCCGTACCCGAAGTTCAGCTTAATTTCTAAAATCCTGAGTCTGTGTGCCTTTTTGTGTTTTCCTTCCTTACAGTTTGCGTACACACACCCGAATGGGAGTGCTGGTATTACTGGTGAAAGGCGAAGGATCTCTTGAGACATAGATTCTGTCACATCCGTTGAGCAAAAAAATGTGACGTCATCTATGATATTGAATTTGGGATCACGCGATCTTACGAAGAGTGGCGCGTGATGGTCTGACCGAAACGCCAAAAATGTGTAGAAAACCACGGGTGCGCCGTCCTTACAGGAACTAACACGTCACGCACCCGCACCCCAGGAATCATTTTGTTCTGGGGTGACCTCCGATTTCACCCCAGAATGAAGTTCATTTTCCGGTGGATTTTGCGCTCATAACCTTTTACCCGAACTTGACCCTTCAAGTTTGGTGGAACTTTCCTGTTGTAAGGACAATGATTCACGTACCTGTACCCAATTTATACGTAAAAATAGAACTTCGGGTACGGGTACCGGTGACTGTAAGGTTGGGCCTGACTAATGCACCAGAAGTGGCTACAACATAGAGTTACGGTCCACTCTCAACCACAATGAATTAAATACTTGCCACCCTTCTCACATGGTCCACAGATCAGATTCAGACGCCCGCCCCCCCTCTCCTCAACGCCAAGAACAACAGCTAGCAGCCGGCCTCATGCAAAGGTAAGAGTATTGTCCATTCCTCTTTACTTTAACGTGTTTTGTCTCATCTTCTGACAGTCAATTAAATTTTTACCACCCCTCCACGGAAATAGTCGCGGCTCGGTCCACAGATCAAATCCAGCAGCCCGCCCCCTCTCTCGATTCTGACAAACGTGCCCCCCCCCCTCCCCTCAACTCCAATCACAGCATGTACAAAGAGGAGGTAAGAATTTTATTCCCTCCCCTTCATTCCATCTATTTGTCATGGCTTCTGACCATTTTTTATTTAAATACTTGGCATGACTCCACGGGAATCGCCGCCCCTCAGTCAACAGACTGAACCTCAGTGCCCTGTCCCTCGCCCCTCTAGGCCAACAACCCTAGCTACCAGCAGGCATGAAGTGGAGGTAAGATTTATTGTCCCTCCCCTTTTCACAAATACTGTCCTACACCATCTAACCCATTTTTTCAATAGATTATTTTCCTTGACTCCAAGCGAATCGTCAACCCTCAGTCCACAGACTGAAGCTCAACCTCCAGCCCCTCCATGCCAAAAGCATCAGCTATCAAGAGGAACAATCACGAGGTACGGTTTGTCTTCCCTGCCCTATTTACAAATGCTTTCCAAAGGCACCCTCTGATTTTTCAATGAATTCCTTACCATGCTTTGCCGCCACTCTATCCACAGGCTGAAGCCCGATGCTGCCAAAAACATCAGCTACTAGCAAGAACGGACAATGAGGAAGTAGGTATTGTCGTTCTTGACTTTGTACAAATGGTTTCCTGTGCCATCACCAAGGGTATTCTTTTCAATTTATTTAGGCTCCATGGGAATTGCCACTACTCAGTTCAGAGACTGAAGCTCAACACCTTTTCTTGTGCCAAAATCATCATTTACCAGCAGGAATAAAGAGGAGGTGAGAGTTCCCTTCCTTGCCCTTTTTACGATTGTTTTCCTCCACCGTCATCTGAAATATTATTCACTCAGTTACTTACCAAGGTTTCATGGGAACTGAATGTTGATGGCCGGCCTCTAAATTTTTGAGCTCTGTGTTTTCTGGGCTAAGCCTTATACTGCTCTTGAGTGTAAAGAAACTAAATTTAAAGAGAAATTTCACAGGCAAGCATATAATATTGAATTCAACAACGTACATCCTAGTGTGGCATCTTATGTCTCCATGTGACATAGTGTAGACTGTATATTGACCTTATGCTTGATATAAGGTCAAAGGAGATAAATGCATTAAATGATAAATGATCTAATTTTTACTTTAAAGTTCCATGACCTAAAATGCAAAAAAGATGTTATCTCAAGCCCCTGGTGTCCAGGGGTTGATGTTTTCTGTCCTAATTTACCAGTCCCTGCTTCATTTTTGGTTTCTGTGTTTTCATGGCTGGACAGTATACTGCTGTTAACTATAATTGAGTTGAAAATAGCATTTTACAGGGAAAAATAACATTTTGACATCAACAAAGTATGCCACATAGTGGCCTCTAATGTCTCTTGATGTATGTGCTTTCTAGGCTGTACATTGATTTTTAACATGACTTAAGTTCAAACAGTATACACATTTATATGATAAATGGTGTCAATTTGACTTGAAAATTCCATCCAAGTGTGCAAAGTGCAATAAAAACTTCATGTCCTTTTGTGTCCTTGGTGTCCTTGGTGTCCACATTTTGATGTCCTGTGTCCTTGTTTGAAAACACAAAAAAGACATGATCTCCAGGACATGTCCAGGACATGTCCAGGACGTGTCCAGGACGTATCCAGGACGGTGTCTTTTTTGTGATTTTTTTGACGTGGACGCAGCGGACATGTGAAACTAAGTTCAAGTCATTTCAAATCAGAAATGACTCTCTCTAATTTCTGGATGTGTCCCAGAACCAAAACTCAACGATTAAGCGTGTCATGGAACATAGAACTTGGTTAAAAGATAAGTTTGAAATCATTTTCTCTGTTTACGAACTTGTGTTGTTTGTTATTTACAACGTGATTTTCCCAGCTCTTATATGGATATTTAAGAACCATCATTAATTTTGATTTCATGATGAGAACCTATTTGCCTCCATCAGATTATAATGATCCACATTGTGTTGTACCATGATAACCCTGTCATCCGTATTTTTGCATTCTCTTGGGGCAATCCATGCTCATCTATGTGCTACAAGTCTGCTAAAAGAGCTGTAAAAACACAAATGAAAACAATGTCCTGCCCCTTTTGTATAGGCAGCACCTATAGGGACAAGACTTCAACATTGCCAAACAGTGACAGGTGAACAACAATGAGGGGCACACCAAATTGTATCCTGCATAAACTCTCTGCTGCTATAACCCCTCCCACCATTGGTGTCTGATTTTCTTTTATTTTCATTTCACCATGCTTTATATCAATGGTGACGATTGAGTTTGTAGTTAGTAATTGAGTGTTTGTGTCCATTTAGAAATGAATCTGCCAATTGATTTGGCACCCTTTGTATCTGTAAGTGCAACACCATGACTTGTCGGCTTGTACTTCTTGCTTTTACTTTCCGCACAATGGGAACAACAAACCTTGACAAAAATTGCTCAGTTTCTTCTTTTGACATCACAGGAGACACAGTCTGAGAGAAATTGAGAAATTGTCTGTCTGATACATTTTTCATTTCCACTGATATATTCTCCTATGCATTTGAATCATGACACATGCATTCTCTGTACTTCCTTGAACCACATCCTAGACTATTTCATGCACCGCCTCCTTGACAGCTGAATGGACACCAGAGTAATCTTGATGAATCATTTCATCCATGACATCACCCACCACTTCCTTGAGAGAAGAATCAACATCAGAGGCATAGTCTTGGGATACATACTTATCAGTTGGCACAACAGATTGTTTATCATCGTATTACTCTCCTTCATTGTGATTGTCACCAATTTGTTCATCGGCATAATATTCACCAACAAAACATAGCACTTCTCCCACTGCTTTCAGCTTGCAAACATCACTGACATCCAAGCAATTATGCATTGTAGCAGTAGTTCAGTTACCTGCCTCTCCACAAATACTGCTTTGAAGACAGTCTCAGTATAGCAATAACTACCACTTTGGTTGTTTTTTATGGTCATGACTCTGCCAAGTATGATTGTCCAATTAAAATTGTTGCCTTTTGGGATCAGTTAAGATGCAATACTCCACAAAACTCATGAGGAGTGTGTGGTCATCCAGTGATAGCAACAATGTGTGGGTTAATTTCTTGAGAATTTTAAGGATCAGTTTAGCTACAAATGTTTTCCATTGTTGGTGTGAAACACTGTTGGACAGCCAATCAGACCAAAGATATGATCAAGCTCATGGCTAGCATATTTTCTTTCTTGCAGGTCAAAGATGTGATGTAGATTACCCAGTGCCATGATCCTTCACTACCATGATCCAACATTGAAGCACATTGTAAACATTCTTTCCTTTTCTTCCTAGTATCAACCTAAGCTGGAAGTAGTTGAAAAGTAGTTGTAGATAAAGAAGTAGAAAAAGGGTATTCCAGCTGATTGGAAATTATTTTTATAAGCTATTTAATTGGATGAGAATGAGGACTGTAAGCTATCAGTCCTCATGCTTTTAACATGAAATTTTCATGGATAATTGATTTGTGTCACAATTGACTATTTGTGAAGTTTTAAGTGTGAAAACTTATCTGTAACATCAAGTGTTTTTATGGGGGAAGACTTATTGTGATGTGAAGCACTTTATTGGGAAGTATTTCTTGTGATGTGAAGTGTTCTTCTGTGAAAAATGGTGAAGTGTTTTTACTTCCTTTGTTGTGAAAGTTTATTGATTTGAGCTAATAATGTCCTGTTTTAGGGTCTAAAAGCCTGGGAAGCTACCTTGGCTCATGTCACTCGCCCCACTAATGGAGCGATAAGGTGTAAATGCACATGAAAATATAAAACCTCCTGAGGAAAAAAACCTCTGGTAGGAAAAAATGATGGTGTGGCATGTGACAAAGCGTAAGTATTATGTGGAGAGAGGGGATATTGTACAGAGGTTATTTTATTCAAAATAGGGTGTAACTCACCCTATGTTCAATCTCTCAGATTTAGTTCAGCGTTGAACCCTTATGGTGCCATTCGTATGAACTGACGTGATGGTGCAAGGATCACTTTCATACCGGCTTTCTGTTTTGTGGAGGATGTCGTCTTTTTGCAGCAGTACTTTGTCACCGGGCTGGTAGTCCCAGTCTATGCGGGAGGCATTTTCCCATCTTGTGTTGTTATCTGTTTGCTTTTGTCTGTATTCCCCTATTTTTGACCAGTCAGCAATCTAGGGGATGTCAAACAACATGTCCCTTCCAAAGATAGCTGCTCCTGGTGAGGTTTTTAGTACTGTGTGATAGGTAGAGCGAACTGCCCATGCGGCGTTTGTGAGAAAGTCAGCAATGTCACTCTCGCTGACTGTATCGGCCACGTCTAAGTCAGCTGTATGGAGCATTGCCATTATTGTTTGATGCACCCGCTCAAGTATTGTGTTCGCTTGTGGGTTTCTGACACTGGTTGGCTTACGCTTCAGACCATGTTAATCACAGAGGGTCTTGAAGTGAAGTTTAAATTCACTTCCGTTGTCATAGATAATGTACTGACTACGTGGGTAACGGCTAAACCAGGTCCTATTTATTATATTGCCTACTGTTGCTGAGGTCTTGTCAAAGTAGGGTTGTTTTGTTTGGACATGTGTGTCTTTGCTGCTTTGCCCCTTTGTACCCTTGGGAATATCAAGCTCCTGGAGCTGTGATACCGGCAACTCTACAATTTCAAACCAGCTTGTTGCGGGATCGATCATTGTGATGCACATGAAGTCAATTTGTGTCTTGTCCTTGCCCTTGAGGGTCCTATGAGGTCCACACATAATGCCTCCCATGGGTTGGTGATTGCAAGTTTTGTTTGCAGTTTCCCGCATTTTAATTGCCTGCGCTTGTTCACCTGGTAACTGTGACACTTTTTGACGTGTGATTGGACTGTCGTTCGTAGACCTTTCCAATACATTAAAAGACAAAGAGTTTCTACAAGACCTTGGTCCCGGGGTGCTGTAGGTAGTGGCAAAACCAAGCTACGGCACAGTGTTGGAGGCTTTTTGGCATAACCATTTTGCCGTCCTTACAGAGTACTTTAATGTTCTGCACTAAGAGAGTTAAGTAGCCTTTGTTTCAAAGACTTTCATCTTCTTGTTGTGCCTCCGCTATCTCTCTGGTTGTGAGTGGATAGATGGAGTCCTCTTTGTTTTGATTCGCAAACACCTGTTTCATGGATTCCTCGGTGGTTGCTGGGGATGCTTCCTCCTGTGCTGCATTGTGGTAACACCAGCATTGGGCAAAAGTCATCCAAGTTGACCTGTCATCTATGACAGGTCAATAGTCCAGTCGTGAAATGGCACCTGCAACTATGTTGTGGATGCCTTTGATGTACACGATGGTGGGGCCATACTCTTCTAAGAGTAATCTCCAGCGATACACTCGATCAAAGGTCAGACCTAGAGCATCCTGCATTAGATTTTTGTGGTCAGTGTAGACGGTAAGTTGTTGTCCCCAAAGCATGCCTTTGAACTCTTTCAGTGTTTCTACTATGGCCAGTAGTTCTTGTTTGGTCACGCTATATTTTTGCTGCGCCTGACTCAGTGTTCTACTGAAGAATGCCAGCGGCCTGTTGTTTTGAGTAATTCCGGCGCCCAATTGAAATTTGGAGCTTTCCATGTAGATCTCAAATCCCTGCGAGTAGTCAGGGTAGGCCAAGGTAACATCATGGGCAATTGTTGCCTTTTCAGTGTCAAATGCTTGCTGGTGGATGTTGCCCCAATGTCACGGCTTTTCTTAGTTTTGTTAGCCCTTGCGACTTTGGTGTGTCCACACTCACCAACCAAGTTGGTTAATGGTGCAAGTATTTCACTGCGTCTTGCCCAAATGTCTCTGTAGTACTGGACCATGCCCAGAAATCTACAGAGTTGTTTAACATTTTGTGGCGGTGTTAATGCAAGGATTGCCTGTACCTTCTTTGGCTGTCGCTTTATACCATCTCTGGATAACCCATATCCTAGGTATTCTGTCTCCACGGCACAGAAAGATGACTTGCGTGCATTCACTGTCAAGCCTGTGTCTCACAACCTGGTGAAAACCTGTCTTAGTTTATTATAGTGGTCTTCCAGGCTACCCTTGCTGATACATAACAAGTCATCAAGGTAAGTTCGGACGAACTCAAGGGTTGCCATAAGCTCAGACATCTTAGCTTGGAAGATGTTGGGAGAACATGCAACACCCATTGTTAGCCATAGGTAAGAGTTCTTACCCCACGGAAAGATAATGGTACATATTTTGGACGCATATGGATCCAATCTAATGGTGTAATAGCCCATGTTGAGATCAAGGGCTGTGGCATATGTGTGGCCTTCTAGTTCTTGTAGAACAGTGCTAATTTTTGGAATAGGAAATGGTTGTCTCATTACACGTTTATTTACTTACCTAAAATCGCTGACAACCCATACAGTGTTGTCTTTCTTTGGTATAATGAAGGTTGATAAAGCCCATTCAGAATCGTCTTGCCATTTGAGTACCCTAAGTCACATAGCCTCTGTACCTCCCTCTTGGTGGTTTCTACATGCTTCTTGGGTATTGGAAATGGCCGGCCATGATGTGGCTGTGCTCCTTCTTTCAACTGGAGGGAGACCGGCTTACAATCCCAGTCACCTCGTTTCCCGCTAAATAGCTCCTCAAATTCTTGTAGGAGCTCCAGTAACTTTGTTTGTTCTGGGTCACTTAGGTGTGTGCAGTTGTCCTTGACAATTGCCCTGAGATCCGCTTTTTCATATTTAGCGTCTAGTATATGTATGAGGCATTTTGTTGCCTTGAGCACACTTTGGGGTTCTTTGGACGTGTCTTGGTAGATGCTATTATTCATAGTCCAAGCCCGTTCAACTGTCACTCTTGTTTTTAGTTTATTGATGTCTCTCATTGGCAGTGAGATGTCATCTACTGTGATTTCTTTTGTCCAAAAGTTTAGGACAATTCCTAAGTCTTTCAAGGTATTACTACCAAGAATGAGGTCAAACCCTGGTTTGGTCATGCTATCCTCTTTGTACTCCACAACATTAGGTTGTAGGAAATACTCCTTGCTGTTGGAATACTCAAAGAATTTAACCCTGATCTTTCCCCTTCCAGTCGTCTGGAAGCTCCCATTTGGCATATGCCAAGACTTTGGCACCTGCCTAGTCAGGTAGGGAAAGGGTTTGACTTTTCCTTTTGGTAGGAAAATGAGATCTCCATCAGACCCAGAGTCCAGTAGGACTTTGATTTTGTTACTGGGGCAACTCCTCAGAGATTGTTTGTATGCTCTGGAGGATTGACTTTCAGTTGGTGGTTCCATTATGGCTATTAGTGTCGTAACAACAAGGTGGTCCTTGGTGTGGGATGCATCCACTTGTCTTGGTTGATTGAGACTATGGTTTGTACTGGGGGACTTAGTACTGTCCTCAGTGGCTTTTGTTTTATAACTGACATTGTTTTTGTCGTAAGATTTTTCTGAAATGTTTGAGGTAGTAGTCTTGAACTCATCTCGAATTTTTAATTCAGCCTTTTTTGTTTTAAAACAAGATTTTTTCGTTGTACTCTCTTTGGTGACAGTCAACTTAATTTTCTTACTTTTATTAGTTTGGATAGCTTTACTCGGACTGGGGGTAGTGTAACTGTCAATTGCGGTATTTAGTTTACGTTTCTTACGTACATGTAATTCCCCAGTGTTATCCAACCCATGCCTTCAAGAACTTTCGTCGGAGTCGCTGTCGCTTTCCAAGTCGTTGGCAAGGCGTTTCTTGCATTTGCCAGACTTCTTGTGGATTGCTTTCTTCAACTCCACCGGACTATCTGGGCAAAGTTTGCACCCTCAGGTTTCCTTTCTTTGGAATGGGGCTTACCTGCGACCCCATTCTTCTTGACCGGAGTATCATCTTTGTTATAACCGCAGCAGTCATGGGTGTTGTGACTTTGTGCACCCCCATGCTTCTTACATAGCACACAGTGCTTATCAGTCTAGCCCACCTTCTTGGTTTTCTTGGGGATGCGGGAGTCCATCGACTCCATCTTGCGCTTCTGATCAGCCCCCTTTGCTTTTGTCGTGCTGGAAGGCTTTGCATCAAGTTCCGCGTTGTTCTCAATATTCTCTAGGACCAAGAGAAGGGCCCTAGTGCTGACCGGAGTGGTATTCTCAGTCAAGTTGTATTGGGTCTGCCACTTGGCCGGACACATGCACAACAAGTTAGTTGCAAAGTCGGCGTCATCCAAGGGCAATACTTCCTTAGTAGCCTGATTTGCCTTCAGGCTGTAATACAGGCAGGGCAATGTCTCAAGGTAGCTATCGAGCTGTTCCACTCAGACAAAAAACTGACGTATGACAACCCTGTTGGGTTTCTTCAACGTGATAGTTATGTAGTACTTGAGGGCTTCACCCGCGTCATGACGGAACACCTGTAGCAGGTGAAACGTGACGCACTCATGAAACGAGTCCCATGTCTTCATGGGACTCTCCATGTGTGTGACTCCTTTAATGTCTTCCCAAGGAGCGCGAGTCACTTGGACCTTGATGATTTTCTCCCATGGCTGTCGGGCCTCGTTGGAGAGGAGGTTTCCATACAGCTCGAAGGGCTTCGCTCCTGCCGTTGGGACGGCAAGCTTTGCAGCTTCTAGAGCCTTTAGGGCCTTATCGTGTAAGGCATTTACTTCAGCTAGGACAGGAGATACAGCCTCAGTGGCAGTACTGGGTGCATCTCCTTTATTGCCCTTCTTTTTCTTGGAGTTGTGCAATTGCTGTACTCCCCCTTCACAATCTCAGCATCGAGTTTAGCTGTCTCAACATCCCTCTCTGCCTCCTCCAAAAGCTTGTGTCAAGCCCCATTTGCTTGCATGCATGAATTGCGGAGCGTACATGCAGTAAGAACTCTCAGGAGTCCCCATCGCCCATACTGCCAGCTTTAACTCATTCCCTGTGTTGGGAAGAGTCAACTTGAAGTAGGTGGTCATTTTGCTCTTCTTGAGGGCATCCTGCACAGGATCCTGCTCAGGAATGTAGCGTGAGGGGGAATTCTTTCCTCCGACACCACGTTCGCACTCAATCCACTTGAGCCCTTCGGGAAATGCTTTCACGGAGGACATGGCTCATAGCTTCTCTCCTAGACTAGTTCCTAAAAAAAATTCATGTAGGAGCTCCTTGGAGGGCTGAGGAAGAAGTCGTTCGCACGGTGAACGTAGTACCCTGTATAGTAAAAAAATTCTTCTCGACCGCCTGTGGGTTGTCGGGAGAGCCTTCTTGTGTGGTAGTGCAATGAACTTACCGAGTTTAGCTATCATACTATAGTGACCTAAGCCGGAAGTAGTTGAAAAGTAGTTGTAGATAAAGAAGTAGAAAAAGGGTATTCCAGCTGATTGGAAATTATTTTTATAAGCTATTTAATTGATGAGAACGAGGACTGTAAGCTATCAGTCCTCATGAATTTAAACATGAAATTTTCATGGTTAATCGATTTGTGTCACAATTGACTATTTGTGAAGTTTTAAGTGTGAAAATTTATCTGTAACATCAAGTGTTTTTATGGGGGAAGGCTTATTGTGATGTGAAGCACTTTATTGGAAAGTATTTCTTGTGGTGTGAAGTGTTTTTCTGTGAAAAACGATTCATGTCGTCTTGAGACAACACTTTTGTGAAGTGAAGTGTTTTTACTTCCTTTGTTGTGAAAGTTTATTGATTTGGGCTAATAATGTCCTGTTTTAGGGTCTAAAAGCCTGAGAAGCTACCTTGGCTCATGTCAAGTATCAAACAAATCAACATAAAATTTAAATTCATACTGTTACTCATTTAATAGTTTTCTTGCTCACTTGATGGCTGGGAACGGAGGCTGTTTTCATTGCATTGCACTGTAGTACTTCTTGACAATGTCAGTATATGTCTCTCTTCCCTCAAATGGCCAAGCTTAACACTATGAGGCGCATAAATGAAATCAAACTGTTTTAATATTGGGATGACTTAGCACTGCTCAGAAGGATTCTAATCACCTCCTTCCTGGAAACCTCCTCACTACATTACCATTCTGCAGGTGCCTCATTCTACTGTACCTATTTGTTTCCAATGGTGAAAATCCACCTTGTCTTCATTCGATTCACTTTCATGTGTCCGTAGATATCCCTGCTGTATCCTTATTTCCTCTTTACAAGTTGTTTATTATCCCCATATGTGTAAAAGAATTCTTCCCCATTTTCACTTGTGAGACCCTTTGAATCAAGTTTTGAAACTTTGTTTTCATCAATTGACTCGTCCTTCAATATTGATCAAAAATACATCCAGCTGTTCCGCTAAATCTCATGCTATTATGTTGGAGAATGTGTTACTGGTAGTAAAATAATCTTATTTAAATGAAGCTAGATTCAAATAATAGGAAAGATACATTGCTTTTGTGGTTCAAGAATTCAACACTCTTTCATAAAAGTGTAAGTAATTCTATCTACAATAATTTTATTAAACCAGTCATGAGTCATGAGGTAAGCAGTACATTGTGCCCTGTTGATGATCTTTCTACAGGCCACAAAGGTACTTCAGGTCATTGGGTGATTAAGTTCAGCATGGAACTACAACACTGGGGTGTTTTTCTGTGATGGGCCCATTTTCTTAGAATAACTGTGGTTCTAGAATTAGCTGCAATAGGCCAAAAAATCTCAGTAAGAATATGGGCATCTGCAAGACATGCCACTTTTAACTTTGGTAAGAAAAGTTGCCAGCTGGGTTCATCAGATGTCATCAGATGTCATCAGATGTTGTGACTTATTTTGCATGGGGGTCACCAGATAGTTATATTAATCATCACATGGTAGCCACCACAGTCACCACATGGGTAATATCAGATGTTTTATATCATAACTGAGGTCATCAAGAGGCTTTCTGCAATGGTCATCAGGGTCATGACTAGGTCTTTATCTTTATCACATCACAACTTAGAGTAATTAGTTGTACTTGCAATCATCGTAGTTGTCCTATTAACAGCAGGTCTCTCAGTACCCACCATATGTCTGAAAGATGAACAACTGCACAAAAGATCCTCAAGCAGTCTTGAATACCATAGGATCCCAACAAGTCTTTGACTTCCCCCTTCCACTAGAGTACACAGGAATCCCATGCAGGCCTTGATTTTCAAGTAAGCCTTTCCATAAGACGCACATATTTAGCAATGGTTTGCTCCACTGCAACAATCATGATATCTCATTTTTACTAAGCATTAGGCATCATCACATGATGCCATTGTCCCTCAGGAGGGTTGTCAGAGTCATCATCATGGTTCATCAGATGGTAGTCAGAAGTTGTTATCAGGGTCCTGAAGAGGTGTCACCATTTTTATCAGAGTGATCAACATGTCACTTCAAGGGTCAACATGGTCACCAACAAGTCTTCATCAATCATCATACAAATTGTCACATGGTCTTATCAGATGAGTGAGAAGTTTGGAAAACTTGACACTAGTTGTCATTTGTAGTCAGTTTACTGTGCCAAAACTTCCACGTGGCAGCTGGCATGAAAGTTAGGACAGAAATCCTAAGGTATGAGGATCAAAGGCTTCATCAGGGAGAAAAACATTTTATTTCATATATAGATAGATATGTAACATATGTAAAAAGAATCATGATGTTTATTGCTTGAAAAATAACTTTATACAGTTTACCAACAGCATACCAGCAACATACCTAGAGCATATAGCAAACAGCAAACGAAAACATACAAGAGCATGGTATGATGCATGATATGACAGCGCACCAGCAGTGCACCAAAGAGTACTAACATTGTACCATAGTTTACCACACAGACTATGAATTCCATGAAACCATCTTGCATGCTTCAAGGTAATTTTCAGTCCATCACGTTTTTGGTCGCACATGATATGTGTTGTAGGCATGGTACCCAAAACAGGTTCTCACCACATTAGAAGAGATCCTAATGATCAACGGAAATAGATGGGCAATATGAAATACCTTAGAGAGAGTAACTTTGAGCCTAATTTTTTACAGCCGGGTTTGTTAGTAACACAAAACTCGGAGCAGGAAAAACTAGTGATCTCAACTGGCGAATGACTGAGTATCTGCCGCACATTTTTAGTATCCCACAAAAATGGACTAATCAAAAATCAGCTTTGGCCAAAAGTTGCTATAGACAGCAACTTTTGGTGGAAGCTGAAGTCTGATTTGTTCAGTTCTGTGAGGCACAAAAATATTGCAAGGATCTACAAGGATCACACTGAGTTTGAATTATGTCCGATGAAGAATACAACATCACTTTTTGTCCCGTCTAGAAGAAATCCCCACTACGCAATGATGGTACCATAGTTCACAGAGAAAGCTTACCAAATCCCGCGTTAATTTAAAAACACAAGTAAACAGGTAACACTGTAAAAATCAACCGACCGTCCCCAACTTCCTCCCGTCCCCTCTACATCCGTCCACTTTCCCACTACATTCATCACCATGTCCCACCGCAAATTCGAAGCTCCCCGCCGAGGTAACTTGGGATTCCTCCCCAAGAAGCGCACCAAGCACCACTCTGGCCGTATCCGCTCCTTCCCCAAGGACAATGATCCTTCCGCCCCGTGCCACCTTACCGCCTTCCGCGCCTACAAGGCCGGCATGACCCACGTTGTCCGCGGTGTCGATCGTCCCGGAGCCGTGATGCACAAGCGCGAGGTCGTCGATGCCGTGTCAATCTTGGAAACCCCCCCCATGGTCGTCGTGGGTGTTGTCGGCTACTTGGAGACTCCACGCGGGTTGCGCACTTTGACTACCGTCTTCGCCGAGCACTTGAGCGAGGAGTTCAAGCGTCGTTGCTACAAGAACTGGTACAAGAGCAAGCGCAAGGCTTACTCCAAGTATGCCAAGAAATACACTGAAAACGACGGCAAGGACATCGAGAAGGAGCTTGAACGCATCGCCAAGTTTTGCAAGGTTGTTCGTGTCATCACCCATTCGCAAGTGAAGAAGCTCGGTCTCCGCTTGAAGAAGGCACACATCATGGAAGTGCAAATCAACGGAGGTGCCGACGCCAAGGCCAAAGTTGACTTTGCCAAATCTCTCTTTGAAAAGGAAGTCACCATCGACTCCGTCTTTGCCAAGGATGAACTTGTGGATGTCATTGGTGTCACCAAAGGTCGTGGATACGAAGGTGTCACCACCCGATGGGGCGTCACCCGTCTCCCCCGTAAAACGCACCGTGGTCTTCGTAAGGTTGCCTGTATTGGATCTTGGCATCCTTCCCGTGTGTCCTGACACTGTTCCCCGCGCTGGTCAAAATGGTTACCACCACCGTACTGAGATGAACAAAAAGGTTTACCGTATTGGAAAGAAGGGAGACAATGCCTCTTGCCAGACCGATGCCGATTTGACCGAGAAGAGCATTACCCCTATGGGTGGGTTCGTTCGTTATGGTACCGTCAATGAGGATTGGATCATGCTTAAGGGTGCTGTTGTCGGAGTTAAGAAGCGTCCTTTGATTTTGAGGAAGTCTTTGATGAAGCATTCCAGCAGGAAGCATTTGGAGAGTGCCGATCTTCGCTTTATCGATACTTCGTCCAAGCTTGGTCATGGAAGGTTCCAGACTGCGGACGAGAAGGCCAGGTTCCTTGGGCCTTTGGCTTCCAAGCAGAAAGCTCTCTAAATTTGATGATTGGCCTCTGCCTTGTCAGCTTCGAGGCGTCCTGTTGTTCTTTTATGAGATGTCTCTGGTTCCATAGCTGTTGTTGAAAGTATCTAACCGAACTGTATTACTAATGACAACTATCGGCCCATCTCCTGTCTTGCTTTACTTCGTGTAAACGTAGCGAATGAATACCTTTCTTTAATTTGTGAAATTGATGCCAAGTGGAGAGCGACACTTCGTGTACAATACATGATTCTTGCCATTCGAGGGGAGGCACTTTTATCATTTTACTGCGACACAAACATCTGTGTTTATCTACAAATACACATCAAGATTTCATCCACTGGTTGTTTTTTTCTCGACGATTCTGTCAAACCAAAATACGCTCTTCGATATTATCATGCAGAACAAGTGCAATTTGCAAGATCCATCAGGCTGGCTTTTAGGAGCATATTCTGGATAACAACAAAGAGGGGGCGGTTTTCCACCTTCATTCGCTCTATATCAGCACGAGTAAACTTCGCAAGGACAGTACCACCCTTTGCAACCGCATCAAATGTCCTATATCTCTCCAGTAAGAAATCACAAAATCCAAATATATTCCCTACTTTGTGGAAGGACTCAACGGTTGAAGTATGCTGTGTATCCTCTCCCTCTGCAGTGAATTCCATCAAATTCGACGAGCTTAAATTTCGACCGTCCTTAACACCTGCACCTGAAATAATTTTGGTTGAGCCTAGGCGTTTAAGAACAGCGACCACGCCACTAACCACAATATAAAACGCATCAGAATGAGTATTGGCTCGGAAGATTGGCTCGCCAGCCATGTACTTCACTTGTTCGCAGTATCCCGCTATCTCATCAATAAGATGTTCGTCGTCTAGATTCACATCCTTGCCCAAAATGCTTTTGACTAGAGATTCCAAGCTGTTAGGGGATTGACTATCACCTGGAATGCGAAGTAAAGATAGTCTACCATGTGGAACGTGATTGGTCACCCTACGAATTAACGATCTCTCACAAAACTCCAACGCCTTTTAAATAGAATTATTCAATTGAGAAGAACAAGCTGCTTCCTCAAAAGACTAAAGCTAACAAAAAAAGAGACAGTCACTTACCTCAAACAACGTCATGAAAAGAATCAGTTTTCCAAACACTGGTTGCTTCCAATGCCCATCGTCATTTGAGAGCATGGACTTTTTGATTTCAACCTCTTCGTCAAATTTAAAAGCAGCACGGTGAGACCGAAGCATCCATTCGACTCGAGGAAGCACTCCTGCCGCACAGAGGAAAATGCCTCGTTTCTCGCATAGCTTGGCGAGCTGTAGGAAACAACTCGACGCGGCAGACGCATCCAGATTGTGCATAGCCTAATCGAAGATGACAGATCTTAAGTTAGTATTACCAACACCAAATGCCGATTATAGCACCTTGATTCGACTCACTGCCACATCCAAGACAACGTACTGAGGTGGGCGCCGTTGCTTCACGGTGGTTTGTTGTAAGGTGACTCTCATTGTGCTTGTCATTCGTACACCTGAAGCTGAATGGGGAGTGCTAAGTGCAATTTCTTTCATTTCCTCCCTGGGTCATGGAGATACCTGACACGCACGAAAACAGGAGTTAGACAGATCGGACGCGAAAACAAAAATTGGAACCAAAGCAAATACTCACCAAGATCGTCCATGATTTCCTGGAGACAAGGGGGCAGCTTTGTTAGAATACTACTAAGATTAAAATCTCACATGTGCCACTCTCTTTGAGTCGACTGATGATCTCTCACCGTGAGAAGCTTTTGTGCAGATCCAAAGAAAACCGATCCTTTGATTTCCAGCGTTGCTATTTTCGCATGGTCCGCCGTGGTAACCATGTTGTAGCTGAAGTACATTCCAGTCTTCCGCTGACCACACAGCTCGTGACCGTTTAATAACGCGACTTAATGAAGAGACGCGGGTTGTGGATGCTACATGATCAACCAGTGCTACAACGACGCCGAATAAGATGCCAAAATCCATACCCAATGATTTGAATGGCCCACAAAAGTAACAAGTAGAATGACATACTCCATCAAAAATATCTTTGACCTAATTTCAATCAGCCACTCCCAAAGGAGATCATATCCAATAAATATGAGAGTTGCGCCGAGAAAGAAAAGAGGGGCAATCTGTAAAATGTTGACAGTCGAAGCAACCACGGCCAAATAGGAGATCATGATGAAAACAGCAATCCAACGTGAATGACAACCAGTTCGATAGGTGAAAATTGTCTGAGAGAAGATGTACGATCCTACGACGTATAGTACATGTGGAGGTTTATACAGAATAAGAGTGTCTCAGTACACAACAAATTTGGAAATATTGATCACCCTACCTGTGAACCCAAACAACAAGCCAGAAAGCAAGTTGGAAGTACCAACTGTCACCATTTCTTTATTGGTATCTAATGCTTCCCCATGTCCACTGCTGAAATGGAAAAGACATGCAAGGTGTGAACTCTCGAATGGCCCCCTCGAGCTTCACATTTTGACAGAAGTGTAGGGATAAAAATCTCCCTTACCTGACGGCTGCAATATCCAAGCACGATGCAAAACTGACAACAAAAACCATCCCAACCCATGTCCCAATGCACTTTGACACAAGCGACCAATGCACTAAACTGAAATCCACCAGGTGAAGAAGATCATTGAACTGACACAGAGGCTGATTCCTCGCCTACCCATCCCATTTCACGCGCCTCCGATAGAGAAATTCCAGCCATGTACAAAATGGCATAGAAGCTAGCAGGAATCATAACCATTGCAATTGGTAGTACTGCATCATTAGTGGCCTTTCTCGAAATATAAGTTAAGATGAGAGCAGACACTAGCCCTGGTGCAGCCAAGAGGAGTACTTGTGGGTCAAAAAGAATATCCCCAGTCAGTAATTGTTGTCATTGATTTCCGAGATAGAAAGAGCTACCCCAGCCTCAAGGCAAAAGTAGCCCAATGAAAGCCAACATAACCCCCGATGACCTGATTTTTTCCCGTTGAATAAAAATGTATTACTACTATACGTGAGCACACGCAAAGTTCTGATAAATGACACCATTCGTTATGAGCAGTACAAAGCACACTTACGGGCTGTTAACAATGCGTTAACATCAATTGTAAAACAAGTGAGCAAGTCGAAACAACCTGCGAAGAGGGAATTCGTGGAATAACTGTGCTGTTCACTCACCATAGGAAGATATGAAACAATATCCAAAAGCCTAAACTTCCCCAAAAGCATCACGCACAAAACCAAGAGACGCTGTACCAAAGGAAGAATAACAAGCGTCGTGGACAAAACTTCATCCACGGTCCCCCATTTGTCCAGAATATCGTTCGCAATACTATTTGCCATGGAAGAAAGAAAAATCAGCCCTGCATCTTGCACGGTCCCGATTGCAAAGTCCAGAGATGAAAACATGGCAAACGCCAATTGGTGGACGAAGGAACTAAAGATGACAAGTTTGGAAAGAGCAGCCATGTGCGGTTGAAAGGCCGGGTTGTTGAAGATTACTGATGAATAGCCGTATAAGCCCCGGGACGGCTATGATGACATTTATGATGGCGTAGACGAGGTAATGGAATATAGTATATCTTCTCTCGTCTAGCAGATTGGTCAACAATCGTGAAAGGTCAAGTTGAGATGAAATAAAAGATGATGAGACGACGGGAAGACTGACCTTCTTTCGATGAGCTGCTACTTGCGTGAACTTTCTTCGCCCCCAACAGAGGATCCGCCGGGCATTGAGCTGGAGCACGTTGACCAGTGCGTCCATTCTTTATTCCTATGACGACATCAGCTGAGAGCGGCTTGTTGGTAGGATTGATTGATCCGTAAGCATCGGATCCCATGGTTGGTCTTGTATCGTATATTGCGATAGGGTTCGAACGTGGCCTTGATTTCTTTACAATGTATGGTATGGCATGGTATGGTACCCTACCTGTACCCTACCATGCCTATACTTAAGAGTAGAGCCTAATGGAAATAATAATATATCTTTGGCAAGAGAACGGCAGTTTGGAAGAGACGAGATCACTGAATCTGCCGGATCTTTTTCTCTCCTCCAAGAGGAGTTTCATGGAGGTTTCATGTGACCATGATTTTTTCTGTCATGCAAATAATAGAGAGCCTTATTATTATTGTCTCCTTATTGAACAGTAAGGTACAGTACAAGAAATGAACGGTGTCTACAGGTGACTATCGTACATAATATTACGATCACGGCTCCTCCTGTTGTAATCATTTTCGGTGCACGACTCCATCACCATCACCACCAGCTCAACTCAACCCGGGTGCAAAATAATACAGAACCATTCGCTCAGAAAACCTCCTCATCGACTTTGCGAATATGGTTCTTGATCATGGGATGCATTCATTCATCACATCACATCCATGGCAATCATGCTGACTCTCCTCAAAGTATTGCACATGTTCCAAAAAATCGTTCAAAAGGTTTGATATGGTGTATTTTGTTTCCCTGTGACTCATTTTTCACCAGGCGCGCTCCGTAAGGGAGAGGAAGATCTGATATAGTTGTCAATCATTTGCCGTTGCGCGGTTGGCATCAGCGTGTTTCTAATATATGATCATGTTGTGTCATGAACATATTATGACACGATCGATTCAGTGAAGCATGTATAAAAATTTCCATCCAAATAGTCGTGGGGCTGTTACTTTATTGGTTTCTTGCCAATAGAGGTTTTTCCAGAATCGCATGTATTCATTGCTATATGGTATTTTTTCTTGAATTTAGAGACCACTTTCATTACAAGGGTTCACAACTTTTGTTGCCAATTGATTCAGATGTTTGTCACAAGAGCAACGAATCCAAATACACCAGAACAAACTCAGCTCACTCAAAAGCAGCGTACTCAAGACACTCCCACACTCACTCTAATTCAGAGAAATACTCAAATCAAGTTGGAATCAAACAATCTCACTCCAAGTACGATCAATTAAGGAGTACTCATCGAAATAGAGCCCATTCAAATAATATAAAATCGGTCACCTCTTTAGTGACTCCCGAGAAAATCCTCTCTTTCTTTCAAAACCGAGGGTGGCAAGCAGACATTGTCACCGAATTTTCAATGTCCTATGACATGATCAAGGTTGACCGGCGAGGAATACTTAAGTGTATGGACGGGCGTGAATCTGACAATTTCAAATTCGGTGGGCCAAAACTACCTGGTGGAATCTATGCCATTGCGCAAAATCGAGAGGTGATTACCTTGAAAGGTTTGAGAGAAATAGCTGAGGAGGTTATACATATGGGGTACATTCCATCTGTTCATGGAGACCATTCAGATGATATGTTAGGATGCGGTTTCTTCAGGCTTTGGATGATGGGAAAGTTAGGCAAACTCGGTTCCCCGAGGCCCCAGTTCAATGCCGATCAAGGTGCAAAAGCTGTCAAAGCCGCTGGAGGAATCATTGAAATGCAGTATGGATCGCATTCTGAAAAAACTTTGTACATCAATCTAGTCCAGGATAAAACGTTGGAGCCAGTTAAAGCGTGATCAACGTTTCGTCGTTGATGCATGGGTAGCTACCAAGTTTCGATTGAACGTTACTAAATTATTGGCTGATACAATTGCCGCAGTGGAAATATTGGGCGGACCAAAGAAAGCCATCATCATAATTCCATCTATGACTTTAGATGATTATGTTTGGCCGTCTTATTTTTGATTCCACCTGAAGATTCTTCTATCAGAGATGTTGAACGATCGATACATCTATAGCTCATCTATAGGATGTTAAATATTAAATTTTAAATTATTGACGCCCTGAATGAAAATCGTAGACTCCAATCGATCTACAGCAATACGCCAATTCCAAGTTTGAGGAGAGGATTTGCTTTTCTTCTGTCGAAACTAAACAGCAAAAGAAACCAGCAATCCAATCATTTTTTGAGCTCTGGAGTGTCAACAAGTCTCTGAATTTAATGGCACTCCTCAATTATATCTAACAGCATGTACTGTTGCCTATAATTGCAATGTACTCCATACTCATCTTTGAATAAGTTGACAAATGGGGCATATTGATAAGCACATGCTGTTTTCGAACACTTCCAATTATAAGAAAAATGGACAACATAGTTCACTTGACACAGCAGCAGAAACATGAGGCAAACATTACAAGCATCTAATTTGTAGTAATTCATGGGATTCACCATCTGCTGTACCCTGTCAATGATGACGGAACACATGAGATATCCTAGTACAACAGGTGCAATATTGCAGTGACTATATCAAAGTGATCATGTGTGTGAGGAGGGACAACTCTTGCACCTTGGCATGAACAGTGCCATTACTATCTACCCGAATAAAGATGTGTAAGGTAGGTTACACAAAATACCTGCTGTAATCAAGAGGGTGTTGATGTCACTTCAAGATTACTCCTAAAGCGAAGGGCTCTCAATCTTGGTTACAAATGTGATTTTTTGTAATCTACTGAGCACAACTTACATTGCAGGTAGATTGTGTATGCAATACTCTGTAGGATTAGGTGTTCTAGATTACAAAATTATGCATCTCTCATGTAGACCGAAATAGGATTAATAATAATGGCGAGATTACATTAATTTCTGTTCAACATGGAAATCTGAAAGGGAGAGTAACTCCATAAAATTTTCACACAACATTTCTTTCACCATTAGGGCTGATCATTTGCTGCATGAATTCAGATCAGCTCAATTTTGAGTTCTTATTCAACAAAATTGGGTCATCTATTTTGCTCATAATTTTCAAGTTGCCAATCACAACTTGATGTTTGAACTTTAACACATGCCTTTATATTTTCTGTCACAATCACATGCTGCAAACATGTGATAGACGATGTTAGAAGCGTGATTCAACTTTGTCTTGCCAGTATTCTCTTTTGACTCCAAAATACTCTCATACAATTTTTCACGCTGCCATATGTTGTTCTTGGGATTACCGCGATGGCATTGCCCCCTTTTCATGTTATTATCTTGTTTTCCTATCCACACTCTGGAATCATGTTTTCCTCTGTGCGGTGTAGTGTTATCCAACAAATTATCTGAATTATTATATAACAAACCATAAAACGACTGCACTAGTGAGTACAAGTACTAGGAGTAGAACCTGATGTAAAGATCACAAAAAATACTTCTAGCCTTTTGCAATCTAGATCAGATTTCAAAGTCCTAAGGTGTCTTACATTTTCTGTTTTAATCAAGTTGAATATGGATGTGTCCATGAACAGGCCATGTTTAATAGTCAACTAACCCTACTTATTACAAAAAAGATTGGCAAATTGCTACTAGACATGATTCAGTCAAATTAGTTATAGAAAAGTACCGCCATATTGATAATGGTAAAATGGAGCGAGTGCATGAAGGATAAAAGTGTAGCCATCCATCACCTACAGAAGAGAGTTAGGCGAAGAAATGGTATGCACATGCATGACCTAAGCCATTTGGTGGTAAAAATATAAGATAATTTAGTTGAGTGTAAAACAGAGTACTATTGTGGTGGTGATGATATTGTAAGCAATTAGTTTACTGATTGAAATGATCAAATGAAAATGAAAGGGGAATGTTATTTCTTTCATCTCAAAACAAAACCAGTGGACTTTGTGTAGGTTCTACATTGTGCTGGTATGTTTATACCCTTCTCTTGATGGCATTCTCTCCAGGGGTGTTCTCGTGTTGCTTAGATCCACAGATATGGATCTTTGCCCTTGTAAAGAGTCTTCCTCACTTGGGAGGTTGGGATGACTTCATACTTGGGAGTTTTTATTTTGTACGCAAGGGTACTTCAAAAGGGGGATTCTTGGTCTATGTCACTAGCCCCCACAAACAGTAATTGATGGTAAAGGCAAGGAAAAATCCTTCTCAAGGTTCTGTGTGGGAAAACAAACTGAAAAATCTGCTTTATTTGTACGTTTGAGTGCATGTGTTGTAGTTAGGACAGAGAGATAGCACACATAAAAAGCATATTTATCATCTCTTAATTTTGATGCTTAAGAAAGGTGTGACTCTCCTGATATTTAATTGTTCGTAGTTGGTTCCGCATTCCTTTATTGTCCCATTTGTATAACCTTATGTGATAGTCCAAGGATCAATTTCATACCAACTTTCTGACTTGCGGAGTATACCATCTTTTCTAAGCAGTAATTTGTCACCAACTTTGTAATCTCAATCACTGCACAAGCAATTTTTCCACTTCGTGGTGAGATCTGTTTGGTGCTGCATGTGTTATCCAATTTTATTCCAGTCTGCAAGGAATAGCATGTTGAACAAAATATCCCGACCAAATATTGCTGCACCTGGGGAGGCTTTTAGTACTGTATGGTAAGTCGAGCAAGTGGCCCATGCAGGATTTCTTAGGAACACATCTATGTTGGTAACTACTGTACTGGCCATGTCTAAGTCAGAAGTGTGGAGCATCCTTGTAATTTCTTAATGCACTAGATCCAATATGCATTTGCTTGTTGGTTCTTGACACTGGCTGGTTTGCACTTGATCCAAAATGATTCACAAAGGGCCTTGAAGTGAAGTTTGAATTCACTTCTATTTTCAGATATGATTTGTTGATAACAAGGATAATGGCTAAACCGGCTCTTATTCACTAAAGCACTCATCATTGCAAATGATTTGTCAAAGTAAGGCAACTTAGTCTTGTAATGAGTCTTAGTGCCCTTTCCCCCCATTGTATCTGTGGGAATAACCTCATCTGTGGTTACCAGCAGTTCTACTACTTCAAACCAACTAGAAGCTTGATCTATCACTGTGAGACATATAACATCAATTTCTGTCTTATCTTTACCTTTGAGGGTGTATGGGCCAATCAGGTATACACATAATGCCTCCCAAGGGTTTGTGATGACAAGCTTGGTGGGACGCTTTCCATACTTTGCTTGTGTTGTTTGTTTAATAGACATGAACGACACTTTTTGACATGCGATCAATAGTATTATGCATACCTTTCCAATACATCACTGTGTGTAATATCTGCTCAAGACAAGTATGTCCAGGATTCTGCAGGTAGTGGTGATACTAACTAACTGCTTGATATTGAAGACTATTGGGGGTGACCATCCTGTCATCCTTGCATATTAACTGAGTATCCTCAATCAATTGATTGGTGTACTTGTCATGCTTCTGAAGTTTCTTCAAATCCTTTACTGCTAAGGGGTAAATTCTTCCTCCTTTCTGTAATTAGTGAACACCATGTTGATTTGTTCTTGGTAGTTGTGAGTGCTTTCTGCATTGTTTGTCACCACACCATGCATGGTGTGGTGACACCAGCACTTTGTGAGCATCATCCAATTAGCTTTGTCATCTTGGTTTGGACTTGAGTCTAACCTAGAGATGGCATCAGCACATACTCCTCAAGAAATAATCTCCACTGGTATACATGGTCGTGGATAGCCCATGGGCATCCTGGATCAAATTTTTATGGTCTGTGTAGACTTTGATCTTCTGTCCCTACACCATACCTTTGAACTCATTTAGTGTTTCTATAATGGCTGGTAGTTCGATTTTGGTCACACTGTCTTTTTGTTGCATTATAGGTAGCTTCTGCTGAAGAATGCCAGAGGTTTATTATCTTGAATGAGTACTGATTCTTGTTGATTAGACAAGGTGTTGGTGTGAATATGAAACTGTTCAGGTAGTCAGGGCAAGAAAAACTGCATCCTTTGCAATAGTAGCCTTTATGTTGTCAAGTACTGCTTGATGTACCTCAACCCAATACCAAGGTCTCTTCTAGTTCTCTTGGCTTTGGTAATTTTGATTGGCCACACTCTCCTACTAATGAAGTGAATAGGGCAAGCATTCCACTACATCTTGCCCAAAGATCTCTATAACACTGGACCAAACCCAGAAATCTATGGAGGTCTTTGACTTGTTTTCACGAATGTGACTGCAAGGGGTTCTAGCAAGGATATAACCTAGGTATTCCATTTTAATAGTGCACAATTTTGATTACGGGGTGTTGACTCATAAACCTGTGTCTTGCAACCAGGTTAGTACCAACCTTGAATGCGCTAGGTGGTCATCCAGGCTTGCCTAGGTGATGCATAGAAAATCATCAAATACATGGTCACAAACTCTAAGGCTACCATTAGCCTGGACATCTTTGATTGAAAAATGTCTGGAGAATGTGCAGTCCCCATTGGGAAACTGAAGTAAGAATACTTCTTCAAGGAGAAATGATGGTGCAAATTTTGGGTGCATCAGGATCCTATCTTATGGTGTACTAACCCATATTGAAATCAAGTGCTGTTGCAAAAGTGAATCCTTCTAACTCTTGCAGTACAGTATTGAGTTTGAGTAATGGAAACAGTATTCTATCTAGCTAGTTACTTACCTCTCTAAAATCTCTTATGAAACGTACAGTATTATCTTTCTCTTGAATTATGAATGTAGGTGTGACCTAAGACAGACAGTCATAGGTAAGGAAGTAGACAATAGGGTATTCCAGTTGATTGGAAATTATTTTTATGAGCTATTTGATCTGGTTTGAAAATGAGGACTGACACATGTTAGTCTTCCTGCTCTTATCATGCTACGATCAACAGAGTCGTATCCAGTTTTACATACAACAATAATATTTAATATTTTTACCACCAAACAGCTTAGGCCACTATCTATTTAGCGGTTTCTGCAACCTTCTTGTGTGAAAAGCCAATAAAATGTTTTTCCTCCACATCCACTCCATCTTGTCAGCAAACACGTCTGCTGCACACAAACAAGATTTTGCAAAGTGTAGCTATGTTTCGCACACCTATGTAACTACCGTAAAATTTGGTTTATGAGATCTATCACATTATAAGAACCACCCTCTCCAACTATCATGACATTTGTCATTTTTAGGCCCCAAACGCAATCTTTAGAATCTCAATCATTTCGAATCCATAGCACTCATCAGCCTCAACATGTCCATAACCATAGCTCCCCGTAACTTCTTCTCATTCACAAGTTATGTCATTTTCCCCTTAAGCTTGCCACACATCACACCCACACCACACACACACCACCAACATGCCACCCACATGCTTTTGGCGCACCCACTTTTGGTACCAAACAGTCCATACAGAATATTTGATGTAAATACGGAGGACTAAAAAAGAGGTTACACGCAACATTTAATAGTTTCTGGTCAAGAGAAACACGTATCGTTTGACATTTGCTAGTTCTTATAAACCAATTTTTATGGTAGCGCCCATCAGCGGTACACCAAAGAGCTCCTTCAAGCACTGCTCACCCGTGCCTTGGTGACATGTTAAGGAGAATGAGCCTCAGGCAATCCCAGATGGACTTAAAGCCAAAAGATCAAAAGGGATCCAGGACAGAGTAAACCACCCATTCCATACATTCCAGAATGGGATGTAATTTGAGAGGCGTTGGCAGTAGATAATTCTGTCAACACCATGAGACTCACTCTACCTGGGGGACTCCCGTGCAGTTCTCGATGTATGTCTAAGCAGTGCTGGATGCTGTCAGGCAGAAAGGCCTTGACATGGGATACGATAAAGTCTGCAAGGAAGCAAAGGAGTGAACAAAGAGACTCTGCATGGCCCAAGTAGTCTTTGAGGGACTACAAGGGGTCAGGAGAGAACCCACCCAAGAAAAGCGCAGTGGAAAAGGCATTAGAAGCGGCCGCAAAAGAAAACAAAGCAGTTAAGCCCATCATCAACCAGGTGTGCAGCCTTTACTCCAATCTACTCATGGAGGAAGCTAAGCGCCCCTGAAAAAAGGTCATGGGTGAACAGGTTGACAGTGCACCATGGATGGATCTTTATGGGGATGCTTACCCTGAGAAGCACAAGCAGTCTTGGGGGTCATTCATGGAATGCACCAACTTCAACTTCCAGCTATGGAACATATTCAGTAATGATGCAGCTGAGACTTAATACTTCTACATAAGCAATGGGTTGAAGAAATCCAACAGGGTTCTGGTACATAAATTCATCAGCCTTCTTGAACAGCTGAATGGCTACATGTATCTATTTGACCTAAGATGAAAGTAGTTGAATGTAAGGAAGTAGACAACAGGGTATCCTAATTGATGGACATTATTTTTATGAGTTATATGATCTGAATTGAAAATGAAAACTGACACATGTTTGACCTCATGCATTTATCATGCCGTTTGCCTGGTAATCAATTAATCTAAAATCTAGTATTTAGAAGGTTTTCACATGAATATTTATTGTTGAAGTCTTTCTGTGACATTTTCCAAGTGAAGTGGATTTTCCCTATCTTTGCCAATTCTATTCTGTTTCTGTTGCCCTTCTGGTTTCCTAGACATTAGTATATTAAGGGCAAAGTACCAGGAGGTATCCTTGGCTCATCTCACTTGCCCTGCCATGAATGGAGCAACGAGGTGTCCATGTTCACAAAAATGTAAAACCTCCTGATTACTGTTGGCCGGGGGAAAGATGGTGTGCATGTGATGAAGCATAAGTGTGATGTAGAGAGGTGGATGTTGTGGAGATGGTGGATGTATGTTATATGCTGTCCTTTAATGTAGTCAAAATAAGTTGTGACTCTCCTAATATTCAATCTCTCAGATTTTGTTCTGTGTTGAACCCTTTTGGTGCCATTCATATGAACTGCAATGTGATGGTCCTAGGATCACATTCATGTCAGCTTTCAGTTTTGCAGAGGATACTGTCATTCTGTAGCAGTACTTTGTTGCCTGGTTGGTAATGCCAGTCTACTTGGGTATTGTTTTCCTGGTTGATATTTTTATCTGCCTTTTTCTGTCTATATTCCCTATTTTTGACCAGTCTGGTGTAGACCTAGAACCTGCCTGCCTTATTTAGTACCTTTAGTTACTAAAAATGAAGAAGAATCTTTTACCTATAAAATAAAAAGGTAAAATCCCAAGTGGCAAGGACTCCTGATCTCCATTGCATTTGATCACAGACGCATGGACTCCCTAATACAGAAGTCCACAGTCCCAAACAAGGAAACACCCTCGCGAAGGGTAAAAACATACCAACATTGTGTGGAACCTACACAAAGTTCGTTTACGATGAAACAGATGGAAAGACTCTTGCATTGGACGTCCATCCTCATTTTTACAGAAAAAGCTCATAAAAATAAATCATCAACCCCTGTTGATGTACCTTTAAAAATTGATCTAAACATTTTTCTAACTAAACGGCTCAGGTCACTATCTATAGATAGACATGGTACGGCCTTCACGCACTCAAGCCATCAACATCTTTGAACTCCTAATAGTTGTACGAGCGTTTTTTTGTTTGCAAGCAAAAATTTTAATTTCTTTACAATCGGCGCTACATTATTTTGCGCCATCAATGATCTCTCAAAACCATTCTTTGCAATCAAAGAATTCTTCCGGGTTCACGATAGATGATCTCTCCAAAAAATATCTTCGTGATTGTCAAAATAAGCAATCAATTCAAGCAATTGACTTCGGCAATCAACAATTCCTACGAATCGAGGTAATTTGCGATTGAGAATGCTTGCAAAAGATTTGGAACCAAGACTTTATAAAAAAGGGGGGAAAGAAAAAAGAAAAAAGAAAGAAAGAAAAATATATTAAAAAATTCCGGTTCAAACTAACTTCCGCGGGGCACCCAAAACCTTTTCAAGGCCTTATTTTATAGTACTCCCCTCGTAGAAGCCCTAGAGGAAATGTCGGCTAATAAATCAAGCCCAGAATGCCTCTCCGGGAGGTCCAAGCGACCCATCTCAATCATCCCCACTGTCATGGACACCCCTGAGGTGATAAATAAGATCAAGGTCTCTGACAAGATAACCTTGTCTGTTGACACCTTCAACGAGGGAAGTCTTGAACAGTTCCTCAACCATGTCTAGACCTCTCTAGAAATAATCTCCCAGAGAGGAATGGACACGGATTATAAGCAAGCCTGTAAGACAGACATCAAGGCTGAGGAAAAAGTCAAAGCCTCGTATAAGGGGAACGGATGAAAGTTCTCCCATCCTCCAGTCTTGGAAAATGGCAACTGCTGCCAAAACAAGCACTAGTGGCAATCTTTATGCAGTACTTCACCCAACTTTTGGAGACTGCCCATTGCCCTTGGACCACCATTGTTGGGGAGCAGATTGACTGGGAGCCCTGCACAGATGTGTATGGGACCCGTAAGCTTCCTGTACACTCACAAAATGCCAGAGTGTACAGGCAGGCTACTGGAAGCTTCAAGAGTGTACGTGTGGCTTACCAGATTTTTTATACATTGCTTAAGCCACAGTTTCATTTATCACGCTAAGCTTTGAAGCAAAAAAATCATCCGAGTGTACAGGAGGCATACTAATAGTTCACAACTGAAGCTTCCTTAATCACAAGTCTTTACCTCAAAGATATCATGTTGGGCCTAGTTAAGAAGGTCCTGCTTGACCTAAGCCGTTTTGATGCAATTCAATATTATGTAGTAAACAGGTAGATACATGATGTGGAAACATGTTTATTATGAGATGTACACTACTGAACAAGGTATTGCATGGTGTACTAGATATTCCATGCATCACCTCACCCAGTTGATCCTGGGAGAGCAGTGGTTTGGGGCAGTTGCATTACTGATGCCTGCCTTTCTCTCAACTGCCAACAGGAACTGTCCCATGAGAAGGTGTCTGAGAAAGAAAACCTCTCTTGGATGTTTTGGCTGAGAAACACCTATAATGTATATGGGTGTTTCCCAAGAAAGAAAATATCTTTTGAATACTATTTCTCAGAAACTAATATCTTATGACTGTTGTACTTCATTTGTGTTGCACAGAAGAAGACCTTTGGAGGTTCCAAGTGGAAGCTCATAGGGTTTACCAGTTAAGATAATTGGCCTATGTCATTAACTCACACAATTACAATTTCATCAAATAACATGGATTTGATACCAGGTATCACCTTTTGAATCACCAAGTACGGTGGTAACCACTAAGCAACACTGATTACTTTGTGCAACTAAACAAGTACTTGGTCGCTAGATCATGGTAAGTCACACCAACTACTTAGGCATAACCACCAAGTACTACCAATTTTTGGCTAGATTGTAGAGATAACAATCTGTCTACCTACACTTCAAAGTATGACAGCCTCGTTACTTTACTAAATTGTGAAAATCATAACAACTTTTGCAGGCCACTGTGACTTCTGCTGCACAAGAGCTATCAAGTGTATTCTATCATGTCATCCTGTCTCAACTTGTTTCTATGATAGACTGGAATACCACCTAGCATCAAAGTAACATAATACAATACCTATTGACACCACCTAGTCATATGTGGTTCTTGGTGTGGTTGGTAATGGCGTAAAAAGAATGTCTCTCTTTGGCTTCAGAGCTTGTTAAATTATGCTTGCTTCAAGAGGTTTTGGAACTTGCATTGTACTGGAAATGGAAGCCGGATTTGATACGCCAGTTCTTCTCAAACATGATTTTGTCAAGTTTTTTCCAGCTGCCATTTGAGGTCAAGGGTGAGATATGTTTGGAGGAGGGCCAAGGATGAGAGAATGCTATCTTGTTACGCCATTGGGGCTTGGAGAAAGTATGTGCAGCGGAGTGAGATCAATATGCATGGCACAGTGCAGGACAAGTTGAAACGTCCGCATGCAACAGCAAGGAATCAAACACATAAGGGGAAGCTGGTCTTCACTATTGTCGGGATGCTCGGCGAGATGGTAGGATTCAAGTAATTAAGGTAGCATGAGTCACACTTCAGCATGATTTGGATAGAGATTCAGTTGCTGATGCATTTGAGGGTGCATATGGTGAGTTAGGATACGGCCGCCCTCCTCAACGGGTATTGCTTGATGATGACATGGTGCAAATATGTGGGTGCATGGATATTCTAGCGGTTGTGATGGAGAGGAGGTCAATTGCCTGCTGCGTTTATGCTGCTTTCCGACAAATGTGGCTGACAGTGGAACTCAATGAATTAAATAATTATGAGAATTATGCAGAGGGGAGGGGAGGTGTGGCATGATGTGCCCCACTCACATCATGCAACATATAAATGCCAGAATACCTAGTTACATGGCACTCTGGGGTTAGTGTGAAACCATACACTATCTACCGTATATTACCTGAGCATAAGAACCACAAAACGTGCAGTCATTTCGAAATGATACCTTTGTGGTTCTTATACCCCAAATGAAGCTAGCAGTCCTCACGCGATGGAAAAATGTACCTCTTGTCTTTATTTTTTACCTCTATTACCCTACCTGAGGGTACTGTACACATCACATCACACACATCTCACCGACATCACATCAAACCATCACCGCATCATTTGCTGCCACACCACATCCGCCGCGGCAGACACCATGTTCTGCTTTTAACATTACGCACTTCTCCTTGCAATGGAGAAGGGAGAAGTCTCCGCAGTAAACAGCTTTGTTTTTCTTGCGGTTCTTTGTTTGAACCCGCGCCATATTTTATGAAGTTACGGTTGACGGCGCCACTGTATTCGTGAGATCAGCCTGTCCAGCGTGTCAATTGCTGTGTGTCATACGACAAATGTAATTGTGATTGAATAATTCATTGAATAGTTATAAGCACGCAAGTTTCATAATAATTGTATTATTAATAGTAATGGTTTCTGTTATTCCTTCCTTGCCCTGACAAAGATGTCAAGGCAAGGAAGTCCTACTCCATGACGCTCGCTGATGTGCTCAATGTCCGTCCAACCGCTTCTGACAAGATTGGAATACCTCATTGATATTACAAGCTGGAGGAAGACTGTCTCCAAGTGGACCAGATACTCTCCACCAAGGCATGAGTTCCCTTCAACATCAAGGGAGACTAGGTTGCAAATTCGATTTTGGTTACTGTCCCAAAACACAGTAACCAGTAACCAATCGTAATTACTGTAGGTTCCGGTTAACCCACTGTGTCACAATGCAACTTTTTGTCTCGTTACGGTCGGAGCATATATACTCCTACCATCCAGATCAACAGTAATATTACTGCTAAATAATGAAAAAAATTACATTTCTGTTGTTACTGCTCAATTCTTTTTACTAAGTCTAAATTATTGTTCACTACTATAATTCTGCCGCAGTACAACAGTAAGATTAGTGTTATATTCCTGCAGTAGGGTTATACAAAACTGTTATCTATATTGTAATAACATCAAGTAACAAGTTCAATTACTTCAATTACATTAAACAACTAGTTAATAGTGTTGAAATACCCCACCCACAGGGAAAAAATGTATGGGGAAAAAGTGAGATGACATCTCCTCTACCATTTTGCAAGAACTTGAGGGAAGGGGTAGAATAAAAATGAAAGAAATATGTGAGAAAACAGGTTGCATCATAAAGATAAACCACAAACTCACCTCTTCTGTTCACGCCATGAATCTGTGACAATAGGAGGATGTGAGGGGCGTGAAGGGGTCATGTAGCAAAAGGGCGACAGCTATGCCCTTATGGAAAGGTAAAGCCAGGGAGTGTTTCTTTTCAAGGGGGTGACAATTTAGCTGCAAATGAGGTCATTACAATTTTAGAAGAAAAATGAACAGACTCATGGCAAGGGGCCGGCCAATAGATCTGCGTGGTCCTTAGGCAGAGGCAGGCCAAGGCAATGACTTGTTGGATTGACTGCCAATGAGCTAGGAGTCAAAATTGCGAGGTGAATGGGGTGAGGATTTCTCACTAATCAAAGTTGGAGAAACAATATTATCACAAAAAAGAAAGAGGACTCACGGCATGGGGCGGGGCAATAGATTGGTGTGGTCAATGGGCAGGGGCGGGGAAAGGCGATGAGTTGGTAGGTTGGTCGCCAATGATGATTTTTCAATCAGCAACGTTGGAGAAACAATATTAGCACAAAACAAACACAAGGACTCACAGTAGCGGGCCAAGGCAATGACTTGTTGGGATCGCGGTGAATGAGATCGATTTTTCAATTAGTGAGATTGGAAAATGAACAATATCACAAAAAAAGAACTCATGACACGGGGTGGGTCAATAGATGCGCGGCAAGGGTGGCAACAGAAGACTTCAGGGTGAGCTCGAGTTCAGGGCAAGCTAGAGTCAGGATGGTTTTACTGTGTTGGGTCAGCAGCAAGTGGAATCAATTGATTAGATAAATTATATCTGAAAAGTAAAAATAAAGCAAATAAATTTACTGAAAAAGCCGAAGCCGTCGATCCACGGTCACAACAGCAAAAGGATTGTGGCAGTCGCGGGGTGATTGGATGGGTATTGTTGAGGTATGGATATGGAGGATTTCCGGTGTCTGCAAGGCGGCAAGTGGAATCAATCAATTGGGTGGGGAAAACAAAAACAAAGCAAATAAACTCACGGAAAAAAACTGTAGCCGTCGATCCGCCGTAACAACAGCGAAAGAATGATGGTGGACGCGTGGTTATTGGACAGGTATTTGTGGAAATATGGAGGATTTCCTGTGGAGGGGCTGATTTTTCCCATGGTTGTTCACTTTGGGTTGGGGAAGTAAGTGAGAGCTGCAGCAAGTGCAGTTGAGAAGGGCAATCAACAACCAGCCATGCGTCACAAGAATGGACAGAAGGACAGACTATGTTCTGGATACCTATTTGGTGGTTACGGCAGGTTACTGTAAGGTTCTGTGTCACAGTTCAATCTAAATAGTGACAAAAAAATCTAATTACTTCACAATTTTTACAGTAATCCTCAATGCACAGTAATCATGTTA
>JABMIG010000089.1:225000-542240 GCA_013187285.1 Cyclotella cryptica | reverse complement strand
GGTAAATTGCAAAGTACTTCAAAAGATGTCTTTGATTCCAAATGAGGCAGGCAACTACTGTATTGTTGCAGGGGAGAAAAATACTCGCAGACGTTCTTGAATTCATGCAGACGTTAAATATCTTTCCATCACAGAGATGATTGATGCCATCTAAAACACCATAATCCGACATTTCACCCATGATAAACTTTTTCGCCCTCACCATGGAAACAAAATTCTCTGTCACAAGAGTATTGATTTCTTCATACTCTAGCTTACCATGTTCGAATAATCTGAAAGGATCGATGCAAATCTAAGAAGAGAGAAAAACAGATAAGTTGAATGGTTTTCAAAGAAAATTTGACTTCAATTAAAATTCTCACTTGGTACAATGAAGTGTCAGTGTAATGATCACACTCTGGTAGGACCCAGAGTAAATTCCTTCCTCTTCGTCCAATTGAGAAAATTTCATGTCTGCCCTGAACACATAGTTCTCTTTCAGGGTAGGTTGGCGCATTCGTACCAGGCGCAGCAGTAAGGATGTGAATATTTGGATACATCTCCTGGCACAACTTTATTCTATTCAAATCACGCCAAAACGATTTTGATAGTCTCTTGATATCTTTGGGAAAAATCATTCCAATGAACAAACAAGTCTGTAAGACTACAGTGAATAAGAAGAGAGAAGTTTGTTAATAACAGACTTGTTTAACTTAGAACATTAAAAATAAGCCCTCTCCCCATCTACGTCCAATCCTCTATCATCACAACACCTCTTGGACAGCTCAAAGGGAACTTTTAAACATACCAAACAGTGAGGATTACTTTTCATTTCCGGCTAGGGTGTGCTTCTGGTTTTTTGACTTACTGGCTTTTCCTTTTGCAGGCAACACTTTTCTTTTCTTTGGTGAAATGCCAATTAAACCATCTTGATCAATCTTCCTCCTCATCTTCTGGTCTATAACACAAGATTGCCTTAAGACATTGCAATAGTGATACAAAAAAATTGACAGTAATAGAACTTACCATCTGCATCCTGTGTCTCTTTCTGCTTGGATAATTCGGAGATTACTTCCTCAGTGGTGACTTCTGAAGTGTATGGAACCCCTCTGCTATCATTGCGAACTTTGGTAACACCCTTAGTTATCAAGTAAATAACACAGTCATATGCAGCATGACAGACAGCATGTCTAAAGGCCAAGATATCCTTGTTTTCCTGAGCAGAGATGAGTTGGCATCTCATGCTGGAAAACAATTCATCAGGGTTATTCCCATCCACGGTTCCAGAACAAAATGCAGTAACCAACCAGAACAAAGCATGAGAAAAATCATTCTTGGATTTCGACCACTTATCCCCAGAAAAGTCCAACACAAAACCCCGCACTTTTATCCTCGTTGCTATATCACTGTTCAGATTGTCAATTAAATCATCGGCTGGAAACACCTTCTGAATTGTCGTTTCAAAGACTTCGTATTTTTCTTTTTCCATTTCAAAAATTTCCTCAAACAACTTAGAAAGCTCCTCTACTGGCAAGTCACAGTTTTTTAGGCTCTGAGGAACAACGATCGTTAGCTTCGGCTTGAATGATTTAATATCATAATCAAGCTTTTTGTGAAAAATTGCTAAGCATGGCTTTGAGTCAACCAACACTAACACAACCCCAATTTTCCTTGACAAGTCTTGCCCAGTAGTCCAGCAATTCAAAAGATTTATCCAGTTTTTAACGTAATCCACAGTGTCATCATCAGAAGACCAATCCAAAGCAAAAGGTAAAATGAGCTTCTGTTTGTTTTCAGTGAACATGGTCCAAGCGGAAACAATCAGAAAATTCAACAGAAGAATTGGTATGTTTTTATCTTCCGTCTTCCGGGTGGGACCTCCAAGGTCTTTGAAAAGCTTAGAACATGAAGGAAGAGAGACTTCAGACTCTGTGTTATCACCATGCAAAATGACAACACCCATTGATCCATCATGCAGCTCGCCCAAAAGATCCTCATGATTGTCAAAGCCCGAAGCCACAGTCCCCATGGATGCACCCACAGACGGAACTACAATATGGCCGCGGGAAACACACTCAACTAATTTGTCGAACCCCTGCTTCAACCCCTGCTGCATAAGTGGACATTGCTTATTGTAAGAATCAACCATGTTCTTGTTCCACTGTAACATCTCTCTGTTTGTGGCTACGATTTCGTTGCTTGCTTCTACCAAAGTTTGCAAAGTTGAGTTGATGTTGGAGCAACTGCTAGTCATTTCTGACACATTCTGTGATAACCCCTGTTCCAACTTCAAAGAACGAATCTGCAAATTGTCGTTGTTTGGTCCGAACACAAAATTGTTGACCTTTCTCCAAACCTAAAAAATTAGTTGTGAGGAGACAAATTTTCGGGAGAAAAATATGATACCTGTGTAACTCACAATAAACTCTTCATCGGAAGGACGATCAACAGTATCAGATGTGGCATCAGTTGGAAGCATCTTTAAAGAAAAATTTAAAAAGAATAAGTAAGTCCAAGTGACACATGGAAGAAATAATCAAGAAATGATACATACAATTACAGTGTTGTTTTCACCGCTAGCCGTAGGTTGCAGTTCTGACGTGGTCGATTTGTCTACTGCAGCATCCTTTGCGGATTCCTTTTTGCCTTCTTTGTTGGAACTCATAATGCTGCAGCAGTTCAAATGAGATGATGATACAAGTTAGATAACACAAGAACAGAAAATGTTTGGGTCATAACACTATCGCGTACATATAACAAGACAGGACATAAAAACAAACAAGAAAAAACTTTACATAAAAAAGGCGATGCACAAAGAAGTTTCATAATCTGCTCACCTTGCCCCAATCAATAGATAAATGCAAAATGCTTAGTAAAATATGAAAAAAAATCGGTACTACCATCAAAGTGAGATGTTCAGATAAAACAGTAAAAAAGCATGCATACATACCTTGTGACTACTTCTCTCTCAGTACTAAATGGGACACATGGAGAAAAAAAATAGTC
The DNA here is from genome assembly GCA_013187285.1 of Cyclotella cryptica. Taxonomy (NCBI): domain Eukaryota; phylum Bacillariophyta; class Thalassiosirophyceae; order Thalassiosirales; family Thalassiosiraceae; genus Cyclotella; species Cyclotella cryptica. The sequence continues at coordinate 539,255 of JABMIG010000089.1, read as the reverse complement.
AGAACGTAGCATAATATCTAGAGATTGTTCTCGGTCGAGAATTCGAGATCGAGACATGAGAATTTCTCGTTCGAGATGATGTCTCATCTCGAAACACTCATAAAAAAATCGAGATGATACTGAAGCACACACAAAAATCGGACAAATGGCAAGCATTGGAAAAGATTGGAAAGTGTAAAAATGATTCCCTCAGATGATTCAAGCATAGGATGCCCACCAGTCTCTTTATCAGATTAGTCATCTTGGCCACTGAACTGCCACGGCCAATGCACCTATCACATATAAATAAGGTCATATGCCTCACCAGCTGAATACCCAGCCAATATCAAGTCAGATACTTTCCTCCAAAACATATTTCTCCTATAATATATGGACTTGTCCGCTCCCCTCTCCTTCTCAGTGAAGTCCGTTGCTGCTTTGACACCAGGACCCAACGGCATACTCTCTTAGCCACAAGATGAGGCTCAACAGGTTCCTCCATCTTGACATCTTGAATGACACAAAGTACAACATTTGAAGTTGTTTTGTTGCTGATTTGGTTCAGAGTTTCCACATTGAACATCTACTGGATGTGCAGGCCTGTTGATAAAGCAGATGATGTTCTTATTAATCTGTGTCAGCTGCTCGCACATCATGAGAAGCTGTCTCTCATATTCTTACTCGGAGTCAGCCAACTCTCTCCTCATAAAGCAGCATAGGTTTCATGCTGACGCCTGCTGCTTTCCATCTCTGAGGGTAATCCATGTCATCCTAATAATAATATATAATAAATTTAGAGATTATTTGTTGTCAAAAATGAACACCAATAATTGGCTGAACTTGGAATACCCAACACCTTGAGCTACAGTGACTTCATACTATTGAATGCTTTGATTGCCAAGTAGACCAAGATCTCTTACGCTGAACTCATCACTCCTGAGGATGTTGAATTCTTGATGTGATCCATGTCCTCTGTATCATCCATGCAGAAGACAAAATCATTGTCTCATGTATAGAACTCAAATCTTTATTTTTATTCTGATCACATACCCAGTAAAAAGTGGCTGTCATCCTGCTTGTCGATGGGGACAAAGACAAAGAACAGCTGATACATATATCTAGTTCTATCTTGAATTTTTTGACCAAGGTAATCAACCCATGACCATGACGACATAGTCCATACATTTTGGGTGTGGCTTAAGGCGTGTTAGGCATAACTTTGTGGTGTCATTGAGCATTGCAATCATGGCCGGCTGAAAACTGAAATAGGCAGTGCGGCAGAGGGCGAACTCCTTTTATTCAAATTTGGCTCAGAGGTCCATCATTTGCCTGAGGTGTGAATGGAATCCTCACCTTGCATACAGCACCCTGATTCTTGACATGCATTCTCTTTATGCTGCCAATAAAATTCTTCATTCAGGGAGCGCTAGAGGGGTCACCAGTTTTCACAGAAGGTTGTTGGGCATGAAAGACAACTGCTTCTTTGGTTGAAGATGTGGTTGTGCTTGTAGAAGGTAGGTGGCTTGATACTATCATTGGCTTTGGCACTGTAATAAGATCTTAGCTCTAATGCTGTGAGAATGACATGGCCACAGGGATATGGTGATCTCTTAATAACATGATGAAGTGATGAGTGCCGGAAGGTACTCTTGCGGTATGTGTGGGTGAAGCAAGGGGTGTGGGGTATCTTTCTTCAGCCCGGTTGAATGGCGAGAAGCATAGTGGTATGTTGTTGCTGAGGAGATTGTGCATCCCCCTTCAAAACACATATGGCTCTTTATTGCTATTGTCTGTTAGGTTGGGTGGGCATTTGGAGGCTACATAGTAGGAGTGGAAATGTCTTCTATTGCACCAAATCCTAAATTGTCTTCTAACATAGCTCAAATTAATTTGCCTCTCTATTTAAGTATCCTGCTTCAAGCCACCACATATTTACAATCCCAATGATGAATGTAGCCTTTGATATGATTTCTTAATCTAGATCAAAGATGTTCTTAGTGTCAACATTGTTTTTGCCTTGAATAAGTATGGCCTTGAATAAGTATTGCCTTGAATAAGTATTGCCGTGTCACATATGATGGCAGGTGGAAATGACAGTCTGCTCCACATGGAAAGTATATTGCCTACAATATTCTCAAGGCAAACAAGGGTTTTTGCCCATTGATCTCAAAATTTGAGGGGAACTCTGTGGAATCATCCAGTTGTCAGCCATGGCACTCCATGTCATGTTTGATGACAGTACACCTTCCATGGATAATTGTGCTTCTGATACGTTGAATGAGTATGTGAACCCGGAAGAGAATATCCTTTGGGATGACGGTACTACAAGGCTTCGCAGTCTCACAAAGAATGTGTGAACATTGCTGATGTTGACAAATCAGAACAAGTAGCATTGTTTCCATTCTTCCATTCAAGCAAATATAGATCCTGATGAACAAGTCATTCTTCTGTAATAGAATGAGGAGAGTTGTGATCACTTGTGACTCTACAAAAACATCCAAGCTCATTGCAGTGGCACTAAAGATTTACTTGATCGGCTGCTATCAATTTAGAGACACAAGTTACCACCTCTCAACCGGAGTAAAACCCAGTTGGAGAAGTCAGTCTGGAATTCTCAAGAAAGAGAATCTAACCTAAACACATCGATATTGATGCCATAACTCGAATTGATATTGTTGTTTCAAAGTAATTTGTTTGCTTCATTTCTCATATGAGTTCTACAATGAATAGCATACTCTATGTGCCTAATGGGTAACTAGTTCTCTGGTTTTGAACACAATTTTCAATTACTGAAAAATCTGAGATGACAGATCAATTATTTTGTCATTACGCCAACAAAGTTTCATGCAAGAATCCTGAAGTACTTTTTTGTAAGCTATCAAAGGGATGGTTGCAATGTATTCCTTGTAGGTGGTTCCAAAAAGCATTCATCAAGCAAACTATGATGTTTCACAAGAAGTATTATGTTCAAAAGATCAGCTGGAAGGATCATAAGCAGCTACTATTTCTCCACACTACTGATATTGGAGTTTCCTAAGGTCATTCAGTCTGTCAAAGAAAAGTGGCAGGAAGGGCCACAAGATTCTACAGGCTCTAGCCTTACAGGAAACTATGCTGACAACTTCTTCACAGTTCATTAGAATGAAAGGTACAGATTTGGCTTTTCACTAAGCATTCTTACAAAACCAATTCTATCTAGGCATTGTGGTCTGGTTGTCCAATTGTGTAACACATGTAATGTATATGTTTATCTTTTGGTTGGCAAGAGTGAGATGGGTGATTCAGAATGGAAAAAAGTATACAAAGAAAGATTGACCATTCAAGTTCAAGTTTCAAATAGATGCCTGTATGGCTTTTTTGAATGGAGCCATTGGTAGATCTTGGAAAAACCTTCACAGTTAAAGACCAGACTGGATGAGGCCAGACGGTCTGATACGACGGGGACGAATTTGACGAGACTTCTGACGAGACCCGTTTTCCTGCCATAAATAGTTATTTTAATATCTTAATGACATAAACGCTGGTTTTAGAAACTTGCGAACACACTGTTTTTCTGTTCTAAAATCTGTGAATCTTTTGTAATGGCTGAGATGGCTGTACCGTGAGCTCGTTCAAAATCGTACAAAATGTAGTGCAATACCTAATAAGTGAATCCGTTTATAACGACATATGATGACTCTCAAAACCTTTAAAAAATGACCACATATTGTACACCGTAATCCCCCGTCCGAAAAATACCCAGACTCTCAAAAGGCTGGAGTAACGTGTACAAGTTGACCATGACTGGGAACCAAATCCAAGCCATCCAGTCGCAGTGGAATATAGGAGTGGCACCGTATTTGTTACGATGTTTTGCATTGGGACAACACCGTATGGTATGACATGCAATTTTGTAAGGGCTCCGAATCGCATGGAATACAATACTGTAGATACCACACCAATTATTCTCGTCAGATGGTTCAGCTTCTGCCATGAGATGCTGATGAGAGGGCTAAAGCAAATAGGAGACTTGTGGAGTCCCCATTGTTATAATTTTGGCGGGAAAAGGAGTCTCGTCAGAAGTCTCGTCGAATCCGTCCCCGTCGTATCAGACCGCCTGGATGAGGCAGAAGAACGTGATCCCTCTTGATTGCAAAATGATTTTGTCTCCATACACTAATACGTGGTATTTTCACACGAAGCACAATTCTAATGTCGTCTTGTACCAATGTGACTGCTAACTGAAGAGAGAGGTTTGCAGTTGAACTTTGTGCCTTAGAAGGAAGGAAGGAAGGAAGGAAGGAAGGAAGGGAAGGAAGGAAGGAAGGAAGGAAGGAAGGAAGGAAGGAAGGAAGGAAGGAAGGAAGGAAGGAAGGAAGGAAGGAAGGAAGGAAGGAAGGAAGGAAGGAAGGAAGGAAGGGAAGGAAGGAAGGAAGGAAGGAAGGAAGGAAGGAAGGAAGGAAGAAAGGAAGGAAGGAAGGAAGGAAGGAAGGAAGGAAGGAAGGAAGGAAGGAAGGAAGAAAGGAAGGAAGGAAGGAAGGAAGGAAGGAAGGAAGGAAGGAAGGAAGGAAGGAAGGAAGGAAGGAAGGAAGGAAAGGAAGGAAGGAAGGAAGGAAGGAAGGAAGGAAGGAAGGAAGGAAGGAAGGAAGGAAGGAAGGAAGGAAGGAAGGAAGGAAGGAAGGAAGGAAGGAAGGAAGGAAGGAAGGAAGGAAGGAAGGAAGGAAGGAAGGAAGGAAGGAAGGAAGGAAGGAAGGAAGGAAGAAGGAAGGAAGGAAGGAAGGAAAGGAAGGAAGGAAAGGAAAAGGAAGGAAGGAAGGAAGGAAGGAAGGAAGGAAAGGAAGGAAGAAGGAAGGAAGGAAAGGAAGGAAAGGAAGGAAGGAAGGAAGGAAGGAAGGAAAAGGAAGGAAGGAAGGAAGGAAGGAAGGAAAAGAAGGAAGGAAGGAAGAAGGAAAAGGAAGGAAGGAAGGAAGGAAGGAAGGAAGGAAGGAAAAGAAGGAAGGAAGGAAGGAAGGAAGGAAGGAAGGAAAGGAAAGGAAGGAAGGAAGGAAGGAAGGAAGGAAGGAAGGAAGGAAGGAAGGAAAGGAAGGAAGGAAGGAAGGAAAGGAAGGAAGGAAGGAAGGAAAGGAAGGAAGGAAGGGAAGGAAGGAAGGAAGGAAGGAAGGGAAGGAAGGGAAGGAAGGAAGGAAGGAAGGAAGGAAGGAAGGAAGGAAGGAAGGAAGGAAGGAAGGAAGGAAGGAAGGAAGGAAGGAAGGAAAGAAGGAAAGAAGGAAGGAAGGAAGGAAGGAAAGGAAGGAAGGAAGGAAGGAAAGGAAGGAAGGAAGGAAGGAAGGAAGGAAGGAAGGAAGGAAAGGAAGGAAGGAAGGAAAAGGAAGGAAGGAAGGAAGGAAGGAAAAGGAAGGAGGAAGGAAGGAAGGAAGGAAGGAAGGAAAGGAAGGAAGGAAGGAAGGAAGGAAGGAAGGAAGGAAGGAAGGAAGGAAGAAGAAGGAAGGAAGGAAGGAAGGAAGGAAGGAAGGAAGGAAGGAAGGAAGGAAGGAAGGAAAGGAAGGAAGGAAGGAAGGAAGGAAGGAAGGAAGGAAGGAAGGAAGGAAGGAAGGAAGGAAGGAAGGAAGGAAGGAAGGAAGGAAGGAAGGAAGGAAGGAAGGAAGGAAGGAAGGAAGGAAGGAAGGAAGGAAGGAAGGAAGGAAGGAAGGAAGGAAGGAAGGAAGGAAGGAAGGAAGGAAGGAAGGAAGGAAGGAAGGAAGGAAGGAAGAGATCATCTATGGGGGGAATAAGTGCAAGGTACCTATGGGGACTTCGTGGTAGCTGCATCATCATACGATTTAAGTTAAAAATTATATGTTTCAAAACCAATCTTTCATTGGTGCTGTAGCAATATTAGGTCGCACTCACAGCATCAATAAATAACACAAACCATGCTTGGAATGGTCAAGTAATGCTCATTTATATCAAGTGAGCGGTAAAAAAACTGCTAGTAACTTATATGTTAATTCTTTTCGATTTCTTGAGAGAAACCGCGAGCTATAGCAGAAGCCATCATTGCTGAAGTCGCGCCTGGGGCCATGAAAAGCAGTAGCATAGTAGCTATAAAAGTTGGACTTTGTGATGCAGCAGGGAGGTTTTCGATACTATCGATGCGTAGATCATCGGTCGAAGGTGCCCACCATGGTCTGTCAGACATGACTCTTTCATCAATCGACTGCAGTATTTCAAGAGAAACCCTGCCCAAGCGACGACCACGTGCCGCTGCAGCTGAGGATGATACTTCCATCAAAAAATCTGAACTCTTTTTCGCATGATTTAGGTCTTCTTCTATTGCTGCTGAACTCAAAGGTGATCTCGCTTGTAGCGATTGTGTTTTCATATGATGTCGAAGATCTCCTGGTAACCAGGATAGCGAGAGCTTTAATTTGGGGCTGGATTCTTCTGCAATGTCATTCGTGGGATCGGATTTCACTTTGATTCGGATATGACTTTTGTTGTATCCACGACGTTGGTCATTAGCTAATTCCTGAAGCACGAAGACTCGAGACATTTCGTCGTCGTCGTAAGGGTACCTATTAAATTCTGCACTTCCAACTAACAAGTCCATTCCCTCCTGACGATCGGCATCTATGAAATTGTTTAAGTAATACCGTTGGAGAGAATTCAGACCATCGTCTAGAGCGCCTCGTTTTGTTCGCACTCCAGTTCTGGTGAAGTCTCCTTTAAGAGCTCTGAAACAAACAAAAAATACGATGAGTCGAAATACATGCGTTGGATTCAGTGAAAAATAGCAACTCACGGTGTCCCAGCGTACAACCTAGAAATGGCATCAGCATTGTCAGCCCAAAGGTGTCTATGTGCTGCCTCGCCTTCAACCCATGGAAGAGACAAAGGTCGCTGCTTGTAACCCACAACACAGTCTAAGGGCAGTGTTCGACTTCGTTTGCTGATCTTGTCGAGACGCAACCCAATACGTTGATGGAGCTGACGATAAAGAATGTATCTTCCGAACATGCTTTGCACGACGTTTGTTCGGTCTAGACAATCCATACAATTAGTTCGGACGACTCCATCTTGTAAACTGGTAATTTTCCAAATGCATGATCCTGCTGTTGTTTCGTTTGTCGGAACGACACAAAAATAAGCTTGCTTGCTTAAGATTGGTGAGACCTCATCTAAAAGTTCAGAAAGCTTATCCCATCTGCCACCTTTACACTCAGAATGAAAGTCATACCAGATGTGTTTTATAGCTTGCGGACCAAGCAGCACCCTTGCATCGTGTGCTTTTTGCTTGACTTTTTTATCGGGGGAGTAAGAGCCGTAGACGTCTAAAACGGCAGTCAAGACAGAATCAAATGTAGAACCCAGTCGGCCCTGATCCCCATGTTTGTCAATGAGATTCACCATCAAAAGTTTTAACTGTGATTCGTCGAAGTCAATTCCCTTTTTTGCAAGAGATGACGAATACCACCACAGCTCACCAAGCAAATGATCCCGAAGCCCTCTGGCCTGAGTTGTTGGGTCCACTCCAATGAATACTCGGGGGCGATAAGCTTTTACATCCGCAGGACTTGACCAGTGTAGCGGGATAGACCCACGAGTTTGAACATGCGAATACACTTCGGTCAATTTCATCTCCGTTGTTGCGGTTGCATTCTCGCCAATATCATGGTTCCTACTTATGAGACAAATCTGCTCTGTTTCGGCATAATTTGCTACAGCACCGGTGTCATCTGCGCCTCTTCGAGTGAACCGCGTTCCTGTTCTGTACTTTGACCTCCGACTGATCAGAATTTGGTCATAAGTTTGATGAGGCAAAGACAGCTCGGGCCGTGGAGCACTTAGCGAAGGGATCTTGACATGTTGCTCAACACCCACATATGCAGAAGTGACAGGAATGACAAGGTCAAGAAGTCTTTCCATAGGTGGAGATAGAGGCTTTTCTGTTGCGTTGAGTGAAGATATGATGGAATGTAGAAGTTGCATTGCTGGTTTTTCATTCCAAAAGAAGCGAGGATCAGCAACGCGACGATGTCTATTCTCCTTGTTGTCTTTCTCGACATAAGGCACCCACCAGCCTTGTTGTTTCGGTATGGATTGTAATTTTCTGCGGCTGGATCTTTTACCAAACGTATTGCCTGCTGACCAATCTAAAAACGAGCGCTGCAACGAATGAGTCGAATCTTGTACAACTGGCAATGATTCCTGGTTCTCCGAGCTCCTGGGGACTGTGAAATAAAAATCATGTTCTTTGAATGAATTTCGAAGTAGTCTTAGCTGGCGCTCTTCTTCCCTGAACATATTCAATTTTTCCCTATTTATCGTTTCATCATTGTGCTGTGACTGTATTGGGCGTAGAGGCACAATTTCCAATGATTTGATTCGCCTTAACTCTAATATTGGAACGCTCTCAGGAGATTGGGCTGTTGATAATGGCGACGTGTAAGTCTCCTCACTTTCCGTGATTAGGACAGCATGTGGACCTGAATAAGGCAAATCATAAACACCATATATTCCTTCCAAAGGAATAAATGGAACTGATTTTATTTTGGAGTCAGTGTGATCAGAAGGGTCTTGAAAATTCTCTAGATTTTCGACGAACTGAACGTGCACAAAAGGTTCTGAAAACGCCGATCCTTCTTGCTCACAATATGATGACATTGTAACGTTGCTGCTCCTTTGAATACATTCCGCCAACTCTAAAAACACAGGCTGTTTGTTGTCATTTTCTGCAGGGATTTTCAATAACAATGTGCCTCGGTCTGTGAGTTTAGCCCACAATTTTCCAATCATTGGATTATTATGTTCTTCTCTTGTCATTCTTGTTTCTGTGACGGAGTGGCGGTTTAAAACATCCCCAGCTAACGCTGCGGCTGTCCAATCTTGATGTGCTGGTGTTTTTTCACTTTGTGTCGAGAAAATAGATCGGTTTCGTTTGGATGCCCCTGCACCTGTCATTCGAGTGCCTCGCTTTGTTGATGATTGATTTGGTGATGGCTCCGTTGTCTGTTTTTTTGAACTTAATTTTGATGCTTTTGTCTTCGATGCGAATGCTTGTTCCTTGCCTGATGTATTGGCGTCACTTCCCGCTCGCAGGGCACGGAAAAGCGAATGCAAACGAAGATATTCGTCACTGCGTGTTCGGCAGGTGTCGTCCTGAAAGTCTCGTGGTCTCAGTTGTCGCCGTATCCTAACATTGATTTCATCTCGACATGTTCTATAGTTTTGAAATCGGGGTGATGCATTGTGAGAACGTGCTAATCCAAGGAGCTTTTCTTCGCGAACTTCTTCAAACGCAGATAGTACCAGTGCCGTTATCTTTAGCGCAGTAGTATGCATCTTGTTGGGCGTAGTAGAGACACCACTGATCTAAGAAATCGAACGGTCCATCCGATTGCGCAACGGGGTAGGGTTGTTGTTTTCTCTTCTCCCGCGCTGGAGAGAAAGCTCCTCGAATCGTGTGCCAAAAAAATAACAAAAAATGCTGTGTGTGGCTTGGGCGGCTGGAGGATCCGGCGTTGGTGTGCATCATCCATTATTATTTATTGGCACATAAAAAACTCGCCAAAAAACCTCGCCACAAAGGTCTGTCCGCACTCTGTTCCCAAGTGACGTCACGATTCACCCCCACTCTCCGCCCCGTCCCAGCCCCATCTCTGCCCGTCCCGATCCGTGATTCGTCCCAATCCGTCCCCATCCGTCCCTGCCCGTCCCCGCCCCTGTACCCGCCCCATAAGTTTTTTTCTTTGTCGTCCCTGCCCTGTCCCAGCCCGTCCGCATTCATCCCCGTCCCGTCCCCGCCCGATCCGTTTCACACATGCACGGGAACGGCACGGGACTAATGCAATCGCGCCACGTCACTTCTCACTCGCCAAAAAATATTGCCACGCCCCACCCACCCGGATCCTCCTGGTGGGCGGGGCGGGGGAAGGAAGGGGGTGGCAATGGAGCTGCGATGGAGGTGTACGTAGCTATTTCACAATACAATACGCTTTATGGTAAGGTATGATACAATACTGATACAATCTCTAATATTGACCCTATAATGATACCATCAAACATCCCGGCAGATCCTGGCATGTCCATCAAGACACGCAAATTTGCCACGTGGACGTTATTGATGAGCCAAACTGATAACTACTATTTTAGTCATCCAAATACCGTTCACCACCTTCCAACGACCCTGGCGACCAACTGTGACAACTTTTGACGGCCATGACGAGAAGACACTTTGATGACCCTGATGACTACTCGTGAAGACAATTGACGACCCCTGTTACAGTGCATGACTACATTTTGACTAACCTGCATGATGTCACTGACAGTGACGACATTGACGACCTCATGCAAATAAAAATCGAACAGGTAGAAAGTCTTGAGGGAGACCAAGTGACGAAAAGTACGACTGGTGATGACAAGGACGACTAACAAAGTCAGGTGATGACATTGTGAATCTAAGTGATGACCGATGTGATGACCGATGAAAACTTCTGACAACCCAAGTGACGTCCACAATACTTCCATGACAACGCTGACAACCAAGGCTGACTATGTTGGAGGACCAATGTGATCACCTGGTGACAACCCTCAAAAAACTTGGACGATACCTGAAGACTCGATCTGGTGATATTCATTGCCAGCATTGAAAGTTGCCTGTCTTGCATGCAACTTAACCACTGGAAGTTTCTGGCAAGCCAAACTGATGACAAGAGTGACAACAAGTCACAACTTCACCAATGTTTCAGCTCATGAGGCTTCTTTTCACCACCTCCTCATGACACTGACAACCAAACCTGATGACATTTTGACAACCCTTGTGACCCCCGGTGCAGACAATTTCACCACAGTTGACGAAACTAATGACTACCTTTTGACTACATGTCATGACATAACTGGAGACCCTTGTGATGACATTACAACCGTTGGCGAGATCTTTCAGTAAGAGGTAGTGTTGCTAACGGTACCTGTTAACCAAAATGATGAACGCACAATGACATGGCTGACCAACGTACCCAAAGTGATGACAAGGCAAATCTGTGTGATGATCAAAGTGACTACCCCCAAAGACCTGATCGCCATACATATGATACAATACCATAATACCATGACCTGTATGGTATAATAGGTACATCTATTCTAGGATAGATGTACATACCAAATAGAGAAGCCTTCTGGGTAATTTGAGCAATTGCATCCAATTGTGATCAATCACAATTCATTACGCTCAATTGCGCTAAATTGCACTAACTTGCACTCATTGCAACTACACCCTGTTCATAATCATTAGAAGGAAATCAAGCCCTGTTAACAATAAGTAAACTTCTGTGGGATGTAGATAAATTGTTGATTGCGGTCGAGATGAAAAGTTTTGAGATCGTTGAGATCAAGTTAGAAATGTTCATTGCACCTACATGGTATCCAGGAATGAGATTGGCGTCAAATGCTAAGAAAGTTTGGCATAGCAATTTTGTGTTCACTTATATTTCAAACAGTGGCAATTAATTTGACCCAATATTCTTTGGGTTAACCATATTCCAGGTCATGAATCCTTACAAATTCATGAAAAAACTTACTGTGACTCATTACCTGTTCACACCTCTAATAAGCATGGATTTTCATAGATGCTCAAACTGACCATTTTTGCCTATTTTAGTCCCCAAACAGTTGCCAAAAACGGACTGAACACACCAAAACAAGGTTTACAAATTGCTATGATAACCCAATGGAAGTTCAAAGGAGGCCAGGATTGGCATCCCTAAACTTTCACTCACTTTTTGTGTATCTGACCTAAGCCGTTTTGCTGTAGTTTTTACTATGTAGTAAACGGGTAGATACATGTTGTTGAAAGATTTTATTTATGAGAGTTACACTACTGAAATAGGTATTGCATGGTACACTAGGTAATCCATGCATCACCAAGCACAGGTGATCCTGTTAGAGATTGGAGGTAATTTAGGGCAGTTCCATGACTGCTCCTTTTCTCTCAACTGCCAACAGGAACTGTCCCATGAGAAGGTTTCTGAGAAAGAAATCCTCTCTTGGATATTTTGTCCAAGAAACACCTAGAATGTATATGGGTGTTTCTCAAGAAAGAAATTGTCTTTTGAATATTGTTTCTCAGAAACAATATCTTATGACTATTGTACTTCCTTTGTGTTACACAAAGGGAAGAGGACCATTGGAGGTTCCACCTGGAACCTCTTTGGGTTTACCAGTTAAGGTAGATAATTGGCCTATGTCACTCGCCCCCACGATTGGAGAATTAGCGTGGCTCGCGGAAAAGTAAAACCTCGGTGAGGAAAAAATCCGAATATGAGCCAGACTTGCAGAAAAACCGTTCTTGTTGAGGTTAAAAATGTGCAAGCTGCCTGTGACGCTTTGTACCTACATATTATTTTATGTAGTATATGAAGTGTAAGTTCATGTGGAGAGGGAGATTTGTCATGGCTTATGATAAAGCTGGTTTGATTGTACTCTCCTAAGTCAAACTTATATTCTGACTTACTTCCGCGTGTAACCCTGATTGTCTTATCGTATACTGTCTGTGATAGTCCAATTATCACTGGTATACCGACTGAATATTTGTGCGGGGTAAAATACCTTTGTTTACTAAGCATTGCTTTCCACGGACCATGTGACCATAAATTTATGAGGATAATTTTGGGTCGGTTTGGTGTTGCCTGGTGTCTCCTATTGATTTAGTCTGTGTGTGCAAAAGTGGAATGCCGAACAACAATTCCATCTTATGATTGCTACACTACATTTAGGCGATAGGCACTGCATAGTAGGTATGAGTGAATGGCATCTGAGTGTTTGTTTAGGTAAACATTGTGCCACTAGAAGCTGCTGACAAGACCATGATTGGTACAGCAGGCCAAGCATCTCCATGATTTGGTTGATGTTGAACTCTAGATAGTAATTCACTTTTGGGTTTTGATATTTGAAGACTCTGGTTGACTTACACTGGGAAGCCAAATGAAATGCATATGGTCCGAAAGTGGAGTGTTGAAACTGCACCTTAATTGTCACGATGTGTGTACAATGTGGATATTGAACCAGGTCTAGGTACGAAGGTGCTGATAGTACAGATATTCTGTTTGTTATCTTCTGCAATCCTTTGTGTTTGTATATTGTCCTTCTATTTGCTCTGTAACCCCTATGTATCCATGGGAATAGTTGCCCAAAGGGTCAGCTATCGGCAAGTGAACAATGTTAAGTCATACATAATGTATTGACTATAATCATTGGAAGGTCCAAGCGTCAACGTCTATGTCTTTTTGTACCATGAAGAGTACGGATTCAGTGTTTATGATATCCTTTTGTATTTTGTAGCAAGGATCCTCGAGGGAGGTCTGTACATGTATAACTCTTTTGTTGGTGGTAATGACATTGCAACATATTTAAATGTGCATGTGCGTACCAATTTTTATATTTTGTAAGACAGTTGTTGACTATAATCTTATGGTTTATGGAACCATATTGTGACTTCACAGCGAGCATCATGGAGAAGTGAACTTTCCATGATATGTTGACAACGTAATAGTTGTGTTTCTCTTTGGATTTGTCTAAGCTAGTGAAGCGATACTACATTTCTGTGTATGGCTGCTTGTGTTGCATTTGTTTTGCATTGCATGCCAACAAGGTGCTACATGTCTCTCAGTAGAGATGTTCATGTTTGACTTATCCTTTTGTGTGAGATGATATTCCTGTTTAACTAGGGATACTCACAATTCTATGTGCTGTGGTTTTACAAGAACAAAGGTTGTGGATCCTTTGTGTTGTTGTGCTCATATGATCATGAGGCTTATTTTATGGTTTGTTGTGCAACACATATGTGCACTACCTATGGTCATCCCGTTGTCTTTAGCAAAAGACCCACGTGTTTCGGTGACTCTAAGAGTCCTTCCTTATGGACACCATGTGTGTTCTCCATGGATAATTCTGAAGGTAAACCATCAGAAGTTCTCACAAGAGAATCAAGTACTAGTCATTGAGTCTCAGTGAGACCATAATCTAGTAAGACACAGTGTTGAATCCAATGATGTTAATCATGGTCAAGGATTCATTTTCTCTTATTCTGTGTATTATATGCACTCTAAGTTCAGCAAGCTGTACTAGAATGCGAGCATACCCAACCTGAGTTGGTGTTGCTCTAGACTTGTTGTGGTAACAAATGTCTAACATTAATGTGTCTCTTTTTTGTGTACAGTGTACCTCCTCCTCTACAATTCCAGTTGTGAGTGAGGTGAGACAATCATATTGTCTTACCCAAGGTTCTCCCTTGTACTGGACCACCCAGTAGCATGTGAGTTCCCTGTATGGGCGAATGTTTTAGCGAGTTTTCATCTGCTTGTAAGCATGGTGCTTTTGCCATGCGAAGACTTTGGGTCTGTTATTAAGCCCTTGTTGTCTTTGTGCAGAGATGTTGTGTATTGGTTTGTCATGCAAACCTTTACTCGCTGCTTGGTAAGTCCATCCTAACCTTGTTTAAGGTGGTCTCTCAAGCTAGCCTTTGGAGAATATCATATTACTCCAAATGAGTTCTATTGAGAACAGTATGGCCATCATTGACTCCATTGAATGTGCTTGTGAGGCACATGGAAAACCCATGATTGTTATTGCTAGCTCTGAGTAGGTATAACCTTCTTCAGTGTTTCTAGGCATGAACGGGTTCTAGATGCGTCAGTATCTAGTCTATGATTTGTTGACTTTTCATGAAGTCTTATGGTGTTTGCAGAGTTGAACATAGCAACATCTACAGTACTGTAAGGATTCTTTTGAGTTTAGACAGTTTTGCTAACTTTTTGTCCATATCTTATTTTAAGAATCACTTTTTGATTTACAGTAATTTATGTTTGTTTGGGTGTTCTGTTCTTGTACAGCCAGTTCTGACGACGGCTGTCAATGAAACCCTCCAGTCGCCAAGGTAAATTGTCCTCGTTGTTTTTACTTGACTTTTGGACTGGTTGTGCTCTGTCTTTATAGGCTGTAAACCTACCTCTTTGGAAAAATAGAGGTAAACAGGCACGTTCTTCCAACACACTGAACTTCATCAAACAGTTTCTCTTGTCATGAGAAACCTCAGTAACATGTATGAAATTGAGTTTGTAGTGTAAGTGTGTGTCTTTTTCTTTATTTTGACACAGCTTGGAAGGTCTGCTATTTTACTCAACCCCCAGAGGAGTTTTTCACAGGAGTGGTTAGCTCTGTGATCATGAGTATTTTTGCTCAAGAAGAGTCCTGCACTTAAGTGGTTAGCTATGTGCATGGTATGTTGTGTCCAGGTTTTGTTTCAACTCTGGTTCACAGATTTTTGCAGACTTTGCATCAATTATCACTGGCAAGGTAAAATTGATCTTAACATATTTTATGTTGTTATTTGTTCGAAAATCTAGAACAATTCAAACTCAGTTCTTGCATTTGTCAAAGACTGAGGTCATATGCTGGCTTAGTCACTCTGGGTAACATGTACTCAGAAAAGTGTGTTTTGACAGGAATTTACTGCTTGTGCAATAAAAACATCGTGTGACTTTGCCCTTCCTTTTGAGTAGGAAGAACCCATCCTGCGTGCGCCAAGAGTTTGACACCTGCCTAGCTGGGTAAGGAAAACATATGGATGTTCCTAATTTTGGAACATGGGGAAGCTTGGAACTACGTCCTTCTTGCTTTCACTGTTACTGTAGCAACACCGTGTCAGGGGTTCAAACCCAACATGGTTTGATTTCCAGTTGCTTTTTTGATACCATTGCTTGTTAATAGTGCAACATGGCACATGTGTACATTTCTCTACGTGGGAGAAGAGTTCATCTTCTTGAGAAAACAATTCATGATGCCAGAAGATTTCTTGGCATTTTTGTTTTATTTTTACATGTAGCAAGGTATTTGAATATCAGGTTATTTTAACATGACAGTAGAATTTTGATCAAGATTTTTATCTAACGAGCTCTTTAATTTAAAATTAAATAATTCGAATTTATATTTTCGGGCTCTAAATTCTATTTTCCTCGGACCAGAGGTTGTGCATTTGGCTATTCATAAGCCAACTAGCTTTCTTTCCTTTTTGCCAAGCTCGGTAGCTTATATGCATGAAAGGAATACCACATGAGAAGAATTCTCACTTTTGTGGACTTTTCTCACTTTTTTGCTTGGATTTAAGTAATAAATCAACAAGTTGCGTGTTTCCTGACAAAACCGCAAAAAGCATGCAGCATTCTTGCGCAAATCGGAAATTCGCGAGAATTTTGCTCAGAGTGTTTCTGGGGCACGACACGTAGTCGGTTTATGGGTCCATCTTGCGCCCCCATGCGTGCTGGGACTTGGAGACAATACTCCGCGTCACTCTGACGTCTGACCGGGATGCGGCAATATATTGCGCTCCTATGCCCATGTGAGGAGTAGAACAATGTTCGCTCCTAGGCTGGTCCATCGCGCACGTGGGCTGAGCCCAGCGAGTCTAGGACACATGATATGTGGTCGTTTTTTTCAGATCGTGATCGCGAGGGCTGTGTCGCGATACGCTTTTGTGAAATGGGCTGTGCCGTGACGCGCTCCCATGTGAATGGGGCTGATCCACGATCGTGGGACTACGTCCCCGCGCGGGCTCATTTTCCCTTGAGGATGTGTCTTACACATTGGAAACCTGAGAATCGCGAACTTCCAGGGGAATCGCGAGTCTTTCAAGTGACCGAAACCTCTCGGGGTCACGAGCAAGCTTTTAGGCCTTAGAGGCCATACGATTCTTCATAGGGTCATTTTATGCCCTAGAAGATTTTTTTGTACTGCCCTAAGGCTATAAGTACTTAGTACTCCGTGGTGTCACTGCATCTGCATGTGATCACGGGTACGGACTAATTTTAAGTCTAATCGTGTTTTTAGGTCTAAAAATAGACTACACACATATTGCTCTTTCGGAAAAAAAATAAACCGAGGCATTTATGTTTATTGCCTCCTCATTTTTAATGAGGGGCTGCTACTACCTAATAGGCACGTAAGCATTCGTGCCACAAGTGCGTATGATACGTCACAAGTGGTCTTTTTTTACGGCAAGTGCACTAAGTGCTAAATGCGCGCTCTGCTAACAAGAGCGGAGTATACCCGTGTCAAGTGGGATCTAGTCCTCACTGACATACAGGGGAATTCTTTTTAGCTACGTGTTTCAAAAAACACGTGCTGGCCTGTGAGTGAACTCACTTCAACTGGCTGAGTACGTGACTCGGGGCTCAGCTGTGGCAATATTGCTACTCTTGGGGTCAGGCAGCACAAGTTGCGCCACGTGTAACACACCAAGTGTATTGGACGGCTTCAAGCAACAGTGGACGACGGACAGACGAACCTACCATGGTCAACCACCGACAACAGCTGATGGATGATGGATGGTGGAGCGACGGACAGACGATCCGATCTGTTTGCGCGAAGGCTATCAATTGATAGTGACCTAAGCCGTTTTGCTGTAGTTTTTACTATGTAGTAAACGGGTAGATACATGTTGTTGAAAGATTTTATTTATGAGAGTTACACTACTGAAATAGGTATTGCATGGTACACTAGGTAATCCATGCATCACCAAGCACAGGTGATCCTGTTAGAGATTGGAGGTAATTTAGGGCAGTTCCATGACTGCTCCTTTTCTCTCAACTGCCAACAGGAACTGTCCCATGAGAAGGTTTCTGAGAAAGAAATCCTCTCTTGGATATTTTGTCCAAGAAACACCTAGAATGTATATGGGTGTTTCTCAAGAAAGAAATTGTCTTTTGAATATTGTTTCTCAGAAACAATATCTTATGACTATTGTACTTCCTTTGTGTTACACAAAGGGAAGAGGACCATTGGAGGTTCCACCTGGAACCTCTTTGGGTTTACCAGTTAAGGTAGATAATTGGCCTATGTCAGTATCCCCACCAGTATATGCACAGATGTTTGAGCAGAAAGCAGTATGAGGGGAAAGTAGCTCAAGAGCTGGAAGATCTTTGCGACTGTGAATTTAGCTAACAAACATCATCTTTGGGAAATGTTAGAGGGATCTTTTGCTTGGAGTGGCACTCACTTGGTGTTTAAATGGCAGAGGCAAGTGAGGGCATGGTGGTGAATTTTGGTGTCAAGAGGGGTAGTGATGTAAGAGGAGGCGCAACACAGTTGAGTAAGTCAGACACACATACTGACTGATTAGAAGAGTTGATGAGACATGACAATGGCAATACACACAAGTTGCTAGTGCTTTGAGGGACAAGTAAGATGAATAATTCATCACAAAATTATGATGTGTAAAGGGGAGAAATATCGATTTTTGATACAAACTGGCAGAACAAGAAAAACAGAGCTAATGATTTCTGGCATCTAAAAGAGACACAAATAATAGCGTTGGTCGAAAAATTAAAGAAGATGAAGCCCTACAATAATTCATCACTTGTTTCTTCGTAGAGACTCATCTTCTCCTGCCATCAGTATAAGAATTCAGGAATGAAGTACACAATAATACAACTAATGGTATGATGTTCAGACTTAGAACTAGAGTTGTCTGCTTCTTGATACACTTACACTGCAAACAAAAAACACCGGTAACCTCCCCATACACTCGCAAAACGTCAGAGTGTACGGGGAGGTTACCAGAATTTCAAGAGTGTACGGGTGGGTTACCTTTTATACATTACTTAAGCCGCATTTTCATTTATCACGCTAAGCTTTGAAGCAAAAAAATCTTCCGAGTGGTTGTTTGTTTCATGACTCACAGTTTGCAAATCAAGAGTTGTAAACAGCA
This sequence comes from Cyclotella cryptica, assembly GCA_013187285.1. Lineage (NCBI taxonomy): Eukaryota > Bacillariophyta > Thalassiosirophyceae > Thalassiosirales > Thalassiosiraceae > Cyclotella > Cyclotella cryptica. The sequence continues at coordinate 520,561 of JABMIG010000089.1, read as the reverse complement.
AGATCACCTGTTGGGTCTAGTTTTGGTTTCAATTCTAGGCTTGATCTATGATTTCATTTGGTGAGTGCGCTTTGGGCCTATTCATATTTTCAAAACAATATGGTACTATCAGAAGTGACTGCGCCAAAAAATGAGAACACATACGAATAATAAGTGGGGCTGAAAATGAGAGTAGTGTGTCTATGTGTTTGTTACTTGTTCCTTTGTATCACATCACCTAATTCTTGTGTGGCATATTTGTATGATAATACAGTTTTATTACATCTACGTATGGTACCATACTACAACAATGGTGCTTGACCCAGACACAACAGTATGGTACAATAGCAGTGTGCCCCCTCACTGCTTTCACATCACACAATTACTTTTTTCAATTACATCGCTGATACCCCACCGGCCCATCATGGGAACGGCCAAAACTCAGTCCACAGACTGAGTTATCCCTCCAGCCTTGCACTGCCATGTTGCCAACAACAATTGGCAGTGGCGGGTATATTTTGGCGGTGAGTAATCACAATTTCGTCTTGTTCTACAATATTATACTCACCACACGGCCAATTTTTTTTCAATTAAATAGTTGCAGGCCTGCCGGCGAAATCGCCGAAACTCAGTCCACAGACTGAGTTAGTCATTCCGCCTTGGACCGCCGTGATGCCAAGAACAATTGGCAGCGGCGGGTATATTTTGGGGGTGAGTTTTCATGAACTCACCATTTTTTGCACTATAATACTCACCACACGCCCAATTTTTCCAATTAATTAGTTACAGGTGTACTGGCGAAATCGCGAAACTCAGTCCACAGACTGAGTTAGTCATTCCGCCCTGGACCGCCGTGTTGCCAACAACAATTGGCAGCGGCGGGTATATTTTGGCGGTGAGTTTTGATGAACTCGCCATTTTGCGCACTATTATACTCACCACATGTCCAATTTTTTCCAATTAATTAGTTACAGGTGTACTGGCGACATCGCCGAAACTCAGTCCACAGACTGAGTTAGGCATTACCATTTGCACCGCCGTGTTGCCAACAACAATTGGCAGCGGCGGGTATATTTTGGGGATAAGTTTTCATGAACTCGCCATTTTTCGCACTATAATACTCACCACACGTCCATTTTTTTCCAATTAACTAGTTACAGGTGTACTGGTGAAATCGCCGAAACTCAGTCCACAGACTGAGTTAGGCATTCCTCCTTGGACCGCCATGTTGCCAACAACAATTGGCAGCGGCGGGTATATTTTGGCGGTGAGTTTTGATGAACTCATCATTTTTGACCCTATTATACTCAACATATGTTAATTTTTTCAATGAAATAGTTACAGTCCCAGTTCTGAAATCCCCAAAACTCAGTCCACAGACTGAGTTTGGGATTTTGCTTTGCACTGCCATGTTGCCAACGTTTTTTGGCAGCGGCGGGTATATTAACAGAGGTGAGTTGAATAGAATACAATTATTTCTACACATGTCTTGACTACATCTAATTTTCAATTATTTTATTTCAGGCCAGGCACGGAACAGCGAAACTCAGTCCACAGACTGAGTTTGGCATTTCACCTTGCACCGCCGTGTTGCCAACAACGGTTTGCAGAGACATGTAAATTTTTATGGCGAGTTATTGAAGTCAAACTATATTACAATTGTTTTCATTTCAGCTTAGTTTCAATTAAATAATTAATTTTCTTCTACGTTGGTGATAATATTGTCCACAGTATCGTTTTTCATCTTGGAGCAGCTTGGGGCTGAAATTTTGGCACCTGTGTCATTTTTGGTGGGCTCGGGGTGGTGGGCGGGCCCCTAAAACATGTTTATGTAGTATGTTATTATTAGTGGAGATAAATTACACATACTCTATTATTGTAGTCCAACACTAGGTAGCCCTCCCGGTAACCCTCCTGTAACGTTCCGGTAGCCCTCCCGTATGCTCCGGTAACCCTCCGGTACTCTCCGGTAGCCTTCCCGTAACCTTCCGGTTACCCTCCCGTACACTTCCGGTATGCCACCGGTGAACATTTTTTAGCTACTTAGTAATGCAGTTATAGCCACTAATTAGATTGATATCGATTCTAAGACTTACTGAGAAGTCTGTTTTCCTGTAAAACGCACCAATTCCTATCGTGCGTAGAAAAAATCGAAAAGCTCCTTTTGGTCTCAAATTTACGGTAACCTCCCGGTAGACTCCGGTAACCCTCCCGTACACTAGTTTACCGGAGGGTTACAGAAGTGTACCGGGAGGTTACCAGAACATACCATTCCGGGGGCTCCGGTAACCTCCCCGTACACTCGAGTGTACGGGGAGGTTACTGGTGTTTTTTGTTTGCAGTGTCGTTTGTGACCTTGTCATGTGTTATAGATCAGGTATAACTGTTTATGGAAGTGGACATAATAAAAGATGGAATGGAATGATGAATGATGATGAGGTCATTGTTTAATTTTGTTCCATCAAAGTTATAAATTGTTGAGAATTCTTTGCAGTCTTGCTATGCGTCAAACTTTGTGTCTTCTAGTCACAGTTCAATAAGATTCCAAACTTGTGGAATTAAGTTCCATGTTTTTTCATTCAAAGAAATTCTTAATTGGTCCACAATGGTTTCATGTCTGGTAAGATTTTAACCGTTTTTCATTCTTGACAAAATTCTTCTGTACAATCCTTTCAAATTTACCTACTTTGTTTTTTGTGGTTTTTGTTTCTTTTTGTATGCTTTGTATCGATTCCATGGCAGATATATGACGTCTTGTGATGTCTCCACACACTTTGAACCAAATATTGTCTTGCACTGCCCATGCTTTACTACTATAAAGATATAGAAGTTATTTCATGTGTAATTAACTCTTCAATGTAAATGTTACCTGTTTTTGAATAAGGGTCATTTGTGGTCATGGCAAAATATGGACTGAAAAGAATTGTTCATGTCTATACTTGGTTTCTACTGGAATTTCATATTGTGGAGTTATGACACCGCCTCTTAAAGTTGCCTCACCTCTTCAAGTGGGGATATTGGTAGCATACAGATGGCAGTAGAATCAGGATAGGATGACTTCTTTGGGTTAGATATACCTTTTGTACTCAATGATGTATCATATGTTAATGGCTGATTTTTTCATTTACACAAGACTGCACTGTGTTGTGAAAGTGGCAAGGTCCAAAGAAATATATAATATGACATAATCCGCTTTCTAGAGGATACAGTTTCCACTGCACACATTTGGTATGAAGAAATCAGTTAGAAAATGTTATGATATATCAAAAGAGAGTCCAAATAACAATAATTTCTTAATCCTAGTTTTGGAGATGAGGGATAGAATGCAATGACAAGCTAATGAAAGGGTGGCTCTTTGCTATCACTTACACATGATGCTTTTGCTGTTCGTGAGGGATGGGTGGAGATTGCTGCTGTGGATTGTGCTTGGGAGCTGTTAAGTCAATTTAATTGGTGTTGAAAAAGGACCAGCTTGTACCTGGTAGAAAAATGACAAAAAATATGAGACGGCTTTCCTGCCTCTTGCTCACAGCCATCCTGGTTATTGTTGAGGTGGATGCCCCAGATCATGTCTGGGAGTTTGGACTTCAATGTTGGCACAGTGAGAGTTTACATTTTAATTGGAATCCTGTGAGCTATTTCAAAAGCATTTTTGCAAAATGGACCTAGACACTAACTTACCTCATCTTTGTTTGGTGCCCCTGCTATTGGTGCTTGGATGGGGTGGGTGTTAGAGGAAGTATCAGCTCAAGATTATATCTTAGACTAAGACCTGATGCTTGACTGTTTGAAAGGAGAGGTTGACTTTGCAGCTGAAAAACAATAGAGTGATTCCAGAATAACATTGTAAAAATGGGAAACTAGGTACTATCTCAATTTATGCACCCATCCCCTGCATGTTGCAATTGGTGTAAACCATGTATAGGTAGCTGCTCCTGATATCTGGGAGCTGGGGCATCAATATTTCTGTGGATGAATTTAATCTCAGGAATGAAAATGTGAAACACATCAAAAAGAATTGCAAAACTGGGAATCAGGCGGTAATTTTCCTAATCTTATGGCTGATACTGGCTTCATTGCTAGTGCAGGTTATATCAAGGTGTCAGCTCCAGACTCTGTATGAGCAGTGGGATATCACAGTTCGACCATATGATGGTCAACTTTTTCATTGAAAAATTTAATTGCAACATCTACGACAAGATATTTCTTCTCACCTTGAGTTCATGACCTCTGTTTGTCTTGTTGCCACTTAGACGCTGCTCTGATCATGCATCCAGACGTGGCCTACAAGGGGAGATACTATGTGTGGTGTGTGATACAAAAATAAAAACATTGGAAACGTGGAGAAAACAGAGGTGTTCTGCTTTACCATTTGCTTACTTTCCGCTGCCATCCTCTTGTTCCATGTTTGTGTTTGTTCACAGTGTAGTGACAACAGAGCACAGAGCATAGTGCACAGCAACTTTGAATTGGAAAGAGTCTATCAGAGATTCATGTAGCTATAACAGAAAGTATTGTCCCATATTGCACTCGTGGAAGCTTTTGATGTTAGTATGGGGGTGCAACGAGGGCAACAACGATGGCTGTGGCAGTCTGAATCTGGAGAGATCGTCTAGGAACAATGAGGAAATCACATAGTGGCACCAAGTGAAAATTGCAAGAGTGTGGTTTTTGCACCCTATCAAGAGCATGGGCACAACTTCAAGTGAAGTCTGAGGTCATTTGTGTTGGGAATGATCTAGGTGTAGGAATTGCCATAATTTACAGGGGCAGGGATTATACCTTACTTATATTTTACAGCAGCAAAAAAGTTCTGCACTACCTCTAGAAAAGAACCCAGGGGTTGTAAAGAATCACTACTGTATATTTTGGTCCGTAAGATTGACAAAATGTCAAAAGATATCATTTCAGACGATCGTGATATATTGTAATCACTTTTGATAGGACAAACTTTTGCCCATTGTGTGACCCACCACAACCTTCAGAAGACATTAAGCTTTCTGGACTATCTTATCTGTTTAGTCCAGAATTGCTTTGTTTTCAAAATATGTGCAGTTCAGAAGTAGGATGGGTCTTATTATCAGTGGGATCTTATGCACCAGCCGTTGCAAGATTTTTTGCAGTAAGCTAGATAGATTAAAAATGGTTGAAACAGAGGAAGTATTAAGTGGAAGGAGAAGGAGGAGGAGAAGGAGAAGGAGGAGGAGGAGAAGGAGGAGGGGGGGGGAGAAGGAGAACGAGAACGAGAACGAGAAAAGCCACTTGTTTCCAATACAACTAAGATTTTGAAAAAATCTTGATATGAAACCTACACCAATCGACACACAAAAAATGGCCCGTTTTCTGCCCAACACTGGGCTTCGTGGCAAAATTCAAAAATTTACTTACGTATGTGTAATTACATATGACATACTTCTGCTATACTTCTGCATTTTTCTGTGAGCTATATCTCATAACGTTACTTCTCGTAAAAAGATTCGTAAGAACGAGAAAGAAGATTCTGCAGAACACTTGTATGTTCCGAACTCTAGAGGTTAGTTCAGCATTCAAGAACAGAATGACAGGCGATCGGTGCAAAAGAACAAAAGATCACCTCTGAGTAACACCATGACGTTGACCGAGGAGAGGGATCATTCAACTTTCAAAGAAACCGATCTATTCCGTCAATCATAATTCAATAAAACGAATCAACAACGCAATACATCGAATAAAGACATTGTCGCTGATCTAATCGAAGATTTCATTTTAGTCAAGACACAGAAAGATTTCCGCGTTTTTCTTCATGGATTCAAGGTAAAAATAATCCACTGACACGCACTCCAATTCGACAATTCAGAACTTTCCAAATATAATGGAACAACCCTCCCGAAATGTTGTGATGGAAATGGAGATGAGCGTCTTGAGTGGGCTCAACATGATCGAAGACGAGAGTGAGTACGTCTTCGTCGAAGAGAATGAAGAAATGGATTTCGACGTAGAATCGTACGATCATTGTGATCTTTCCCCGGATTTGTCATGCGCCGCTTCGGTTGCGTCGGGGGTTACATTGAATGATCTGATTCAGGATGTCGGATCCTCCATGGTGTCTTTAGAAGATGATCGAAATGATGGAGAATCGAAGCATGCCGATTCGATGGACGTACAAAACGACGAGTCAGGAGATTTCGCCATGAACGATTTCAATCCACACAACGGACGTCGTCTTTGTAATAAAAAACGAAGGAAGAAGCTTAAGATGTTGAAGAAGGCTGCGGCTGCGGCGCATTTTGAATCATTGAGGAAAGCTCAATCCATGCCGACGGATCGTGTTAGTGTTTCCGAAAGGACTGCTCCAGAGAGGACTTCTCGCTCAAAGCCGAGCAGTTCCGTCAAGTCGAAAAAAGTGCACAACTTGGCCGTAGCATGCGCTCACGAGTCCCTTGCAGCGTTCCGTGAGGAAGTCGTTGCTGGTAAGCAGAAGAAGGCTTCCATCGTCAACTACGTTTTGTGAATTGCACACGAGGGTGCAAGAAATTTCTGTGTTTATGTATTGAATGCTACCTTGGAATCAAGGGGACCAAGACTTTTGCATTCGTCTCTCGCAGAGTGGGGACGTGAGAGCAATTATCTAATGCAACTCATGCACAGCGCATTGTTATTATAAAATCACTACAAAAAATAGAGTTATCTCCCGAGGAGAGCAAGATGCATCCATTCAAGAAAAAGATAAAAATGAGTCAGGAATGTCCAATACAGTCCAATGCTAAGTTTAATAACCTATAAAAAAAATTAAGTAATGCACATTATGCTTTGCACATTAAGCAACTTAAAGCCTTAACGCTATCAATCAAAATGTTTCCGTCTGTATTGAAAATACTCTCGCTTCGCGTTGACACTCACGAGTCTCCTCTCCGGAAGTATACATGCCGTCAATTTCCCACCATAAACACAACCGGTATCCAAGCCAATTGCATGCTCGTACTGTTGAAGACCTCTATCGGCATCGTGTCCGAAGAATACAGTTTGTGGGCCGTCCCAAAGACGAGCCCATGGCCAGTTGTTGAAGAATTTTGAGGTTACTGTGCCATCTGGTAATATGCTCCTTAAATTGGAATAAGTCATGTACAAATGTGAGCACAAGTACGTCAACAAACAAAGGGGCAATTAGACGTAAACATCATTTTTTTCGTGACCCTCACCTCATATTCATCATCAAACGTGGGTTTTGTTTCGCCAATCTAATTCCAGAGACGAAACCGGCATGCACAAAAAGTGCATTCAAATGGGAGCTGCTGATGAACCAGGGCAAGGTGTACATCCATTTTAGATCTGCAGTGCTAAGGGCCGAAGCGACATAGTAGTGTTCTGAACCGATGACTGGAGGATCTGCACCTGATGAATCAAGACGACCAGTTCAGAACAACGACATTTCTTTGAACGCAGTAAATCACGCAGTATAACCTTACCACTTTTGATAGCTTGATGCCATCTTACAACCTCAAAGTCGTGGTTACCCCGAACACCAATCGCTCCGATTTCCCTCGCCATCTGAACAACTGATAGACTATCCGGCCCTTTGCACACCAAATCACCAAGAAAGATAACTGTATCTCCTGGATGGTAATCGCATTTTCTTAAAAGTGCTTGGAGTTCGTCGATACAACCGTGGACATCTCCTATGGCAATGACACGAGGCTGAATTTGTTTCGCTCTCTGAGAAGCCGCATCAACAAGATATGGACCAAGACAGCCTTTATACGGAGAATTCAAAAAGTTCGATTTTGAGTAATCAAAGAATACGCCACCATTTCCACCGCCGAGCCAAAGGTCATCCTTTTCATACGTCGGATCACCTGCCATACCGAATGGCCCGTCATACTCATCATCGTCATCTTTATCATCTTCTGTGTCACCGGGTTCATCATATTCGTCTTTATCTTCTTCGTTGGTATCGTCTTCGTCGTCCGCCTCAAATTCCTTGTCATCATCATCGTCTTCTGTCTCAAATAGAAACTCCTCCACAATTCTACTTCTAGTTTTTGACGACCACCCCTTTTCTTCCCGAGCCGCGTGGGCCAAAGCCATAGCCATTTTACCATCGTCCATAGCAGTAGCAAGCGCCCCATTCACATCTTTGGCAACTCTTTCAGCTTCTCCCATATCCATCGCCTCTCTAGGATCCAGTTGAAACTGAACAACCACATCTGTAGATCCTCCTTCAACATCATTAATCACCAATTTTGCAATCTGGACATCAAATCCCATTTCGTCAGCATTTATTGATGACGCGATCCCTTCACGAAGAACACGGCGAAAGGCTTTGCCGTGTTCTGGTCCGGATTCAAGTTCTGCTTTGGTGACGCCAAGGCTGAAAGAGATAGTCAGTCGATAAGTGACAATTTCAACTGGCCGAAACATAACAGGCCTAATCATAAGAGAAAATTGTCCTACTCACGAGAATTTCAGCTCGCCGCCAAGAGTGAACATGAGTTTGCTGTCTTCCGAAACACTTTCTAGTATGGGATCTCGTTCAATGGCACCACTCTTGTCTAGCGAATGAACAGGACTCAAAGATTTGTCAGATACAATGCCACTGCTGCCGCCACGGCTATCTCGTTTCCTCTTTTTTTGTCTCGGTGGTGTTCCAAATCCCTTTGGTGCTTGTAGTTCATGTGCATTGAACATTATTGTTCTACCTAAGCCATCCTGAATGATGCCTTTGTCTATATTTAATTCAAGACCTAGTTCTTCTGACGCTAAGGCTTGAATTATTGATTTCACGTCGTCTTTCAAAACGGGACTTCCAACATTTCCCTCTTGTAAATTCGTTCCGACGGCAAAGGCATGTTCTGCGACTGCATTATCGTTGCGATTTCTTAGCTCATGCTCATTCACAACGAATTTCAGATCCTCTGGGCATATATTCCATTTCTGAGCCATGTGGAAAAAGTTCTCACAATATAACCCAATCTCAAACTTCGATATCTTTCCGGCGGAATGCATGTGCAGAAGAGGCCCAAAATCAGGTGAGTTAAGAGTTATTGCTCGGTGCCATAACCTTGGATGTTTATTAAAGTAATTCAGTTCGATGGCCCTCTGCGGAGGATCTGCATTGATTGGTTCTCCTCCTACGAGCATCTCCATGCCTCTTCGTACCATTTTTCGTCCTGGAACGCGTTCTCCTTTTAGTAACTTTGTCTTTTTCTTGTTGAGCTTGGCTGACTTTGACGACAGTTCTGAAGCGGGCTTGTCATCGGTGTCGATCTCATCCACGGTGCTTTCTAGAGTGCCTTTGTCCTGGGTTGGCAATGTGTTTTGTTGTTGTTTCGTGCGACGATTTAGCTGCCGTTGCTCTTCTTGCTCCTGTCTTGCCATACTAGTCAATTCTCTCTGCACCGCCTCCGATGGAGTCTGATTCCCGTCCATACCCATTCCTATCCCTGTTGCAATTTCATCCAGCAGCAACGAGGAATCGACTGCTTTATTTCGTCGTATGTGAATCTTATTGCCCGGAGTAGACAAACTATCACTTTGCTCTGCAGAAAACGGCAGCTCTTCATCGTCTCCTAGCGCGATATCTGCCTTCGCCTCTTTATAAGCTTTTGCCCTTTTACGTGTGTTCGTAGTTCGATTCGAACTTTCGTCCCCAGCTTCTTCTCCATCATCTCCAACAGACGATGACAATGATTGCGTTGAGCGATAAAACAACTCACTCACTGGGAGTACCCCTTCAATCGCCGGGGTAGGGAATGCAGTTGGGGGGACTGAAAGAAAACCCGAAGATGCATCATACTGCGATGGAGCCGGGTTAACAAACAGTGAGCCCCATTCTGGTAGTTCGGCATTTTCGCCCCCAGCTACTTTCAAGGACGGTGGCGGGAGATAAGATGACTGCTTACTTGACAGAAATCGAGCATTAACAGATGAAGATGAAAATGGAGGTGAGGAAGAGAGATCGTTCTTCTTTTTACTTGAACTTGCCGCATCTGACGTTGATGCGCCTTCGCTTTTTTCGTCAGCCTTGGACTGTTTAACTCGCTTGGGTGTTGCATTTGATAAAGCATCTGTTGTGTCTCGTAAACCTTGGGAAGTGCCCTTTTTATTGGAAGCTGCGCCTGGCGATCTGGACCCTCCATTTGGTTGAGTACTTGTACCTTCCCATTGTCTACTAATAGACCCTTTTCCTATCGCGGGAGGTGGCAATAATGCAGAATAAGCAGACGAAGATAACTTCTTCATCTTTGCCCGAGGGTGTTTCATTGATGATGACGACGACGAAGTTTGTGAGTCCTCGTCATTTTCATCCATGCCATCAACTGATTCGTCAGGATTTTCATTTTCGTTCATGGCAATCAACTTCTTTCGTTTTCGTGGTGTTCGCTGTCCGAATCTTTTCCTCTTGCTCTCGTTGTTTGGTGCAGACTCGTCTCTACTTTTGCCATTATTAGTAGGTTCCATATGTACCCTCGTTCTTTTTGAGAGCATCGAAGAGTCCCAAATGAGATTGCAATTTCGTCGATGAAATTTGAAAGAATGGGAGTGCTGAGTCACAGGTAAAGTTTGGAACCCAAAGGCAATGGCCACTGGTGCATAGTTCATCTTTGTTAACGATGCTCCTATCCAGAACAAAGAAAAAGCTTGACGCATGATGGAATTTGTTTCTCGTCTGCGACCCCGTTGTCTTCCGTGACTGTGCGTGAACGTGCTCGGGTTCATCGCAATGAAGTGCGTGCGTGCTTCGGCAAAAATTCCGTCGTTCGACTGTTTTCTGCCTTGGATTTAGTATTGTAACTGTGATGACGAATCACTGAGACCACGGCTAGAGGTAAATGAAGTTGTCTCGACTGTTAAAGTCAAGCTCTGTAGAAAGTCCACTGACAGAATTCAAGTTCTGCTCCGCATCTCACATCAAAAATCAGTCAGAGCACCCTCGGTTGACACGTAAAATGATTGCCTCCGAACTGAACGCCCTTGTCGACACAGTAACGCCGAAAGTGTTGTGAAAGGCAGCACTAGAGTGCTAGCTGCCGTTGTGATCCAATGATATTATGGTTCGGTCCCATGGAGCGTGGGATTTCTCTTCCTGTTTTTTGAATGTGCGGTATGGGAAGTTCATATGTTGATCGCGATGATCAGTGATGGCAGAGATTGATGCGTGACGGTGATGGTCAGGTGATGATCTTAAAGGATGGTGATGTAGCGATCCCTCCAGTTGTTCGGTGGGCACTGCTGTGTGCGTGTGACGACATTGCGTGGGGTACGGTACAATAATAAGTGTAATCAAGGTACGTACGTTACAATAGGTAACAACGTAGTTGCCCTGATTTCTGGCCACTTGGGGCCTTTCCCCGTTAACTTTCCGAGCTCTTTTCTGTCACTTGTGAATCCGAGCAGAGATCCGAAGCCTGGGCAATCACAGGGCAATCACTTCAGATGTCTTCTACTCTAACCATGTCACATAATATTATTATTCATAACCTCGTTGGGAGACCACAGACAGCCACATAACATTGCATTCAAACTCGTGCAAACCACACGCATGAATCAGAGCAACCCCACCAGTCCTTGCCATAGTCATCAGCCCCGCTAAGATCCTGCCAACCAAGAGACAGACCACTTGACCTCTCTGTAGAATCATTGAATCAAAGTCTGCGACGGAAAATATATTTATTACCATGTCTGATCAACCTCCGGCTGCCGTCCCTCCAAAGCATTCAACGGATGAATCGCCCCACCCCTTCCCTTCGAGTGACGCCGCCAAACAAGGCAAGTCCACCGTACCGCGGCGCTACATCTACACCCAAGCCGACATGGAAAACTTCCGGCTCTCCTCGGCAAGAAAGGAGCTCTTATCTTTCGTAACAGCCATGGGACGCGGTCTAACCAACAACGGCACTCCGTCTTCGTCGGCTTCATCGACAGCATCGGCGACACCACCACACAATTACGACCCCGAACGGCCACTTCAATATCTAACTCCGGCGTTGGCCTCTCTCCACGGCTCCCTCTCCTGCATGGCCGACACGTGGATGGATGGCAACCATCCCGATGGGATCCCCCCCGATCTCAAGGCGAAGGCACGATTTGGCAACCCCGCCTTTCGAACTTGGCATGCTCGTTTGGTACGGCGAAGTTATGGCATTGTCAAATGTTGCTTGGATTGTCATCGGTTGAATTGCGAGGGAACGAGTGCGCAGGATGAGCTTAGTGTCTTGGCGGAGTGTTCGAAGAAGGGGTACCGTGCGGCATCGAGCGAAGCGCCACATGAACTTTCCACTGGAAGTTCAAATTCCAACGAAGAAGAGACCATTGAAGAATTGAGAGCCTATTTACATGATGCATTCGGCCATCCTATACGAATCGATTATGGCACCGGGCACGAGAGTAGCTTTGTCGTCTTTCTTTTGGCATTGTGCAAGATTGGTTGCTTTGCATGGAGGTCCAGACAGAATGACGAACTGAACAACGCAGTCGAACATGATGCAAGTTACAGCGGTGGCGATAGTAAAAGTAAGTCTGCCCCCACGCCCTCTCCTCCTACCATCAGCCGTGCGTCCCTCTCTCTATTTCATGCATACCTCAATGTCACCCGTGGTCTGCAGCGAGATTACATGCTTGAGCCGGCCGGGTCGCACGGGGTATGGGGATTAGACGACTATCACTGCATTCCATTTTTCGTGGGAGCTTGTCAAATGGTGGCGCGAGAGCAGTGGCAACAACATCAATTGAAGGAACAACGTCAAAGTGCGATGAGGTCAGTTGACCAAACGAAATTGGAAAAGGACGAGTCCGATGGAGATGCGACGCCTATGAATCCATATCTTCCTGACAAAGCGTTGCCGGATCCAAAGACACCAAGTATGCCTTTGAGTAATTACAACGACAACTTGGAGCATTGGGATCCATCCATTATTCACAATCGAAACATACTCGAGATGCATCGCAATACGTACCTGTATTTGTCTTGCATCCATTTCATTCAACAAATCAAACCAAACGTACCCTTTTTTGAGTCCTCTCCCATGCTGAATGATATTTCTTCTCTGGGCAACTGGAACAAAGTGTCATCGGGGTTGTTGCGATTATATGAGGGAGAGGTATTGGATAAGCTGCCGGTGGTTCAACATTTTGTTTTTGGAAAGATATTTTCTGCAAATTGGTCTCCGTCACGGAAAGGACCTTTGGAAGCACCACAATGGACGTTTATTAATGGTCCTATGGGGGATGAGTGCATAGCGCCCTGGGCCTATGGGAATAACGGTAGTAATGAATCACCACAGGGGGGTGAAAATATTCATGGGAGGACAAATAGTAATGTGAGCAGTTTAGGTCCTATGCCCCCAACTCGTGCACCTTGGGCAAAGTAGAGCAATTTAAACTTATAACTAGGTGAAGTTCACCATAGAAACATTCAAGGGTAGACTGAGAAGCTTTCAGCTCTGCCGCCTCATGAAAACTGTCAGCATGGAAGATACTTAACCCAAGACTCTTGAATGAGGATGCAAGTAGTAGTAGACTATCATTTATATCATTACGTGGTAGGCCGTTTTTCTCTAACTTTGAACCAAGCGTTCATATTTCCTCCTTTTATCCCGAAATTTCTGCTCAAGATATTGTCAATCACCACCTCAGGATCCTCACTGGTCAAATTAAAATCAACGTTCGGACCTTCATGACCCCCAACTTTGTACAATTTATACCCACAATCAAACAATGTTGTTATCTGCGAAACCAAGTCAGCCCTGGGCGAATCAGCATTGAACTCCATGAGGATATTCTCAATAATGTTCTCTCTGAGTAACTCCTTTGCTCCATCCAATGCCACGTGTTCCATCCCCTCCACGTCCATTTTCATAAGCGCAATCTCCGTTCTACTTCCTTCGTCTGAGAGCCAGCCCTGATCTCTCGCGAATGCATCAAGCGTGACTATGGGTAATTCACCACCGTCTAATTTCTGTAGCTGTCCTGCAACGTTTCTCTTGGAAAAATGATCTTTTGCCAATTCTTGATTGAATGTGAAAGAGCCCGGGTTGGCCGGATCGGGTGTGTACATACTCAAGGTCTTGCCATGCTCCTTGCCCACTCCTTTGAGGTACGAATGAATGCGGTTGTTGCTCTCTAAATTTTCAGCCAGAGACCAGCCATTCAAAAGTTGAGATTCACAGAACCGAACCATATTTATAACGTTGGGTTCGAACGCGTAGACCTCGGCCCCGTGCGAGGCGGCGAGTAGAGAGAACCAGCCGATATTCGCACCGATATCCAGCATGACAGCGTGCTTTGCCGGAGCGGCCCGACTGAAAATGTCGGCAATCACATTACTCATGATGTTTTCGTAATACTCTCCCGAATTGAATATGCCATATCTTACACCATCGATCTTTTCGGAATGAACAGAGATATGAAAAGCATGCTGCGTGTTCGACCGAGCGATGTAAGATTTGTCGATCGGGTAAGAGGAGGAGGCTTGATTCGTTTGCGATATTTCTCCGGCGCGATACCTTCGGAGAAGTTGCGAGCAATCGGTGGGTTCTAGGTTGGCATCCGAGTGGAATTTGTAGACGAATCTGTTGGGTACGTCGATTGAGGCTCTTAAGTAGGATGTGGGGTCTACTTTTTCGTCCGCTGGCAGTGGCAAACCATTTTGTCGTTGATACCATGACGTGACGACCACAACGCTGCCGATGAAAAACAGGGCGAAGCCTGTGCGGCGTCTTGGTTTATATTTATTGCCCTTGACAGTGCGCGATGGTATGTTTGGGATCATGATCTCACTTAAGATAGTTCTTGATGGCTATTGATGATGAGATCAGAAGGAGATCAGAAGGCTATGGTACATTATGGTACAATACGGTACGATACAATATTGTACCGTAATCAGGAGGCGTTGTTGTATGTTAGGCCAGGTTAGGCCATTCACCAGCGAGTGGGCTTATGGACCTTGGGCTAATTTTTCATTAGCCCCAATTTAAATTGTAAAAATCGATTTTCTTTAGCCCGCTGTGTGTTTTTTCTTCGACCATGCTATTTCCAGTGCGTTAATCGTTTTGATAGCCCGTCTCAATTTGTGACTGCGTTTGTTCCTGTTAGATATAGTGTATAAGGTAACTCACTCTTCTCTCCTATCTCTTGTGCATCACGGAACGACGGGAGCCTGAGAGGTTACGAGACCCTTTAACGCAGATTCGCGACGACAACAGCGGAGCAACAACAACTTAAAGACATTTATAAGAGCGCAGAGGAAGCGTATTGGACGCTTCAGCATGGCGGACGAGCAGATTGCGCCGGCGACACGGAGGACAAGCCGGGCACATAAGCCAACTCGCCGAGCAACAGAGAGTGCGGCACAAGCAAAGAAACTGCCTCCACCTCCAACGATTTCACCTCATCTGGTGATGGCACAAAAACGCCCTGAAGACATGACGATCGATGAAATCGTCGAACACATCGATGCCCCGCTGCGAGAATATTTGGCAGAGGCGGCAAAACAAGCAGATCAGCCCTCCCAGACAGCATGGGAGCAACACAAGCAATTGATGGACAAAGCGGAGGAGGAAGAAAGTTCTGATTGCGATTCCGACCCGGAAGTGACAGTTGACACCGATAAAAATGAGCACGACCTCGAAGATGGCAGTGAAACCGGGGGAGCGAGTCCAGAACTTCTGACACCACCACAGTTCCCGCCCCGCGCAGTAAATCAAGATATGTGGACCGCCATTCAGGCGATGATCCAACAATCAAACAGTCGCATGGAAGCGATGGAGGAACGTTCGATAGACAGGTCCAAACGCTTGGAAACCAGATTAGTCAGCGCCCTTGCTGAAACAAGGGAATCGACGGACGAACGATTTTGGACGGTCCAGCAAGAACTTCGAAACATAAAAGGGGAACTCCACAAGGATATCAGCACACGAATGGAAGAAGTATGCAATAAACTGGAAGGATCAATAGCAAACGCACAGGCAGATCTCATGACAGCACAGGAAGACATCCAAATAAAAATGAAGGAAGTTCAGCAAATCCATACGAAGGCAAAAGACATCGCAAAGCTCGCACACGAGGCTAGAAACAAATATGAGTTAGCCCTGCAACGTTCAGATAGCAGAATCCAGGAGATGGAAGCAACCGTGAAAACACACTGCATGCAAATTAGTCAGTGGGGATCACAAATGAAATAACATGCGGACATGATGGATCAGGTAGGGATGGTGCGGCAGCTGCTCCAGTCCGTAGAGGCACGGCAACACGAGATGGATAAAATGAAGCAGGAAATCCTACAAGTGCAAGCGAATATTAATAAAGCCACCGCACAATGGAAGCAGCTCACGTCAATTGCAGCTCAGTCAAAAGAAAATAGTGGGACACAGCAGATGTTGCAGAAGCAAACCACAAAACTCGAAAACGATGTGGTCCAGGCTCATGCATACTGGAAACGACAATGGACTGAGCTGAATAAACGCATGCATAAATGTGAGAGTAACAAGGTAGATGAATTGTACGTCAAACAAGTCACCGTGGTCACGGTGAATGCCGAAGCGCAAACAATTAAGAACCAGTGCAAGGTGGCTGTCCGGGATGCGATTCAAAGACACATCGCCAATCAAGCCTCAGCCCGTAAAGAGGAATTCATCAGTCAAGCGGATGAGTACACAAAGGAGCTCAAAGAGTACATGGAGCGAGCGGCACAAGTTTACCATGAGGACTTGGCCAAATGCGGGGTGGAGCAACAAGCAGCGCTGAAACAACTCATGCAGTCCTGGCAAGCGCAACACAGCGCACAACCAGACCCAGCGCCACACAACAAACCACAGGAACCCAGACAGGTTCCTGACCATGTGAAAAGCCATGCTACTGAGAGTCAAATGGGCACGAGCCGCCAGAGCATCGATCCACCAGATGAGGCACCCCTGACTCAGCAAAAACAACGAGCGAGATCTACCCTGGATGTTAGGGTACAAGACGACACGCGGAGGATGCAACACCGACAACCACAGGACGATGACACCCTGTGCACCCCACAGCAGAACAGGTGGTCGAATGTTGGAGCACCCACGGATAGAGCCACTGAAGATGCGGGACAAATTGGAAACGCTGTACGCACCCCGCCAATCCCACAGCCTGCGCGAGGGGCAGGAAAGAATGACAAACACAACCAGCAGCACACCGACACATACCACGGAGTCCCACGGTATAATCCATATTGGCGAGGCAACAACTACCATGACCCTCCACAACATCCAACAATGTATCCATATGAGAATCGACACAGTCATGTCATCGGGCAAAATTTACAGGGTACCTTCGACAAGGAATTTGAGCAGGCATTCACGAAGGACGAGGAGTACCTGATGGGTTTGGATGGTGTCGAGGAGCTGACGCTACGTGACTTGGAAAGTATTGGATTCGTTGATCCAAGGAAAGCGTACCGCGCCTTCCACCTTGAACATCAGACCCTAATGGCCAACTGGCACATGACGACGTCAAGGGGCAAAATTGTTGGCCCTAACCAGAAGCAGCTTCTTCAGGATATAAACATCTTCAATCCCTTGGCATCCACAAGACAAGCCGATGTAATTGACTTTGTCGCACAATTCCATGATCTCATGGATAGCTATAATATAGCTGTCATGCCGTTTTCTATGATCGAAGTGAAGTTTGGGATTGTGGGGCTGTGTCTCCCCGGCGTGGGTGAAATGAAATATGACAGAATGGGACAAGCTTTATCGAAGATCTTGTATGGACATCTTATACCCCACAACATAGACAGGTGTGGCAAACTTGACCAATTATTGTTAAATGCGAAGAATAAAATACCACCCAATGGGTATGAAATGTTTCACATTCTCCTAGAGCAATACGTAGACCCATTCAAGCCGCATATGGTGGACATCAAATGGCCCACGTTCAGCGGCTGCAAGAACATATTTGACTATGCTGGACAGTTTAGTGTGATTATGCAACTGTATGAGAAGAAAGGCGAAAGGATCGAGCCTCAGAAAGCAGCGATAAAATTTCTTGAAGCAGTCAAGAAAGAGGGTGGCGTAACATACAAAGCGGCAGCGTTGCTTCTCAAGACGGCTATTATGGAACGACCACCCATGGCGGAGCTCCCTGCCCGATTTACAATTGGAAATATGGCAACGTTCATCGCTGACTCGAACGCCAACAATTCCGATGATGACAAGGAATCCCATCCGAAAACATCCACTTGCATTTTCAAAACTCAGGTGCCACCGCGATCCATCATGCAGGAACAGGAACAGCACCAATGGATCAATGAGACTGCAAAACTCCCCACCATACCAACGGCAGTCGAACATTTGTCACACACAGCGCCAACGTTGAAAGCATCGGTGTCCACTCTGACCAGCAACCTAAATAGATACATGCAGGGATATACCCCTCATCGCCATCGAATTAATCAGACGTATCGTACGAAGACGAACGCTAAAGAGAATCGGCCCACCCCAGAACCACAATGTAGCCGCAATAATCCACGACGTAGACGAGCATATGACCCCTACACCAAATGCCATGCTTGTGGGCGTACAGGTCATACGGCAGTACAATGTGACACACTGGCAATGGCGATACTCATCCGGAAGTACATGCAGGAATCGAGCAACGCCACCGCCATGCAACAAGCATCAGAAAATTGGTTTAAGAGGAACGAGGAGGCATTAAAATGCCCACAAAATGAAGCAGCATCCAACACACAGCCATTACAGGTCTTACACACCTACATGGATCGATATCTAAAAGATTTAGATGAACTCGATGATCAGATCGATTGGGAATTCTTCCGTGACAATGACACTGGCATTCAGGAAGGACTGGAATGAGTGGGTGCAACCACCCACGAGATCCTGACAAAACGTATTAATACTATGGAAATCGTACAGCATGATGAGACCATTCTCCGACATGTACGATTAAGGGACAGCACAACAATGCCTACCCAGGAGAAAGTAGCAGATGCAGACACAACTGAGGATAGGGAGGCAACACAGCCAACCACGATCCCAGTGACACCGCCACCCCGGCAGGTGGAGGCTGACGACGACGACAGCATCAGCGATGAATACGAAGCAGTTCCTAGAGGGTGCATATTAGATCGAGCAAGGCTACTGTCACCAACAGCAGTCACGGACTTCCCGACATGCCAAGATGATCCTACATGCATTACGCTCACGGACCATCTCCGGCTACAGGTGTCTACAACAAACATCTTTCCACAGATACTTAATCTCCCAGGACAATTAGCACATACGGTGAATGCTGTAAAACAGACAGTGGATGAAAGGCAGGATGTCATTCCATCCCCACCAACGCAGGTTAGCGCACCCACATTAGTGGCGGACATTGGTACTTTTGGGCATACCTTCTCCCACAACCGGATTTTTGACACCAAAGAAGGCAAGATGGCGGACTCGGGTGCAAACTGTTGCATGACGAATAACTGGAAATTACTCGAGGACATAGAGCTCCTCCCAAATCCGATACAAGTGGGTATTGCCCTTGAGAAAATGGATAGCGCAGTCGAAACGACGTCTTGTAAGCACGTCGGTACTCTCCCCATTGAGTGTGATGATGGTCATATCATACGAACTTCATGCTTCTACAACCCTCATGCCACGGATACCATTATATCACCCCAGGCAATACTTGACCAATCGCATGAATTCGACAAATGGATACAGGTTGGCCGTAAGATCGGCGAGCCGGGGATGCTCATGTTCCAAGGGAAGGCAGGGACTCGACAGATTACACTGCATCAACGCAATGGTTTATACTATTGCAACGCCATCACGTATAATATATACCAATCACAGTGCGATGAAGATGAATGGGAGGAGACCGCCAGCCTTGAGATATGCAAGATTGCCACACCCTCCCACAGCATACCTCCACCACGACGCACGAAGACAAGTCGGTTCCAACCCACAACAAAAGCAAAAATCCTCGCGGAGACGTGGTCATTACAACTTGGGGCATGCCACGAGACTCAATTGAAAGTGCTTCCCAAACATGCACTGGGACTACCCAAACACTTCAAATTCCACCCATTTCGATACATCGACTTTAAGGAGCAAGCGCGCATTAGAAAACAACCAGTAGGACAAAACCCCATAACTGTCAGTGAAAGGGGCAAGCAATTCCATATGGACTTTGGTTTCTTACGGGCATCCTCAGAGGACTTCCGCAAAACCAATTTGAAGACGGACCGAATTGTCGAATCATTCGACGGCTACACCTCATACTTTCTTGTAGTCGACAAGGCGACGAGGTACTCGTGGATATTCCTGACCAAAACAAAGAACCCACCTGTTGGAATCATTAGCCTCTTCCTAGAAAAATTTGGAAATGAAAACGGCGGAATGATACGAGTGGATCAAGGCGGGGAATTAGCCCGAAGTGAGGAATGGAGATCCATGGCCATCAACCAATATAAATATGTCGTCGAACCCACTGGCGCCGATAGCCCATCGCAAAACGGGCAAGCAGAACGCTATAATGAATCCATTGCAACGACAACGCGCACGTTGTTATATGGGGCAGACCTCACCGCTCGATATTGGTCTGCGGCAGCAATTCACGCAGTGTATCTCATCAATAGAAGGCCGCATAGTGCAATCAACAAAACACCATTTGAAGCATGGTGGGATGTCAAGCCAGACTTGAGCGCATTGAAAGTATTTGGATCACGAGTTTGCGTGAAAGTGACCGGAAAACGCAAAGCGAAACTGAACAGGCATGATTTCACAGGAATATTCATTGGATACACAGCAACCAATGATAACATAAGGTACATCGACGTCCACTCCAGTGTCGTCAAAACTTCTCACCACTCAGTATTCAATGAAGCATGGTACCTACAACCCACACGGCCACCCGCTGCTCAACTCCTATACAAAATGGGGATGGAACCGGACATCGAGCACATAGAGGATGACATGGAGTCACAAGCTAGTGCGCCATACCCACCTCTACCTTAAAAAGCTCCGCATAAACTCCCGACGAAAGCGGTGATATACCCTATCCTGCTCCGTGTGAGCCCCCAACCATCATACCCGGTCTATGCCGCAAGTGCTGCGAAAACCAACGTCGTACTGGAAGATCCAGCACAAGGAGATCTGCGGAACATATGGAATGAAAGTAAGGAGGAAGTATTCCGCCAGATTTACTTGTCCCCGACACCATATCATGATGCGGTTGAAGAGACAATTGATCTCAGACGATGGCACCCAACAGATCACCCGATCGCAGGAATGCGAATTGTGCAGGAGAACGATAGAATAATATTGGTTTCTATGGAAAAATCCACCCCGGCATCCCGAATACCTAGAGAGAAGGTGCTTGGCTTATGCAGGTAGGTGGCATGCCGGTACACTCCGTCAGCGATGTCCAGCATGCACTACAAAGGGTAAAGTCGGATGGCCGGATAACGTGCGATTTATTGTTAGCACATGCGGAACTCCGAAATAGTATATCTCATGATGGGGTCCCTCAAGTCAATATAGACCAACTCAATCCTCGCTACTTCGTGAATAAAGAGTTCATCGACACCCAGCAGGTTCCCATAATCGCAAGTGGTGGAGTGTACAACTACGTATTTTCAAAATTAACCCGGGGAAAGTTACTCAAGCAGCCGGATTGGGAAGAATGGCAAGCATCCGAACGTCTGCAGCTCGACCAGTACCAGAAACAATTCATGTTCGGTACCCCAGTCCTGCTCGAAGACAGAACAAACGTATTTCATCTTGTATGGACGTATACTGTCAAGGAACTTGATAAACGGAAAAAGGCTTGCTGTGCATGCGATGGTTCAACGAGAGGAGGAAAGGTACGAATCCTCGACTACACGTACGCCAACTGTGTAGATCACACCGCATCAAGGATGTTCTACGCCATATCTGCTGCTGAGAACCTCCTTATTTTTGGGGCCGACGTTTGCAATGCATTTAGTGAGGCACCAGCGCCAAAGCAAGGTTTTTACCTTCAGCCAGATAGGGCGTTTTGCGAGTGGTGGATTCACCAGGGCAATCCTCCCATACCAGACGGGTATGTGATCCCAGTGAGACGAGCAATGCAAGGTCACCCAGAGTCTCCCAGGCTATGGGAAAAGTGGTGTGATAACGTGATTAAACAACATCATTTCACACCAACAATGCACGAACCATGCCTTTACACAGGTATATGGCACGGCAAAAAATGTTACTTTAAACGACAAGTGGATGACTTCGAATTTGGGACATCATCAGTTTCCCTCGCCAATTCGTTTTATGACGCAATCGATGATCATCTCACCATGACAATCAAACGACAAGGCCTAGTGACACTATTCAATGGAGTTGATATCCTTCAGAGCAGGAACTACATCAAAATATCTGCGGAGACGTACATCGAGAAAATGGGAGCCAAATACTTGGATATGTGGCATAAAGAGGTTCAAATGATGGCCGAACGACCCCTTCCAATCCCCACCAATGAATCGTTTATTAAAGCCTTCAATGCGGACAGTGGTAACCCAGATGTCAAAATCCAAAAAGAACTGCAACAACGGTTCAAATTTGGGTACAGGAGTGGCGTAGGTGAATTAATTTACGCCATGGTTACATGCCGTCCCGATATCTCAGCAGTGACGGTGAAATGCACCCAACATAGCACATGCCCAGCTGATATCCACTTTCAGGCCGTCAAACATGCAATTAAATATCTTGTGGCAACTCAAAAAGACAGGATATACTTTTGGCGCGCTACACCGTTAATGACACTTCCGGAGCACCCAATACCAGTGTGTGCCACGGCGTTGCACGGACCACTCCCACCCAAGGTACACCGCCCACAACATGCGTGTACGGATATGCATGCATATGTAGACTCAGATTGGGCTACTTGCCCCAAAACTTGACGGTCGTTCACAGGGATTATCGTAAAACTAGCGGGTGGGACGATTGCATACAAGACAAAGCTTCAGCCCACGGTCGCGCTTTCATCCACTGAAGCCGCGTTTATGGCGGCATGCGATGCCGGCAAAATGATTTTATTCATCCGAAGCATACTGTGGGACCTTGGGATCCCACAACAAGCTGCAACGGTCATGTACGAAGACAACGACGCATGCACTGCAATGGCCAACGCGCAGAAACCAACCACCCGAACAAGGCATATGGACATACGTTATTTCGCGTTGGCTGACTGGGTCGAGAGGGACATAATGATCCTAGAAAGAGTGCATACATCGATTAACATGGCAGATCACATGACAAAGATTTTGGATAGGACTTTATTCTATAGGCGTGTCGATCACATTATGGGGCATATACCACCATTATACTCACCATTTTATGGTGAGTTTAGCAAACAAATGACACCCGAACTGGTTTCGGAACATACTTTAGATGATATGGACATGGCTCCACTAGCGGCCGCAGCAGCTAAGTGTGCTACCAGCTTTTACCCATGGCCAATAATCAGCTCTTGTTCTGCACAGTACCAATCCATCCCTCATACGTATGGGCAATGGATTGTGGGGGGGTGTTAGATATAGTGTATAAGGTAACTCACTCTTCTCTCCTATCTCTTGTGCATCACGGACCGACGGGAGCCTGAGAGTTCCTAATTCACATATACCGTATATCTCGGTTTATAAGTACCCTCGGAGTATAAGTTACATTTCCCCGATTCTCATGACATTTGTGTTTTTAACCTAGTAAATGAGCACCGGATGTTCTAGAACTGTCATAGATCATTTCTCCTTCTTAACAGCAACACGCTGATATGTACAGGACCCTATAACTCCGGTTGGTTGCTGAGTTATGCCTACATCCCACTAAACTCACATCACAACATATCACATCGTCGTACAAAGCAATGAGTGGGGCACAGAACCAATTGTCCGCCGAAGCAAAACAAAAATGGCGCGATCTACAGTACCACAGGGTATTATGGTAACTAGGATGGATACTAATTTATTTCCGGCGTGTTAGCATCTCTTGCTTCGTACGGATTATAAGTAAATAGCAAAAGTATCTTTTGACATTTTGCATTACTTATGAACCGAGATATACGGTAGCCCTTTTGTGTTCCCAACACATCTGATTAATGTAACAATCAATAGTTTTTCATTATTTGCAACTTTACAGCAGCAACCCCTTGAACTTTCTCTCCATCAGCTCACACTTCAGATGCGAACCTTTTGAAGTTGAAACGAGTTAGGAGAAATAACTCCTCCATTAACAAAAATAATCGCAATAACATAGTTTTGCCTCACTCGAGACATACATGGGAGTGAGGAAGAGCTCGAACAGGGCCGCCAATGCCAACACAGAAGTTGAACATGCCACTGTCATGTGGTGTATATCATGACAGATAGCCACTGCTGCCATAGAGATGACTGCATAAATCCAGCATAAGTCCTACTTTAAACATTGAAAATATGTTTAAAGATTAATTGCAACAGATTATTTTATTACATTTGATTATTCTAGTTGCTCGGCTTCTATTGGTTTCATTTCATTTAAAACAAACAACTGAATTGCCTGATAGTGTGACCCCAATTTGGTTTGAGCTGCCAACCACCACCACATCCACTTACAGGTTCCTTCATCAGATGACAAATATCTGTTCTTCTTTGTGAATCCACAAAATCATGGTTATTACCATATCAAGAACCTCCCATGCCAGCTCAACCCATCCAAATTCTACAGTGTATTGCCGTTGATTGTTAAGTCTTCAGTGTGGATGGTGAGGCATCACCATCAAAAGGAGGAAGGCAACCTAGCGAAACCTAGGCGACCACCTAAGGAAGAGCAACAAGGAAACAAATTTAATGATTTATGGGGAAGAAAGGAAGAGGATTGAATTCAAAAATGAACTTACCTGCCCTGAAATCCCATCTTTCCCCCTCTTGGCCATGATGGTGGCCGTGTAACATAATTTGGCCTGTAGAAATGGTGTGATTCCTCGTAAAATACAGGGAATCTGACCGAACCAAGCGGCAGGATGGCCGTGGGTGATGTTGCGGTGAGGGCAATCGTGGCGGACCTGGTGTTGTGACGGTAGTGGCCGAGATTGAGGTGATGCAGTGGCGGTGGCGGAAATTCTCATGGTGTAGGAGAGTAGTGTCGCGATTATATTTTTTGCGTTCTGTAGAATCTGGTACATTACGTACGAACGCCAGATGTAACGCGTCACTACTACATTAAACTGGTACAGTGAATATGATCCAAAAATGAGTGGGCGACAGGTTTAGCGCTCCAGGCGAACGGAGCTGCTTTTTGCACAGAGAAATCGGATTTAGCGCTCCGGGCGAAAAAAATCACAAAATCTTGATCGGGCCCAGACGTGGACACAAACCGTCTGGGCTTAAAAATAGGTAATGACCCCAAAAAAAGATGTTAGCCCGGCGTATAGCGCACTCGCTGGTGAATGGCCTTACGGTATCCAGAAGTATGATATAGTGGTTCTGTTCTTCAGTGTGAGCCGGAAGATGATTACCGAAAGATGTAACCATGACTTTTAAATTAAGAAAGAACTACGTTGGGGGGGAGACGCCCTCTTTCCTAGAGTCGTTCTACTTACAAACCACAGGACTTGGAACCCAGAGGGGTTTGTGTCCTTTGGGTGGCTGGGCAAGTCTGAACCGCTCATGCTCAGGGCTTCAAGTCTGGTTTGTGAGAGGCAAGGGATGAGGCGAGCTCAAATCCCATTGGCTCTCATCCATATTAGCGGCTCCCGAGGGATACGGTCAGCTAAATGAACAAATCTAGAAAGACCAACATTAGAAACAGCAGATAACCCCCCCCGGAAAACAGGGCTCACAGGGCTCGACTGAAAATTAAAAGAGCTTTGATGTAGTCTCGTACCCTGGTGTAAACCTGCCTCGTGGGCAGACCTGGCTCAGACCCCTTGGCAGATTCTCTCTTTCTCCAGCAACCAATGATTTCTATGGTAGCACCTGGGACTCCCCGGTTGGAGGCCTCCGTGGTGGCCCCGGCACGAGGAGAGCGCCAGAGGCTGAAGTCTTGGAGGTCAGAGAGGGTGCTCATGATAGTGGGGTCAGACCCCCGGGCCCTCCCTAGAAAATCTATCAAAAAGGGATCGAATTCCCCGAAAGACTTCTTAGATCCATCTGGGCGGGAGAATAACCAACCCTTCCACCAGAAGACGGCGTCTCAAGAGTCGGCCGATCCACAACTTGTAAGGGATCTTGCTGTAGTTGTCTACTGCCAAGACGAGACAATGCCAGCGTAGCCTGATCTCCCCTATAAACTGCCATGAAGAGTGACCATAACATAGAAATGTGGTGAGGCGGTGGTACATTCAACCCAAGTTGAGAGCATCCCCTTGAGTGAGACCAGGGTGATTTCCTCTCCCCGGAGGGCGGCCCCAAAAGAGATCAAGAGTACGGAGGCAAATTCCTCTAACGCCCCTTGGACCGATGGGGAGGGGGCATGGAGCCAGTCTTGTTTGACTTCCTTGAGTATGGCAAGGAGAATACAGGCTGTGAGAGCTTCGTTTTGCTTTCGGATTTCTCCCATGCGAAGGCGTGATCCCTGCTTGAACCAAACAAACCACTCCTCTGATGTGGGACAAGTGGACACGTGGAGTTTCTTCTTGTCCTTGGCCTAGATAGACTCAGTGGAGTAGTTGGACCCACTGGTTTATAGGTGAGAGTACCATGTGGGAGTTTGTCGCATGGCTTGGAATTGCAAGTGCGTGGCGTAGAGGCCTGGTCTGAGGGAGGTGCTGAGAGTGATGATGGCAATTCCCACACCTACTCGATCAGTAACTGTGTTGGTCCCAAAGGGAGGAATTATTTGGACGATGCGAAACTTGTTCACAGAGTCCTTGAAGTGTTGCCACATCCTCCTTTGGTTAAGGGCTACGGTGGAGGGGCGTCTGGCCCAGAAGGAGTCCAGGATGGCTCGTCGAATACACGTCAGTTGGAAGATATCCTGGGGCGAATTTAAATCGGGGTTTCATCTGGCCAGATTACGGAAATTGCAAAGGTTGCATTCAAACGGAGTGCCCATCAGGTGGTATCCGTCACTAGCAGCCCGGAACTTGTCGGCAAATGAGTTTTCCATGGGCATCTCGTCTCCCGTGGCGTCTTCGTTTTCAAGGATGGGGAAGGGGTCTGACGGGGCTTGGCGATAGCAGGGACTGCATCACACATTTTCGCACCGGGGGAAAATCTCTCGCTTCTGAAAGAAAGTGGAGCAGAACAGCCCTGAGCCATTCTTCAGGAGTTTTTTTGACAGGCCTTGCAGGTGCCCTTCCAGGTCAGGCAATTCATGGGGTCTCCCTTGTCGCCAAAGGGTGAGACCTTGTTGAGCATAGGATTCAAGGGATGAGAAGGGAAGACTTCCCTTAGCCACCCATGGGCCGAAGTATCCTGGAACGCAACTGCAAGGAAGGACAACAGCAAGAATTAGAGGTTCGTGCATGGTAGGGGGCCAGAAGTCAAGACAGGGGGGTATGGTGACAAGGAAGTCGGCGTCTTTCCCAATAACCTTTCTCCAAAGGTGAGTCATGAGGCGTGGGACCAGGAAAATGTGTGGCACGAAAGGGTGGGCTAGGCGGTCTTCAGAGTAGAGCTCCATATTGGTTGTCATGGCTGCTGGAGGCAGGAGGCAGAGTAAGGGCCCACTCATATCTGGGAGAGAGAACCAGTCCAATGGCTGGAGGGGGATTAGGGGGGCATCTCCCCAAGGGTTACCCTCGTGATCGATCCACCAGGACTACGTCCACGTGGTCAGCCGTCCCTGAGTGCATTCATCCGCCCCGAGATTGAAAGGAACAAAAGAGAGGGGATAAGAGGCTTGGGTCATCATGCCTTCGAGGAAGTCTCCTCGGGACAAGCTGTCAATACCGGCTTCTTTCATCCTGGTGCCGGGCACATGGATCACATGCAAGATGCAGGACGCTCACATCTGTACTAGCTGTAGCCTCAAAATGATACCATTAAGTTTTCTTGGCGAGGAGTGGCCCTTGTAAAACGTGCCCTCAAAGGGGAGGTTGTCTGTGATCACGAAGACTTCTGACCCTTCAAGGCGGCCCTCCTGTTCCAGTTCCTCCAGCCGAGACACCAGGTTGTCAGTTTCACAAAAATTAGAGGATTCTTGTGCAAGACTTGAGGAGTGGATGCTTGCTTGATAATGGAGATGGGTATCGTCCCAGAATGCCGAACAAAAACCGGCTCCGCTAGCGTCTCCCATGAGGTAGAAGGCCGCAACTCTTTTTGCACGAACCGTGACAAACGCTGGAGTGTTCCCTTTGAATAGCAAAAGGAGAGCATCCACATTGGAGCGTAATCTGGGAACCCCCAAGACATGACCCGGGATCAATACACCCCTTTGTGCTCCTGACAAGAGGTCTGATTCAGGGATGTCAATCCATAAGTCGAACTCCCAGTTCCACACAAAATGCCGGCCGGGTGTTGGAGAACGTGTGGCCACCTCGTACCCCTCCTTGTCTCACCCTTCTCTCCATCCATCGATGCTTAGATGCAACCCTTTCAGGTAAGGTACGGCCCACTCATAAGTTTGAGTAACATAAAGCAGGAATCCCCTGATTTGTTCTAAGCAAAGTTTGGGTAGGCAAGGGGAGGTCAAAAGGAGGGTGTCTAATTATTGGATCAAGGATTGAGTTTTGGACCACTTCTCGGGCATGACTATGAGCAAAACACTGTCCTTGGTATGAACGATGCTTCCTGCCGTGGGACCTGGGAGGAGAGTGGGCTAGGTGTGCTTCCTGGAGGCATCCTGCATACCCAGCCAACCGATGTGAGAACAAAACCTCCTAGTGGTCTGCCAGCACAGAAGTTTGTTGGCCCCCATGTGTCAGCCATCATCTACATAGCAGGAAGTGTCGCTCGCCAACCTCCTGTCTTTCCGCTTCTTGAAAACCCATGGGCAGGTGGCGTCGTAACATGGGTCCCCTGGGAGGTTAAGGGACACAGCTTCCCAGTGGTATGGGTTGGCCTCATCTTTGTGGTTGCCATATGCAAGTTGCATGCCCTTCACGCTCATCTGAATGGACCAAACCGGGGAATCAGTCTGCCCAAAGTAGTTTCGGCAAACTCGTTCCCAATATCTCACTCTTTCTAGCTCCCAGGGTTGGCCAGTGCGGATGTGGGTGATGTCCACTCCCTTAAAGGGTCTAGCTGAATGGTGGAGTAGGAAGTTGTAGAACATCTCTTGATAATCACTATCTGACTGATATGTTCCAGGCTCGATGCTGCGCAGAAGGTTGGAGATGGTTGAGAGTGAGAAATGAAGAGCAAACAGGCATTTGTTCATACCACGGGAGGTCCCATTGAAAACCACCCGGATGTCATGGGGCCCCTTGGGGACATAGAAATATGGCACGAGGCTTAGCACAGTGCCCACCTCCAGATAGCGCTTTGACCAGAGCTTCCCAACCTTGCCAGCGATGAGTTTTGCATCTAAGGGAGTCTTGGGGGC
The DNA here is from genome assembly GCA_013187285.1 of Cyclotella cryptica. Taxonomy (NCBI): domain Eukaryota; phylum Bacillariophyta; class Thalassiosirophyceae; order Thalassiosirales; family Thalassiosiraceae; genus Cyclotella; species Cyclotella cryptica. The sequence goes on along the minus strand of JABMIG010000089.1, from coordinate 491,132 downwards.
AGGCTGGGGACGTCTGTAGGCCAAAGGTTCCTGAACCCAAAGATGTGGTTGTCCATCCCGGGCATAAGTTCGAAAAATGCCCGGCCACCGCCACAGAATCATCTTGCCATTTGAGTACCCCTAAGTCACATAGCCTCTGTACCTCCCTTTTGGTGATTTCTACATGCTTCTTGGGTATGAGAAAAGGCCGGTCATGATATGGCTGTGCTCCTTCCTTCAACTGGAGGGAGACTGGCTTACAATCCCAGTCACCTAGCTTCCCCGCTAAGTAGCTCCTCAAATTCTTGTAGGAGCTCCAGTAACTTTGTTTGTTCTGGGACACTTAGGTGTGTGCACTTGTCCTTGACAATTGCCCTGAGATCCGCTTTTTCATATTTAGCATCTAGTATGTGTATGAGGCGTTTTGTTGCCTCAAGCGTACTTTGGGGTGTTTGGACGTGTCTTGGTAGATGATATTATTCATAGTCCAAGCCCGTTCAACTGTCGCTCTTGTTTTTAATTTATTGGTGTCTCTCATTGGCAGTGAGATGTCATCTACTGTTATTTCCTTTGTCCGAAAGTCTAGGACAATTCCTAACTCTTTCAAGGTATTACTACCAAGAATGAGGTCAAACCCTGATTTTGGTCATGCTATCCTCTTTGTATTCCACAACATCAGGTTGTAGAAAATACTCCTTGCTACTGGAGTATTCAAAGAATTTAACTCTGATCTTCCCCCGTCCAGTTGTCTGGAAGCTCCCATTTGACGTATGCCAAGACTTTGTCACCTGCCTGACCTGAGCCGTTCAGCTCAAAAAAAAATATCACGCGAAAAATATAGGTAAGTTTGGCAGGGGTCAAAGAGTTTATTTTTATGAGTTTTATTTTCTCTAATTGTGAGGATGGAAGGGCGGTGGAGCTGCTCTTCTAGTCCAAATGATACAAACGAAATGTGTGTAGATTCTACACACATTTTGTATGTATTTAGCCTTCCCAAATGAAGGGGCTATGGACTCTGGTGTTCCAGAGCCCATAGGGCAGTGGACTCCTGTGGTGGGGAGTCCTAGCCTTTTGGACCAGGGTGGTGGACTCCACTGTTGGGGAGTCCTTGCCTTTTGGATCAGGGGCAGTGGACTTCCCGCCTGGGGAGTCCTGAGAATGCTCCTTTTGTATTTTGTACCAATGGGTGCAAAAATGGGCTGATTCTTGGCCTATGTCACTCGCCCCCACATATGGAGGTATCAGATAAAAAAGGAACATAAAAGACTAAATATGTTTTTAGGTGAAAAAAAGTGTTTTCATTAGAGTAACTGTAACAAACTAAAGAGTCTGTTAAATATATGTAACGAGTAAGTGTTGTTTGAAGAGGGAGGTGCCGTTTTTGAAAACTGACATTATTATTGGTTTACATTTGGTTGTTACAAAAAGGTGTAACTCTTCGAATATTCAATCTTTCTGATTTTGTTCCGCGTTGAATCCTGATGGTGCCATTTGTATGAACTGTTGTGATAGTCCAAGGATCACTTTCATACCTGTTTTCGCCTTTGCGGAGTATACCATCTTTAATAAGAAGTACTTGATCACCAATTTTATAGTCCCAATCACGACATGAGCAATTTTCCCGTTCTGTGTTTTGGTCTGTTTGGTGTTGCCTATATTCTCCAATTTTATTCCAGTCGGCCAGGAAGGGAATGTCGAACAACATGTCCCGTCCAAAAATGGATGCACCTGGGGAGGCTTTTAGTACTGTGTGGTATGCTGAGCGAATGGCCCAAGTGACGTTTGTCAAGAACGTATCTATGTCGCTTGGCTCTACTGAAGGGGCCATGTCTATTTCAGCTGTACGGAGCATAGATGATATCACCTGGTGCACTCGTTCTACTGTATATCACGGTTTATAAGACCCCCCAAATGTACAAAGATACCTTTTGGAGGGTCTTATAATACGTGTAAAGCTAGTTATTGAAATAAGCACAGTGAAGCAATAACTGTATACTGTTTATCTACTTGTTATATTTTTTTGTACTATATTTCACTCCATTTCCCGCCATTTTCTGATCCATTTGTGGTGAATTTCCATCAATCAGTCTCAATTCACCACTCGCTGCCCACTTTTTCCGATGATTTTGCTTCGTCGCAAGGTGTGGTGAGTTTTGAGGCTTATAGGCGTAAATCAGCAACCAGAAGAAGTCATGAGAAGAAAAACCTATGGGTGTGTTGTACTTTATGAGAGCAAGCGTTGTAAGATGGCTCTAGAGTATTTTGGGGTGTTTATCAACGCAAAAAATACAAATGTACATAAAAAGGGGGGGGTCTTATAATCCGTGGGGACTTATAAACCGTGATATACGGTAGAATAGCATTCGCTTGAGGATTCTTGACACTGGTAGGCTTACTCGTGATCCCGTATGAGTCACATAGGGCTTTGAAGTGAAGTTTGAATTTGCTTCCATTGTCATAGATTATGTATTGACAACGTGGATACCTACTAAACCAGGTCTTATTCACTAAGTTGCTGATCATTGCTGATGACTTATCAAAGTATGCTAACTTAGGTTCTTCATTGTCCTTTTTGCTCCTACGCCCTTCTGTATCCATGGGAATAATCGCCTCAGTGATTACCGGCAGTTCAACTATTTCAAACCAGCTGGACGCTGGATCAATCATAGTCAGACACATGAAATCAATTACTGTCTCATCTTTACCTTTGATTGTGTACGGGCCTATCAGCTCCACACAAAGTACTTCCCAAGGGTTTGTGATGGTGAATTTAGTAGGGAGTTTCCCATACTTATGCTTATGCCTCTTGTTTACTTGGCATGCATGACAGTTTTTGACATATTTACGAACGGTATTTCACATATCTTTCCAGTACATCGCAGCACGAAGGGTTTCTTCGAGTCTTGTGTGTCCAGGGTGCTGTAGATAGTAGTGGTACCAACTAACTGCACGATGTTGAAGATCTTTTGGAATGACCATCTTTCCGTCCTTACAGAGGCGTTCCGTACTTTCGACCAATTGTGTCAAGTACTGATCTTTCATTGTCTTCAAGCTGACATCAAGCTTTTGTGCTTCTGCAATCTCTTGTACTGTTAACCGGTAGATTACATCTTCTTCGCTGCGGTTCACAAAGACCAGATTCATTTCCTCTTGGTATGCAGAGGTGTCAATTGCACTCTCTTCTAGCATGGTGTAATAACGCCAGCACTTTGTAAACATCATCCAGTTTTCATGCTCACTCGGAATGGGTCCGATGTCTAAGCAAGAGATGGCGTCGGCAACAGTGTTATGTGTGCCTTTAATGTAAACAATTTCGGGGCCGAATTCCTTGAGGAGCAATCTCCATTGATAGACACGGTCAGAGGTCAATCCGAGCACATCCTGGATTAGATGTAGAGACTTTCAATCTTTGTCCCCACAACATGCCTTTGAACTCTTTCAGTGTTTCTACTATGGCCACTAGTTCAAGCTTGGTCACGCTGTATTTCTGTTGCACTGTCTATAGTTTCCTTCTGAAAAATGCAAGAGGCCTATTACCCTGGGTGATAACTGATCCAAGTTGTTTAGACAAGGCATCAGTGTATATCTCAAATTCCCTTGAATAATCGGGATAGGCTAAGACTACATCCTTGGCAATTGTAGTCTTTACGTCATCAAATGCTTTTTGATGCACCGTGTCCCAGTACCATGGACGTTTCTTTGTCTTATTGGCTCTGGTGACCTTGCTGTGACCACACTCTCCTGCCAGTGAGGTGAGTGGGACATGCACTTTGCTGCATCTTGCCCAAAGATCTCTATAATAATGGACCATGCCCAGGAACTTACGGAGGTCTTTGACATTTTTCGGCGGTGAGATCGGGAGAATTGCTTGTACCTTTTTCTGTTGAGGTTTAATCCCTGTGTGTGTGAGGGTATAACCTAAATACTCAGTTTCTATGGCACAGAAAGATGATTTTTGGGCGTTGATTCGCAAGCCCGCCTCGCGTAACCTGGTAAGCACCATTTTCAGTTTGTCACGGTGGTCTTCCAGATTTGCCTTTGTGATGCATAACAAATCATCAAGGTAAGCTCTTACAAACTCTAAGGCTACCATTTCTGATGACATTTTTGCTTGAAAAATATCTGGTGAACCAGCGATGCCCATTGGTAATCGGAGGTAAGAATATTTGCCCCATGGAAAAATGAGGGTACATATTTTGGATGAATCGGGATCCAATCTAATGGTAGAATAACCCATGTTTAAATCTAGGGTTGTAGCATAGGTAAATCCTTCTAGCTCTTGCAGGACTGTACTGATTTTGGGTAATGGAAACGGCTTTCTGACTCAACGTTTATTTACCTAACTAAAATCAGTGAGAAAGCCTACAGTTCTGTCTTTCTTTTCCAGTGATAAATGATGGTGACGCCCATTCCGATTTAGGCTGAAACTCTACCACTCCCAGTTCGCATAATCTATTCAGTTCTTTGATAGTTGTTTCTTTGCAAGATTTTGGTACTGGGTATGCCTTGCCATGATAGTGCTTTGCGCCCTCTTTAAGTTCGAAAGACGCAGGCTCTGTGTTCCAATCACCTAGTGTTCCATCAAAAAGTTCCTCAAAATGTGTGAGTAACTCCACCAACGAGTTTTGGTCTTGGAGACTTAGGTGAGTACAATTGGTGCTAACAATTGATTGGAGGTCTGCCTTCTTGTAATTCTCATCTAGTATTTTAACTACCTGCTGTGTCACTTCCTGCGTACTTTGCGGGTCATTTGCCATGCTGTTGTTGACAGCCCAGGCTTTATCCAGGTTTGATTTGGTCACACTCTTGACATCTCTCATTGGAAAAATGACTTGGTCAATGGTAATTTCTTTTGTTCGAAAATCTAGAACAATTCCGAGCTCTTTCATGGTTTTACATCCAAAAATGAGATCAAACACTGGCTTGGTCACCTTCTTCTTATCGTACTCTACTATGTCTGGAGTCACTAAGTACTCCTTCCTGTTTGAATACTCAAAGAATTTCAAGTTAACTTCGCTCCGTCCTTTGGTTAGGAAGCTCCCATTCAACGAATGCAAAGACTTTTGCACCTGCCTAGTCAAGTAGGGAAAGTGTTTCTCTGTTCCCTTTTCATGAAACAAGAGGTGATGTTGTGTTACTGGTACGACGCCCTGTAGAGTGTTCGATATTCTTACGGGCTGGATTTTCAGTCCTTAAATAACGTGCTTTGGCTACTACAGTAGTGACCCCTCCTTCTTTACCTGTCAAAGGGGAGTTCACACTATTGAAAAGGTCACCCAACAGTTCGGGGTCCAACAATTCGGCAATTGTTTCACTCTGTGTTGGCTCAACTGCAAGATTTCCTAGGTCTTGTGTTGGATTCGAACTGACATTGTTTGAATCAGAAAATGCTATGTTGGCACGGGGGGAGTTTTAATCGGACTAAGATAGGTGTTGATCATGTCATTACAGTCAACTTTACTACACAATTTCTTAGTACTCCCCAACCCATAATCTCAGGATGAGTCTGAATCATCACTGTCACTTATGTCGTGATGCTTACACTTCTTCTTGCTGATAGCGCGTTTCATTTTCTTGTTGGACTTGGTAAGTTTGTCGATTTTAGCGGATAGCTGCGCATAGCTACTTCCTCCTCGAGCAGGTCTCTCTTGTCCACGAGAGGCTCCATTTGGTTTTTTCCCTTGAAGCTAGGCTTCGGGGTCCCATTGGATTCGTACTTCCGGCAATCCGGAGTGTTGTGGGTGGTATGTGCGCCCCCATGCTTCTTACAGAGAGAACAGTTCTTCTCTGTGCGACGTTTCTTTAGAATCCGGTCACTAAAAGAGACCATCTTCTTCTTAGTTGAGTCGCTGACTTGGCTGCATTTTTGGGCCCTTCTCCAACCTTCTCGGTGGGGTAGGCCTTCTCGATGCGTTCAAGGACTTCGAGAAGTTCCCTGACACTCTGTGGTACCAAAGCTCCACTGAGCTCATATTGGTCCTGCCAGTTCCTAGGAACCATCCTGAGGATGTGGCTTGCCAAGTCGGCATCACCAAAGGTTTGCATACTTTCGTAGACTTTGCAGCCTTCGAAGAGTAAAGCAGGCATGGCAAGAGTTCTACATACCCGTTAAGGCATTGGATCCTCTGCATGAAGTCCCTGATGGGTACCCTGTTAGGTTTCTTCAGCCCATTACTGATGTAGAACCTTTCTTGCTCTGCTGCATCAGTCCTGAAGACAGTCTGCAGGTGCAACTGGACACACTCCCTGAAGGAGTCCCAGGTTGCTGAGCGTTTTGTGGGCTGTTCAACCCCATAGACATCAGTCCATAGTTCACCGTTGATCTGTTCCCCTAAGATGGTGGTCCAAGGCCTAGGAGCAGTTTCCGACAGTTGGGTGGAATACTGAAAGAAGATCGCTTGGTCAGCGGACTCTATAGCCTCTTGGCTACGGATTTTGGCAGCAGTTGCCTTGGTCCATGCCTGGAGGATGGGAGAACTTTCGTCCGTTCCCTTATGCTTGGCTTTGGCTGCAGTGGCCGCAGTCAGCTTTTCCTCAGCCTTCTTGTCTGCCTTGCATGCTTCCTCAAAATCTGTGTCTAAGCCCCTCTGGGAAATAATCTCCAGTGAGGTCTGGACATGGTTCAGGAACTGCTCCGGACTTCCCTCATCGAAGATGGTGACGGACAAGGTCATTTTGTTGGAGACCTTGATTTTACTTACCACCTTGGTGGTGTCCATGGCAGTGGGGATGTAGGAGATGAGTGGCTTGGACCTCCCATAGCTCCTCTCACACTCCTGCGGCTTGAGGCCTTCTGGGCTCGACTTACCCAACGACATCCTCTCAATTGCCTCTCCAAGGGGCGTGTTATAAAATAAGGCCTTGAAAAAGGTCTTCGGTGCCCTGTGGAGGTTAGTTCAAAAAAGATTTTTTTACTTTTAAATTTTTCTTCTTCAACTTTTACTTCTTGAAAGTCTTGCTTCCAACTAATTCGCGAGAATTCTCGATCGCAAATTTAATCCGACTCGTAGGACTCCCGATCGCCAAAGTCGATCGCTTGAAGTTTATCGCTTAACTCGCTGATCACGGGAGAATTTTTGGAGAGCTTGTCGATCATGAAACCGGAGGAATTTGTCGAACGCGTAGCTGATTTTGGAGAGATCGTCGATCGCGCAAAAAAAACGCTGATGCAAAAAAGCTAAAATTGCCACTCGCGATCAAAAAATAATTCACGTACCTCGTTTTGGAGAGGTTGGATGTCGTTGGTTTTGGTGCGCGAAGGTCGCACCACGGCTATCTACAGATAGTGACCTGAGCCGTTCAGCGCAAAAAAATATCACGCGAAAAATATAGGTAAGTTCGACAGGGGTCAAAGAGTTTATTTTTATGAGTTTTATTTTCTCTAATTGTGAGGATGGAAGGGCAGTGGAGCTGCTCTTCCAGTCCAAATGATAGAAACGAAATGTGTGTAGATTCTACACACATTTGGTATGTATTTAGCCTTCCCAACTGAAGGGGCTATGGACTCTGGTGTTCCAGAGCCCATAGGGCAGTGGACTCCTGTGGTGGGGAGTCCTAGCCTTGTGGACCAGGGTGGTGGACTCCAATGTTGAGTCCTTGCCTTTTGGATCAGGGGCAGTGGACTTCCCGCCTAGGGAGTTCTGAGAATGCTCCTTTTGTATTTTGTACCAATGGGTACAAAAATGGGCTGATTCTTGGCCTATGTCACTGCCTAGTCAGGTAGGGAAAGGGTTTGCCTTTTCCTTTTGGTAGGAAAATAAGGTCTCCACCAGACCCAGAGTCCAGTAGGACTTTGATTTTGTTACTGGGGCGAATCCTCAAAGGTTGTTTGTATGCTCTGGAGGATTGACTTTCAGTCGCTGGTTCCATGATGGCTATTAGTGCCGTAACACTGAGGCGGTCCTTAGTGTGGGATGCAACCTCTTGTTTTGGTTGCTTGAGACTATGGTTTGCACTGGGAGTCTTGATACTATCCTCAGTGGCTTTTGTTTTACTACTGACATTGTTTTTGTCGTAAGATTTTTTTGAAATGTTTGAGGTCGTAGTCTCTAAATTGTCTCGAATTTTTCATTCAGACTTTTCTGTTTTGGAACAAGATTTTTTTGACGTCCTCTCTTTGGTGACAGTCAATTTAATTTTTTTACTTTTATTCGTTTGGATAGCTTTACTTGGACTGGGGGTAGTGTAACTGTTAACTGCAGTATTTAGTTTAGGTTTCTTACGCACATTTAATTTCCCAGTGCTATCCGACCCGCGCCTTCACGAACTTTTGTCGGAATTGCTGTCGCTTTCCGAGTCATTGGCACAGCGTTTCTTGCGCTTGCTAGACTTCTTGCGTAGTGTTTTCTTCAACTCCGCCCGGACTATCTGGGCGAAGTTTGCACCCTCTGGCTTCCTTTCTGATGAATGGGGCTTACCTGCGCTCCCATTCTTCTTGATCGGAGTACCGTCTTTGTTATAACGGCGGCAGTCACGGGTGTTGTGACTTTTGTGCGGCCCCCCATGCTTCTTGCATAGCACACAGTGCTTGTCAGTCCAGCCCACCTTCTTGGGCTTCTTGGGGATGCGGTAGTCCATCGACTCCATTTTGCACTTTTGATCAGCCCACTTTGCTTTGGTCGTGCTGGAAGGCTTCGCATCGAGTTCCACATTATTCTCAATGTTCTCTAGGACCAAGAGAAGGGCCCTAGTGCTGACTGGAGTGGTATTCTTGGTCAAGTCGTATTGGGTCTGCCACTTGGCCGAACACATGCGCAACAAGTGAGTCACGAGGTTGGCATCATCAAAGGGCAATACTTTCTTAGTAGCCTGATTTGCCTTCGTTGTTCGACTCGAACAAAAAACTGACTTATAGAGACCCGGTTGGGCTTCTTCAACGTGTCAGTTATGTAGTACTTGAGGACCTCACACGCGTCATGACAGAACACCTGCAACAGGTGAAACGTGACGTACTCATGAAACGATTCTCAAGTCTTGGTGGGAGTCTCCATGTGTGTGACTCCTTTGATGTCTTCCCAAGGAGCGCAAGTCACTTGGGCCTTGATGATTTTCTCCCATGGCTATATCGGGCCTCGTTGGAGAGGAGGTTTCCATACAGCTCAAAGGGCTTCGCTCCTGCCATTGTGACGGCAAGCTTTGCGGCTTCTAGAGCCTTTAGAGCCTTGTCGTAGGAGGCCTTGGCTTCCACTAGGGCAGGTGAAGCAGCCTCGGTGGTCGTACCGGGCGCATCTCCTTTACTGCCCTTCTTCTCTTTCTTGGAGTTGGGCAATTGCGTGTACTCCCCTTCGCAATCTCAGCATCGAGCATAGCTGTCTCAACAGCCCTCTCTGCCTCAGCGAAGCTCGTGTCAAGCCCCATTTGCTTGCACGCGTGAATCGCAGAGCGTACATGCAGTCATGTTGGGAAGAGTCAATTTGAAGTAGGTGGTCTTTTTGGTCTTCTCGAGAGCATCCTGCACGGGATCCTGCTCGAGAATGTAGCATACGGGGGGAATTCTTTCCTCCAATGCCATGTTCGCATTCTACCCACTTGAGTCCTTCAGGAAATGCCTTCACGGAGGACATGGCTCGTAGTTTCTCTCCTAGACTAGTCCCTAAAAAGAGTTTCCTGTAAGAACTCATGAGAGAGCTGAGGAAGAAGTTGTTCGCACAGTGGCGCTCGATGAACGTAGTACTCTGTGTAGTAAAAATTTGTTTTTCTCAACCGCCTGTGGGTCACCGGGAGAACCTTCTTTGTGTGGTAGTGCAATGAACTTACCAAGTTCGGCTATCGTACGATAGTGACCTAAGCCGGAAGTAGGTAAAAAGTAGTTGTAGATAAAGAAGTAGAAAAAGAGGTATTCCAGCTGATTGGAAATTATTTTTATGACCTAATTTATTGGGTGAGAATGAGGACTGTAAACTATCAGTCCTAGTGCTTTTAACATGAAATTTTCATGGTAAATCGTTTTGTGTCACAATTGACTATTTGTGAAGTTTTAACTGTGAAAACTTATCTGTAACATCAAGTGTTTCTATGGGGGAAGACTTGTTGTGAAGTGAAGCACTTTCTTGGGAAGTACTTCTTGTGATGTGAAGTGTTTTTCTGTGAAAAACGATTCATGTCTTCTCGAGACAACACTTTTTGTGAAGTGAAGTGTTTATACTTCCTTTGTTGTGAAAGTTTATTGATTTGGGCTATTTAGGTCTTTCGCCCCGGGTAGTCGAGGACCTTAGGCTGGGCCGGGATGCCCTTCAAAGTCATGTTCCTTGAAGGCCTTCATCACAGCACGGAGCTGGATAGAGGGCCAGAGCACCAGCGAGTTAAGTGAAAAGGGGTCGTTGGTGGCCGCTGCTCGGGCGCAGGCTGAGGCCTTTAAGAGCTCCTCAAAGAGTACCTTTGTCAAGATCTTCGTTAGCTCCCACGTGGACCGTTTTTGCTTGGCCAAAAACAAGGGTCCCTGGTAGGTGTTCATCAGAGTCCGGAGTTAAAAAGTTGAGGTCTTGGAGAACCACTTTTCCATGAAAAGAAAGGATGTTGAAAGCATGTCGAGGAAGACCATGGTAGCGGCTGGGTGCCCTTCACAAGTAGTCTTGATGCTCTCTTCAAGGGTTGGGAGTGTGGACCGATAAGCAGCAAGAGCTTGGGGAAGATGCCAGTGATCCCATCCAGTTTGTCCCAAGTCTCAAAACTGGACATGGCTGTCTTGGGGTCGACATTTGAAGGGTCGTCATTCGAGGTTTTGGAGTGAGCCAGGAAGGAAGGAGTCCGAGATTTGAGGGACGCGAGGGTGCAGGACTGGGCAACTGTTTTCCCCGTTTTATGTTGGGTGAGTTCTTTGAGCAATGAATCCTTTTCCATGACGACCTCATCACCGATGGCTTGGAGGAGAGAGTTCAGGGTGCTCATGCAGTGATAAATTGCAGTCTGGCCCCGCTGGGGGCAATGTTGAGTCAGGAACTGCTTGCAGTCAATTTTTGAAGGTGAAACCCTCAAAAGAGACCTCTACCCTCTTTTCTACGGCCGACACGGTTGCTTTGATGGCGCCGAGTTCAGAGTGAAAGAGGGTGAGTGGGGTGAATCGCTGTTCAAGGTCCTGAGGAAGGGACAGGAACCCTACAGTTCTCTGGCACGACATCTGCTGAACTAGTGAAATGATTTCCAGAAGAGACCTGCGGAAGGTTTTGAGCTCACTTTGCAAGTGAGACAGTTCTTGGTTTGATGATGATGACCCCTTTAGATTGGGAGAGGGGCAGACGGTGAGAGGGATTTGGGTGATTCGCTGAAGCGTGCAATCTTGAGTGTTAACCTTGCCTTAAGTTGTCAAGACCTGCACGGAGGGAAGACTGTGGAGCATCCTCGGGGGCCTCTCCCACCACCGCTTCCATTGTGTATAGGCGTTGTTCGTCCTCCTGGAGGCGAGTCTAAAACAAGGACATTGCATGGGTGTGTTTCTTGACAAGTGATGGTAAGTCCAAAGACGGGGCTAAAAGAGAGGAGAGTCGGGGTTTTTTCCTTCCCGATTTGAAAGTCATCCCGGATACATCTTCGTTGATGTCAACTAGGGTGTTGGCTTCATCTAGCCCCTTCTTCAAGTCATCTTGAGGTATCTTAGCGTTTTCCAAAGACAGTCGGAAGAGGGCCGACCAGGTGTCTACACCAGCCTGTTGAGAGCGGTACCTCTAAAGAATCAGGCAGGAGTCACCTACCGGAGCAGGTACCGAGGGAGCAATGTGAACAGCCTCGACCCCCAAGCGGCTGTACTTGATGAAGTAAGCGCCTCCGGAGGCTTGGGCGTGGTCTAACACACTCCAGGAGGATCCGGGTGGGTGGGGCGTGGCAATATTTTTTGGCAAGTGAGAAGTGACGTGGCGCGATTGCATGAGTCCCGTGCAGTTCCAGTGCATGTGTGAAACGGATCGGGCGGGGACATGGCATGGGCGGGGCAGGGACGGGGTGGGGACGGGCAGGGACGACAAAGAAAAAATGGACGGGCAGGTACAGGGGCGGGGACGGAGCAGGGACGGGGCGGAGACGGGCGGGGACGGGCGGGGACAGATGGGGACAGATCGGAACGGGCAGGGACGGGGCTGGGAAGGGGCTGGGACGGGGCGGGGAAAAGGTGGTGAATTGTGATGTCACTTGAGAACAGAGTGCGGACAGACCTTTGTGTCCATGGTGTGAGAGATTTTTTGGCGAGTTTTTTATGTGCCTATAAATGGGTGATGCACACCAAGGCCCGGATCCTCCAGGCCTTCTTTTGGAGATGTCCTTTGATGGAGCAAGCGTGGCGTGACTTGACACACATGCCGGACTCGTCCTTTCGAACTCGCCCTCCACAGATCGAGGTCACATCCCCAAAGAAGCAAAACAAAGAGCAGGCATCTGATCTGGGAACCTTCTGGGACATCAGCTTGACAATCTCGTGGCGCTGGGGGTGCGATTGAAAATCTTCAGGAAATTTAGATCAAGGGGAAGGTAGTTTGGCTCCCTTTGGGGTGACAAAGGTGGCACCTTTGTCAGGAGGGGAGTAACAGTTCTTAGCGCTCGAAGGCAGGGAGGAGAATGGGTCTTCCGGATCCACATTGACAGCCATCATCAAACGTGAGAGAGCCGAGACACAAGCCTCCTCATCAAAAGATCCCGGAGGAAGAGAATTCGAAGGTGTATCATGTCCACGAGGCACATCCTCCCAGGAAAGTTGAGTGGGAGGTACCCACCGGGTAGAGAGGAAAAACCAACAGCGGGTAAACGCGTGGTAGTAAACTCACCGTCTTACCCCACACGTCCAGACGCAGTGGAAGGGGCGCCAGAGACGGCGGCCGAGAGGGCTTGAAACCAGTCAGGCGAGAAGTTGGGGAAGTCGTCAGACATTGGGGCATTGAGAACGGGGCAAGATCAGGAGGAGGGAGCAAGAAAAGCAGTGACGGGTCTCAATCTTATGGTTGATCAGACCCATCTGCCATGTTGGTTTAACAATCCTCTTCTGGGATCGTGGATGACCCTTCAAGAAAAGACCCTGAAGAGCCTATCGTGATTGGAGCTTCTTGTTTTGAACAGGCGCCCTTCTCACTTGGAAGGCCTGAACTTCAACATGTCTTAACACCATCTATGCATGTGGCTTGACTCGGTACCGTACAGGAATGCTAGTTGTTTTTTGTGTGTCAGAGTACAATATGGTATCATACTGTGTCAGAGTACGGTATGGTACCTACCATACCATACATTACTCTCAAAAGATACAACTTGCTGGTACTTACAATATCAGTTTTAAGAATCCCTGGCGTAACTTTTTTAGCTTTTTTCTTTTTTATCACACTCACAAAAAATATTGGTATGGTATTGTACCATACCATATTATCTTGACGACTTCCCCTATTTACTTTTCCTGCCATGTTTGCTCAATTGCTGCCCACCGTCCACCATGTGTGCATTGTGTGAGGTTAAAAAAGGATGGGGATATATCCCACCCCCAGCTACGGTGCAATATTTGCAAGCACACTTTGGTCAAATTCCTGATTTTTCTTACGGTGCAAACATTGCACCATTTGTTGTGAACCAATTCCTTCATACAATGCTGAGAAAGCACACATTCTGGAATTTACTGTTATAACAAAAAATTGTGTTGATATTTAAATTACCTCCTTCCTGATAAACACATAACACAAAATAACTATCACATTCCTCTCACCGCCCTTCAATACAACATTTCACAATAACTATCCCGTCTCTATGATGTTATCAAACTCCTTCAATCTTAGTCAATTCAGAAGCCTGCTGAGACACTATGTCCCCTTCAATCCTAGGCAATTCAGGAACCTCCTGAGAATCTATGTCGCTTCAATCCTAGGCAATGCTGGAACTTGCTGTAAGTCTCTATCATCAACTGAATGAGTTGATGACTCATCGTGTCATCTCCCAACTTGTCATCAGCTGATGCCTTAGCTCTGATGATGCTGTCATGAGCCTGTTTATGTGCATCCATCAAATATTCTTCATTATGCCACAACTGAAAGCATGACTCATTGTTTTTAGCTTTCCATATGGACGAGCACAAAGTGGAACTTCACATACATTACACATGAAACTTGTCTGGTGGTACTTCATATTCTCGTTTGCACACATAGCACATTTCTTCCTATTCTTTGTTGGATCAGTGTCATTGACATTAACTTTCCTGTGTTGATATGATGAACTGGAAAATTTCCATAGTCTTGTTAAGGTTGAGTTTTCTGAGAATACTTCCACTTTGCATCTTTTCACTGGCCAAGGATTCTCCTCCTTAAACTTCTTGAAATCTTCTGTCAGTTGATCTTCAGCTGATACATTCACAAATAGATTCTGTGTCAGGGTGTTGTACTGACGGTACCGGGATGATTGCAAGAATTTCAATGTGTCAATGCCAAGTTGCAGAACAAAATCATTTACAGTCAAATTCTTGCACTGCCTCCTCATCTGTGCAACAGTTGGATCTGCTCTAGCATTATCTTCGTTATTCTCTTTTAGGAACTGAACAATTCTTCTTGCCTGAGCTAGTCTCCAAGTATTTACCACCACCCCACAAATCATCCTTAAAATATAATGAGCTTCAAAAGAAACCTTGAGTACCAACATGAACACATGATCAGACATTTTAGTGTTCTTGTCCAATCCCCACTTTGATCTGTTGTAATCAAATTGCTGGTAGTGCTTGAATGCACTGATTGGATATTGGATTCATAGGGTGAAACATGCATACATCAGGATTCACTTCATCATCAGTTGTACTAGTGTCATCATTCCTTCCAGACAGCACTATTTGGTTGTACAATGCTGACCACATGGGGTAATGGCTGATGCAATCATTGATATCTTCATCTGACATCCAAGCTGGACAGTCTCCTTTTTTCAAATAAACGTGGGATAATAACTGTTTGTCGTAAAGCCAACCAACAAGGGGTTCGCCCACTGTTTTGAGCAACATGTAGTGATCCTCTCTATTGTCATGGCTGAATGCAACCACTACGTACTGGATGACTTCTGACACATTATCAAAAGCTACTGCCGTGACAAACAGCCCATACTTCAGATTTGTAACCATCGACTGATGCAACAACTGATTCCTATTTGAAGCTGGCACACAACCTTTAAAGATAGCATCATCATGCTTGCAAAATACAAGCTCACCATTATTCTTCACCACTTCTTTTGCTCCAGATATGGTCTTTCCTGTTTGCCTAGTTTTCATCTCTACAAAGAGAACCTGCTTTTCGTTCTCATCAGATTCATGAGGCAATTCCGCCAAAATAATGGCATCTGGTGATACTGCTATCCATTTAGCTCCACGTTTGGACTGCAGCAAACCGACATCAAATATACTGCTAACCCAAGGTTGTTGTACCAATCTTTAAGCAATAAATGTTTCATTACGTGATCCTTGCTGCATATATTCTGTGGATTGATGTCTCCCAAACCATGATTTTGCACATGCTCTGAACTGCTGCATTTTCTGTTCATCTGTGGATACAGATGCTTAGATCCCACAGTCGCTCTAAGAGTTCCTGTGATAGTTTACAAAGCATAATAAGGAAAATAAGATGATTCTCATTGTTGGAGTAAAGGAAAAGGAATGCCATGCCTGTAAAATGAAAACGTTGTAATAGAAACCAATCACCTGTGTGTTGTCCTACTGTTAATGATCCACAACTGTTACTTAGAATGTCTTCAGCCTTTTTATGGGCAGGGGATATTTTTCTTTCCAAGAAGTGATGATTCCCATTTATTCCAAAGTCAGTTTTGCGAATAGCTATCCAGAGATTTGCTGTGTGGTCATTGATTGATCCACCAGTGTTGAAGAAGCGAATATCCTTCACTGCCTCTTTCTTATCAAACACATCACAAATTGCAAAGCATACACCATACATTTTGCCCCATCACTCTCACGCAGATCAATGTCCTTCTTTGCATGAGTCATTTGAGCCCCTGCAGTTGGTGAACCCTCAAACACAAAATCCTTGAATATTCCTAATTTCAAATTCTTGTCCTTATCTCTGTTTGACTCCATCTTTTCAATGTAATCCTTGGCCTCTTTTGAAGTAATGAATGGATGATTTGACCCTACAGTGCTTGCAACAGCGGTCATCCGGTATCCTTTAAGTCCCACTGTTTGAAGCATCTTCATTCTGCCATATCCCCTGTCAAACTTGATTGAGACATTGTGGTTTGAGGAGAGAAGTGTTGGAAAGTGGTTAACCAAACTCATTACGTTAGAGATTCAGTTTCACCCTTTACATGTAAATGCATCCCAAGAATGCATCCTAAATGAGAATCTGCAATGGCATCAACAACAGGCCCCTCTTTCCCAGCTTTGCGATAGCTCAAAGTCTTGCATTCTGCATCACTAGAATGAGAGCCTATTAGCTCATCATCTAATACCAATTCACCGCTTCTCTTGTTCATAATAAGTTTGATTGAAGGTGCAAACATTTTCTCTTCCAAGTCTTCAAGATTTCTCAATCGATTTTTATCTTGCATCCATGTATCCTCAAGTGCATCTTTACCACTTCTACCTAAAACGTCATAGCCATGAATGCAAGGAATGATGTCAGCAAATCTTGATTGTGATGTCAGCATAATGTTTTCTGACTTTTCAATAGGAAGGAGAAACCGTTTATATGCAACTGGAGTAGAGAGGCGGAACCGACTTCGAATTAGGAAAGTAGCTATGACTTTGTACAGTTCTGCAACTGTTCTAACAGGTTGCTTCCCATCCTTAACAAGTTGTTCAGAAAGATGCTCTCTTAGTTTCTCAGCTACTTCACAATTCAGTAGTGACATGAAAGTATTTGATCATGATCCAGCCCAAACCAATTTAAATGTGAGCTCATATTAGATTCAATCTCTTTGTTAGTTTGACAAAATCCATTTCTTGCATACTTGTTGAGGAATTCTTCTTCTGTCATAATAGTACATGAAGAGGTATTTCTGGGCATGACAATTTGCCATCCATCATCTTCAACACAGCTTCTTATTGCAGGTGGAAGACTCTTAATGAGTCTTGTTTTTTTGAGGCACGAAAGAACTCTTTCTTCCATAATCAAGACAATGCAAGGACGGCTTTGTTGTCTAAATGATGGCTTTGTTGTCTAAATAATGCCTTTGTTGTCTATGTCCAGTGACATAAATAGTTATCATCACGAACAAGGCAAGTGTGGCAGGGAAAATGGTATAACTCCTGATCCAATTGGACATACGGCTGAAGTCAAATGTCGCTAGATGTGCACTGAAGATAGGAAGAGAATGGTGAAGGTTTTGGTTGAAAAAGTACATCAGGGAGCCGAGAACCGGAGGAAACAGTGACATGAATAGTTATCCGCATGGATGTCACGAGTGTGGCAGGGAAAATGGTATATCTCCTGATCCAATTCAATTTACAGCTGATTTCAAATGTTGCTAGATGTGCACTGAAGAGAGGAAGAGAATGGTGAAGGTTTTGAGGGGAAAAGTCCATCAGGGAGCCGAGAACAGGAGGAAACAGTGACATGAATAGTTATCAGCATGGATGTCATGAGTGTGACAAATGGTATAACTCCTGATCCAATTGAACTTACGGCTGGATTCAAATGTTGCTAGATGCGCACTGAAGAGAGGAAGAGAATGGTGAAGGTTTTGGTTGAAAAAGTACATCAGGGAGCCGAGAACCAGAGGAAACAGTGACATGAATAGTTATCAGCATGGATGTCACGAGTGTGGCAGGATCAAATGGTATAACTCCTGATCCAATTGGACTTACGGCTGAAGTCAAATGTTGCTAGATGCGCACTGAAGAGAGGAAGAGAATGGTGAAGGTTTTGGTTGAAAAAGTCCATCAGGGAGCTGAGAACCGGAGGAAACAGTGACATGAATAGTTATCAGCATGGATGTCACGAGTGTGGCAGGGAAAATAGTATAACTCCTGATCCAATTGGACTTACGGCTGAAGTCAAATGTCGCTAGATGTGCACTGAAGAGAGGAAGAGAATGGTGAAGGTTTTGGTTGAAAAAGTCCATCAGGGAGCCGAGAACCGGAGGAAACAGTGACATGAATAGTTATCCGCATGGATGTCACGAGTGTGGCAGGGAAAATGGTATAACTCCTGATCCAATTCAATTTACAGCTGATTTCAAATGTTGCTAGATGTGCACTGAAGATAGGAAGAGAATGGTGAAGGTTTCGGTTGAAAAAGTCCATCAGGGAGCTGAGAACCGGAGGAAACAGTGACATGAATAGTTATCAGCATGGATGTCACGAGTGTGGCAGGGAAAATGGTATAACTCCTGATCCAATTGAACTTACAGCTGGATTCAAATGTTGCTAGATGTGCGCTGAAGAGAGGAAGAGAATGGTGAAGGTTTTGGTTGAAAAAGTCCATCAGGGAGCCAAGAACCGGAGGAAACAGTGACATGAATAGTTATCAGCATGGATGTCACGAGTGTGGCAGGGAAAATCGTATAACTCCTGATCCAATTGGACTCACGGCTGATTTCAAATGTTGCTAGATGTGCACTGAAGAGAGGAAGAGAATGGTGAAGGTTTTGGTTGAAAAAGTACATCAGGGAGCCGAGAACAGGAGGAAACAGTGACATGAATAGTTATCAGCATGGATGTCATGAGTGTGACAAATGGTATAAGTCCTGATCCAATTGAACTTATGGCTGGATTCAAATGTCGCTAGATGTGCACTGAAGAGAGGAAGAGAATGGTGAAGGTTTCGTTGAAAAAGTCCATCAGGGAGCCGAGAACTGGAGGAAACAGTGACAGGAATAGTTGAGTTTTGTCATGGAAGACATGGGTGGTTATGCCAGAGATGGCAATGTGGTGTGGCACCTGGCTGTCTGGTGTCCAACTTTTTTCGGTGTTTTTCTGGTACAACTTCTTTAACCCTCCAATGGCAACTTGTATAGGATTTGGCACAAGTTAACTAAAGTGACCTTGTTTCATCATGTTCTGGTCAGTTTCGTGACATTCTGATGCGTCATCTGAATTCCTTGCAAAAAATGGCCCTAGAGACCACCATAACAACTACGATTACTTTATCATCCATCTAGAGCAGCCATCTCGTCATCTAGCACAGCCATCATGTCTTCTACCAAGAACGTATTTCAAATCATTTTTGTCGATTCCTATGCTTGTTCGGCCATTTGTACCGCCTAACATTTCCTCTGTGTCCCAAGAGTTTTTGACAGTCTGGGGATAGTGCGCCTGTTCGTGTTAACAAACATCCCATTATCTTCCAAATCACAAGAGTGGAATCTCGTTACTGAAAAAAAATGTGTCATCATAGCGCGTGTTAACGCCTTAAATACCTTAACTTGTGCAAGATCCTGCACAAGTTGTGAAAACAACTTATGCGGATCTTGCACAAGTTAAGGTCTTTAAGGGGAAACTCCGTTGGAGGGTTAAGGTATTACTTATGCCTAGCACTCTAGTGTTAAGAGACCAAAAATGAGGCCTAAGTATTTCTAGCCAAATAATGATGCCAAAACGAAATTACCTTTTGAGGCTGTGAGTTTGTTGGGCAAACAAACAGATAGTTCTTCGCTATTATTTGCCTATTTGAGACCAAAATCATGTGTTTGTTCACTCCGATAGACAAATAAATAGCAAAAAATTACAAAATCTAGTTAACTATTTGTTTTGAGCGATCTCAAATAGGCAAATCGAAGGTGCTATTTGCACCCTCCAAAACAGATAGTCAAATAGCCAAATAGCATACACAGTA
The DNA here is from genome assembly GCA_013187285.1 of Cyclotella cryptica. NCBI lineage: Eukaryota > Bacillariophyta > Thalassiosirophyceae > Thalassiosirales > Thalassiosiraceae > Cyclotella > Cyclotella cryptica. The sequence continues at coordinate 471,435 of JABMIG010000089.1, read as the reverse complement.
ACATTTTTCACAATATCTACACGAGTCTCTCTCTCTCTCTCTCTCTCTCTCTCTCTCTCTCTCTCTCTCTCTCTCTCTCTCTCTCTCTCTCTCTCTCTCTCTCTCTCTCTCTCTCTCTCTCTCTCTCTCTCTCTCTCTCTCTCTCTCTCTCTCTCTCTCTCGAACTCTCTCTCGAACTCTCGAACTCTCGAACTCTCTCTCGAACTCTCGAACTCTCGAACTCTCGAACTCTCTCTCTCTCTCTCGAACTCTCGAACTCTCGAACTCTCGAACTCTCGAACTCTCGAACTCTCAAACTCTCGAACTCTTGAACTCTCGAACTCTCGAACTCTTGAACTCTCGAACTCTCTCTCTCTCTCAAACTCTCGAACTCTCAAACTCTCTCTCTCTCTCTCTCTCTCTCTCTCTCTCTCTCTCTCTCTCTCTCTCTCTCTCTCTCTCTCTCTCTCTCTCTCTCTCTCTCTCTCTCTCTCTCTCTCTCTCTCTCTCTCTCTCTCTCTCTCTCTCTCTCTCTCTCTCTAGATGAGTCTACACGTAACACGGACAATACAATATAATAACACACCCGAAATGTGATGAATCTCCTCGCCACTACCATGAGTTAACACCATCACTCCAGCCACAATGACCACCTGCTATCCATCTCCGATGCACTGAAACAGTTATTCGTTGCACGCAGCCGTCCCTTGCAATCACAAGAGACTTAACGCTTGTGATCATTGACGTTGAATGTAGAAGGTTGATGTCGTTTGATCTGAAACTATTTGCCTATTTGCCTATTTGTTATCTGTGTGAAACAACAAACTCACAACTGTCACGCAAACAGGAGGAATTATTTTAATTCGCTTAAATGCTATTTGTTATTTGCTATTTGCCAAACAAACTCACTGCCTGAGGGCAAATGAGACGTTTTGTATTTCTACACGAGGCATGTAGGAATTGTCCTCCTTATGGTGCAATAATTGCACTACAAGGATTAAGATGGAGAAAGCTAGTTATGGTGCAACTATTGCACCGTACAAAAAGGATGGGGATATGTTGTATGTCTCCCCTTTATGATTATTAGGCTGTGACTTGGTTGGGCCAATAGAGAATAGAGAATAGGTTTTTTTATCGCTGAAAAGTTCTATCGGTCTTTTCGGCCAAAAATCTATGACTTTGCTCCCTCGAATAGGCCAACAGATAGCCAATCTCTATTCTCTATTCGGTTTTGGCGAAATCGAATAGACCAATAGAGGGTGCTATTCGATGGGTCGAATAGCGAATAGAGAATAGACCAATAGCTTTTTTTGTCACCAAACCACCATTTCACCATGACAATCGTGACCATCTACCATACAATTCCACCACAAACAATCATGACATGCGCACCAACACATCAACACATCACGCAACAAGCAGACAGCCACGACAGATGTTAGAAATGTTCTCATAATGGAGAATGCAACCAACGTGACAATCAACTCTATGACAACGAGAGCGGTGCTCACAATTCACAATAGTGGCACTCACAATTGATTACAATGGCATGATGCGGTGGAAATGGTCATGGTCGCGATGTAATAATATTTATTTGTATGTTATTTTTAGGTGCTAATTTTTTACATGCTAATTTTTTACATGCTCACATCAAGACCTTCATTCTACAACTAAATTCAATTACATACAACATTTCATCTTTGGATGTTTAAAGGTAGACTAAATTGTTATTGCTCTATTGGGCTATTCGCTGTTCGAGCAATTCAACGTTGTCATGATTTTTGTCGAATAGAGGTTAATTTTTTTTATTCGCCAAAACCCTATTCTTTTTTCCCTATTCGTCCAACAAAGTCACAGCCTAGTGACTTCTGACGGCATGGGAGGTTATTCCGGAGTCACTATATTATCTGTCACAGTAAAAAACATCACGTGTCTCCCATACTATCATTATTTTTGTCGGATCTTCTTCCGAGTAGTCATCCTCGTTTTGCAAAACGTGGGTATCTCGTTTTGCAAAACGAGCTCTTTCGGACATAAAGAGAGAGGGGAAAGGGCGGGAGAGGAGATCTAAAACGAATCGAACAAATCGCACGAATCGAACGAAACGAAAAAAAACGAACGAACAATACTACCACGATGGCCGCCCCAAAGAACCCATACGTTAATAAGAGCAACCTCTCTACGCCATCGTCTACACTGGACACCAATACTGCTGCGTCGCGCCTTGCCACTGGCTATCGTAAATTGAGACAGCTTCCAACTGTCATCACACGTGAAGAACTGGAGGGGGAAAATCTAGAAGAGTACATCGTTTGTGGCTTGGGGGCATATTGTACAAATAATGCCATTCCACGCAACTTTGACGAATATCTAAATTCGACAAATGAAGACGACAATCACTGCTGCATGACAACAACGCTATTGAATTATATTGGGCAACACTTAAATTATATCAGAGTAACAGTGTACCCCGATCACCCTGATTTTAAGAATCTCAAGAAGGATGAGCACCCACCTTGGTATACAGCTTTCAGGGCTGATTTTACCAGCGCCTGCAACAAGTTCCAGCTACTAAGCACGGGTGATCATTTATTTGAGGGGCATGATACACAACCATTGTACCGAGATGTTGGGGATGGAAAATATGGTGTCAACCCATTTGGAAAATGTGATTTGAAGAGGATAATGACCAAAATATTCAAGACTGCTACTCCATCTAACAAAAAACACGAAAAGGCTGCGTGGATTATTACCACACAAGAAGCCATTGGGAGGCCTGGTGAATGCAAGTTTCAAGACTTCAATGATTGGAGCTATGATTATCTATTGAATGTTGTGGACACTCTTTGGAAAGAATCTAAAACGCTAAAAAAGTACACAATGCCTCGTTTCACCGATGAATTCTTTGGCTTGGATTGGTACTGTGTACTAGGAGCTTATTTCATGTGTGATGATGGGTTGTTCCGTAGCCCCGAGGATATATCGAATGGCAAGATGAATGCAGTATTTCCAAGCCTACACCAAGTCCAAGATAAAGCGGTGGCCAAAAAGTTAACAAATGCAATTCGAACTAATCTACCTGATGACATACCTAACCATGTACGTGATCGGTTCTCTGCAAAATCATTGCGCAAGGGTGGAACCACCACCGTCTCCATGGTGGGAGGTCTGTCGATTTTCAACGTGTCTTCGCGACAGGTCACTCAACGGGGACTACCGTTGATAACTACATTGATCCCAGTAATCCAGTAACATCCTTCCCTGCCGCCAATGCACTGCATGGAGTAACAACACTAACAGCTCTTCCAGTTTTACCAGAAATGAATGCCGTGGGAAGGCACAATCGTCCTCAGTGGGAAGCTTTGATTGACAGAGTATTTGCAGTTAATGTGCCGCATTTCATGCCTGATGGCAGGCACCGTGTTATATTGGAAGTCTGTTTGGCTTCTATGATTCGTCACTATGAAAGCGTTCTTGAAAAATGTGGTGCCCAAAGCCTTTTTGTCACCAAACTTACGGAAGCTGCAACAGAAGTAAGACTACGTGATGACGCCCACCCAGGTTTAGCTCCACCCATAGTTTTGTTAGAATGGTCAAAGACAATAAGAAGTGACTTCAAGATGCGCTCTCGCCTCGAAAAGAATCAAAGCAATGGATCCGGATGGAACTAGAGATAAAACTCTCATGGCCGAGATGGCTAGTGATTTGAAAGAGTTGAAAAATGCTCGAAGCGACTCTATGCTTGAATTGGCAAGCCAGAAGGCAATCATTGCAAAGCAGACTAATGACTTGGAAAAGCAGGCTAGAATTATTGCAAAGCAAAAGCATGAGATTGAAAAGCTCAATGCAGAGAAGAATCAGTGGAAGATGATAAAGCGTTTGCTGCCAGACAGCAGTCCCAGCAGCCAGTATTCGCCTCCTCGAACACGACACCGCTTTGGATGATGCAATTGTATTGTCCTCTCCTGATGTCACTAAGTCGTCACCTCCTGATGTCACTACATCAACACCTCTGCAAAAATCTTCTGTCAAGCTTGCCAGTGAACTCCAGCACGGTTACTAGTAAGCAACGAGAGACATCACAGCCAAATGCAAATGTTGATGCAAGTTCAAGTACGTCTTCAGCAAACGAAATGACTGCATCTCTATCATACAATAATAAGGCATATGTAAATGCAGAAACAACTGGGAATGCAGGAGAGTTTTTGGGTGCAGTTCTTGAAGAGATGTCAAGCCTAGGAATGCTCTCGCTCTCGAATAATAAGTTGATTACCAAAAGCATACCCATGAGATACAGCAGAAATAAACAGCTGCTGCGTAACTGTATTGAGCTTGCTGCATTTGCTGGCGACCCGGGTGATATATCATTGCTTGTTAATGCTACGAGGAACAATGCTGACAAAGTTAAGATCAAAACAACTGCTGTAAAAATTGCTACTGCAGCTCACAACAAAATGCTTGAATTTGAGAACTCGTCAGCTGAAGTGAATAAATCGGAGAAACGTCCCAAACAACCATTAATACTGGCTCTGGGCACCAGAATAAAAGAATATAAGAAGAGATGCTGGACAGCACAGGGCCAAAATGGAAAAGCTTGTGATGCTAAGATAATAGACCTTGAAGAATTGAGATCCTTTGAAATAGCTGCAAATCCTGGAACGCCTGATGGGAATAGATCAATCCGTGACTATACAATAAAGTAACATTATTGTTGTGTGTGTTTCCCTTCCTTCTTTTTCTCTCTTTCCTCTCTCTTCTCTTTTCTCTCCCTTCTAAGTTTTGCAAAACTTGCGCGGACGCGCAAAATCTGGATTTTTTTCCCATCTGTTTACCCTGTCCATCAATTATGGTATGGTACCATCGACTTTTTTTTCTTTCATTGCCAATTCTTCCTCTCCCATTTTTTTATTTCAAAATATTTCACGCAGAGGGATCCCTCACCGTATCTCGACAACCACCACCCGGCATGACTAAGATATCTTCCACACACCCTCGACCCATCAATCGTATCAGTACAATTATTATTGCCTTGCTATTTTGTGCTGTTCTTGAGCTCCTGTACTTGAAAGATAAGGATAATGCAGTTAAGAACGAGGTCGAATCCGCAGTCAACGCAGCGCAAGTGCAGTTTCAACCGCAACATAACGAAATGATGAGGAGTAATGCTGTGCAAAGCGTCGCAATGCCTTTTGAAAAAAGGCCAGAAGATGCTGCCATATCTGGGCCCAACGCGGTACAAGAGACGTGCTGCATCGAATGTACCTTTCCGCAGAATGAATGCTGCCTTTTCTGTTCCGACGTTTCGTCACCGCGGGAGCACGATCTCCTCATGGCGAGCATGGAGGGTCTGTCGCACTACATCATGGAAAACTTTCATCAGGAGCACTCGTATTTGAAAACCCGGGCTTGGGCTGGGAACAGTCACGTGGGGAACAGACCAGCCCAAGCTACATACTACTACGATTGGATGAGGTCTATGCAACGTGTTGATAATGTGAAGCGGGTTTGCGAAATCGGAATGAATGGGGGGCACAGTGTGATTATTTTTCTGGCTGCTTTATCATCGGGCCAGAGGGAGTCGGGGGTTCATTTGACGATGTTTGACCTCGCGCAGTTTGCATATTCAACGACTGCTGTGAATTATATCAATGCATTGTATCCAGGAATGTTCACCCTTCATGCGGGGGATTCAAGACTTTCCGTACCGGAATGGACAGCTAATGTAAAGGATGGATTGCTGTGTGATTTATTTTCAATTGACGGAGATCACAGCTATGAAGGGGCCCTCATTGATATTAAGAATGCGGCCAAAGCTACTAGGAAAGGGGGACGTTTTATTTTAGATGACGTGAACCCAGGTAGTCCTACTCGGGAAGCATTTGATGCTGCGTTGAATGATGGGATATTGGAAGAACCGAGGTGCATTGAGAATGTTCACTTTAGAATTAGCTACGATAACAGATTTGACGAAACAAATGCCAGAGATTTGATCTCGTCGTGGTGTACAGCAAAAGTCGCTTGATAGTTGTTGATTTTTAAAGATTATTTTTGTTCAAACTAGAATCAGAGGTGCACAATCATAAATGGATCAATGACTTCACTGAAGAATCCGTGGGTTTGAGTTAGGTGAGAAGATTTGCCTAAGGTTTGCGTTAGAATTCTTGAAGAGGAAGGTGATGGTGACCTTTCATGGCAGAAATCGAATGTAAACTTGGATGATTACAATAATGAGATCACTGACATTGCCTATGTGATAAGTTTAGACTATTTTTCCCAAGATCATTTATTGGCAATATATTATAGGGGAGTGTGTTTTTGTCAGAAACATGAGTTTTTTTATTTTGGAGGCCAGCGATTGAGTAGGAAGTTCAAGTTTAGACTGACATATTAATGGCTGCATACATTTATAGTGACCATTGATCATAGGCTGCATGCATCTTTAAAAGTGCATGTGTAACAGTTTTGCATAGTACCTAGCTATAAATAACTTGTCTCAATATGATGGCACATACTCAGATACATGAGTCACCATAATCGCGTTGTAAAAAAGTTTACTTTAGATCTAACTTGAGCAGTCATATCATGCCTACATTTAACTTTGGGTATTGGACATTGCTTTTCATTGGACACTATAATTTAAATGTTTTGGATGGATGAACTGGATACAGGTCATCATAACCCTGCGATGAAAGATAACTGTTTATGACTGGTGAAATCATGGAACTTAAATACTTGATGGTCTATGCACATCTATCTAGTAGCATAACTGAGATTAGACAATTCATTACAAAAATGAAGCTATTCACGATGAACTGATTCGTCGGGGTATATGATAACCATTGCAAGTGATGACAGCATGTTATGATAACTCCAGGCCTGATTTTGGATGATTTGCATTGCCATTACAAGACAGAATATGATCACGGAGATTCATAAAAGTTATAAAATTGAAATAACAACAAAGTTTGATAATTTATGACAGCTTTATGTTAGATTCATAGTGGCTAGTGGAGAAATTTGTTTATTGGGCCGTCATATGAGCTGAACATACATTGGCCTTGGGCCAAGTCTCATAACCTGCTGTGCTTAGTCATGATATAGCATGACTGTGATGTGATTGGCTGTACTTTGACAGGATACAGTGCACTATAATGGATGTGCCTTGGAATGGATGTGCTTTGGTACCCAGACCAATACATGAGTTTTCATGTCCTTAATGTAGGACACATGAAGTTGAGGAAAAATAGCATCCGTATAGACTGATGTAGGATGAGACATTTGTCTTCAGTTCCGTTCAGTATCAGCCAATGCAAATATGAGTGAGTTCATGCTGATGTGTACAATTGAAGGTTCAATTAACATATTGGTGTATAGCAAGTGCAATGCCACGATGGCAATGTCCACACAAGTGCAGCTATATGCCAATGATAGCAGCATACAGTTGAATGAGCCAGGGGCTCATTAACTACCCATATACTTGGCAAGAGGCAATGATGTGATGGAAGCATTCTTAGCAAACCCAGACTGAAGACCTGTGATCTCGGAGCTCAATGGTGTCATAGAATGTACCACAAACATACCAAGAAAGCGTTTTCAGTTCCCTTATGCCAAATGCTACTACCTGATACATGAAAGCAGAAGTCAGCACAATGATTTAAAGGGGGCAAGGCTATGGCCCACTCAATTGTTGGAGATCAAGTTGGAAAAGTCCAAAAAGACTATTGTAGGCCATAGACAGGCGGATAAAGTTTGAGAAAAAGGGGGTTCTTTCCTCTTAAACCAGGCAGGCAAGCTGGCTGAAATAAATGAATCATTCGGGCCAAGTTTTTGCATGAATATCAGAGCAGTGATATTGGCCTGCGCCAAAACTAGCTCCAGTTAGATGCCAGATTCGTGATAGTGCAATCAGTGGTCCCTTCTAGGCCATTCAGTCCCAAGTATCAAAGTCGTCAACACCTTTGATCTGCAAGTAATCACCACTGACAGACACAGTTGCGTTGAAGGTCACAACAATTGTAACATGTACAGGTTGAGTTATTTTACATTTTATGTCTTTATATTCTTAACTTAGACACCTCGGGGGCACTTCAAATCTGAACTTTTGATTGATGGCGCGTGAGTTCGCACGATATGGTTCAACTATTAAGGCAATCTAAAAAGCCCCACATCAAAACAAATGCCACGAAATAATGCATCAAAGTTGTGGTCGTTATTGATCCCACCTGAAACCAGAGTTGGTTCAGCTTCCTCTTCATTCTTTTTTTCGTCAGCTCAAATACGAGCAATCTGGCCAAGAATCATTTGTAGCATCCAAGACCTTTCCTTCACTTCTGTCTTCCAATCACCTGCCATACCCTGATCGATCATATCCTAACCCATAATCCATAAACAACTCCTCTCCCTCCTGAACATCTCTACACAATTCAAACACCACCCTCTTTTTATCTAGCTCTTCCCGCGCTACGACGTTGCATCCTCCATATCCAAGAGGAGGCTCGTTAATCCTCGCCAGCTCTGTGGATTTGGCACAGAAGCGCAGTACTGTTCGAAACAGCAAACATGATACGACGTCTCTCCCTCCATAGCAATAGGGTTGGATCTCCCCCCTTTCATCAGTGGGATCAAGGACGTACCGTCCGTCGTTCCCCAGTCTCCACGAATAGTACACGGCGTTCGGGTACGCGCCGCACTTTTCATTGTAGAATTCAGCTTGATCTCGGACGACTCCGGGATAGCTCCCCAAGATCGTCCCACATGGGAGAGAAGAGGCGGCAAACAGTCCCAATCCGGCACGAGGGACGCTGCTGTGTGACACGGAGAGAGTTGAGGCGGGGAGGGAGAGGAAGCCACGAGGTCGATCGTGGAGGAGGAGAAGTGCGACGTAGGTGAAGGTCGTGGAGAGTAGGGAGGGTACGAGGTTCAGGTGGAATTGGTGGCCGTCCAGATTGAGGAGATGTGGTGAGAATGTTGGCGGTGGCGGGTCGATGAAGGCAGATAAGAGAGAGGTAGGGTGCCTTCTACGATGGCTGGAAACTCTGCTTAGAGGGGACGGTGTCCATGATGCCACTGCACAATATTTGAGGCAATCGGCCTTGACTTTTGATAGAATGGCAGGATTTTCTGCGCTGAGGAATGCAAGGCGTTCATGCCAATACCAAGGATGGAACGAGAATGCTGTTGAGAATAGCAGTGGAAGCAGAATGAAAGAGAGGAGCATTGCATGTCTGGACATGCGGTTGGAACGGGCTGCCATGATAGGCCATCATGGGACGAGATGTGATCGCATCAACCCGAGTGGCGTCACACTTATTGTGTGGGTGTATATCGTAGTATGGTACAGTACCTGTATGGTACAATATGTAAAATAGGGTGTGCGGGGATTGTGCGGGTGTATTTTCGCGAGGTGGTATTAACGTACATCTCAACATGCGACGAATGCGGAACCAATTATGACTTAATCTGTTTCAACCCAGTTGATGAAGGAGGTGTAATGTTTTTGACCAACTTCGTGAAGTTTGATGAACAGGCCACGAAATCGAGACAAAATACCTGATGCACAATGAAGTCAGACGGAGACCACAATTTCCCAGCATTATTATCAAGGTATGTATTCAGCAGCTTCTGGTCTACAATTTCGATTTTGGACTTCAACTGTGGTTGTTGTGTCAATACTGTTTTCAATGCAGACTGATCCTTGTGAAACAACTTTTTTGCTTCAATGATGTGGCGTAAATCATACAAATTCGAGATAAAACTTCTCGCTTCGACTGTATTAGGAACCAGGAATACTCCCAAATTTATTCCACCTTGATCCTCTGAAGCGACCATGAGTTTGGAACGATTTAGGTGCTTTTCTAAATGCAAATACCAGTGAATGTCAAAATTGGTGAAGGCCGTGTCGCAGTCCATCCACAATACCCATTCAACATTGGTCGTACGAAGAGTCTTTTCGATGTGGTATAACTTGTCCCATTTCTTGTGCTTTTTAGTCTTTGAATTTTCGGAAACCTGCTCAGTTGGGAGGATGCAAGTGGCATTATACCGCTGACAGTAGTGACGTTTGTTATTATGGGAAAGATTAATGTAATCTTGGGAGAAGCGATCGCCAGGAATACACACAGAGACTACTGCGAGAGATGGAGTCGTTGAGTTTGCTGGAATATTGATGCTGAGTTCTTGGGTTTTCTTGGGTTTCGCTTGGAGTGTTGCGTAACTGGGTCCGGGGCCGTTCTCTCCTAAAAACGTCAGTTTACTCGTCGTCATCGTGATGTTCATGTTGTTCGCGTCAAGAGAACAACCAGATTGATACACCCAAATCGTCATGTACAAATTGAAGAGGACGGCCAGAGATAGTAAGAACAATCCGTTGCTGACATTTACTCGATGACCGACGCTTCTTGTCATCGCGTGTGCAACGAAATTCATCTTGACACTCGACTTATTCTAACGTGGCGCTCCTCTTGCCGGGACGAGTCAGTAAAAAATCAAAAATAGAAATCGGAGCCCAAGTCAAATATTATAATACTATCCTTGCGGGGTTGGCCTGTGATGCCATACACTCTTCTACTCTTCGTGTGAGCGGTTTCGGAGAGAGTGGATGCCCATAATATCTGAGAGAGGGAGACTTCGAGCAAGAGTTGTGTGTTGTGACATGGAAAATACTTATAAAAAGAGTAAGAGATAGTAAAAAGCATGATTAATGGCCTAACCCTCTCGACGTTACGTCTTCATTCGCGTAGTGATAGCGTGTTGATAGAGATACATATCATTCTTATCTTCTCGAATATCGTTAAGGACCTCTCGGGTTCTAGAAATGGCCCTCACCCCTTCGACTCCAATAACAGAACAGTTACACGTACACAAGTACAAGGAATACGTCTACCTATATTATTATTTTTTTGTGTACGTCTAGAGTGGTATCTCAACTTGAAGGGGGAGTTTGTCACTGTCCTTTAGGGGCTGTATCATTTTAGGCTGTGACTTTGTAGTACGAAAAGAACAATAGGGACTCATCAGTGACTGAAACAGTTTCAAGACTTTTTCAAAATAAAGCTTTTTTCAAAGTCTTAGTTGTATTGGGAGCTGAGCGACTTTTTCTCCTTTTCTTCTTCTCCTCCTTCTTCTCCTCCTTCTCCTCCTTCCTCAGCAAAAAAAAATTCACCTTTGACCGTATCAGGTACTTCCACGATGTACGCTAGCATAGTTACCTGTAAATAATTACGTTTTTGGGTTGACATACATGGGTAGTCATAATGTTTTGATGCCTGATTACCTTTAAACTTGTATCTTATTTCCAACATGGGCACATGCGCATGCAAGGTGTGTGCAAAGCGCGCAAGGCACTCAATCCCACTACCAAGCATAAACAAGTCATCCACCTTATTTCTGAACCTAATACTTCCACTATTTCAACGGCTTTTCTCTGTCTAGCTCACTGCAAAAAATCTACAGAGGCTCTTACTTCGTTGTTTTCTCAAGCTGCCCAAAGGCTGACATATCAATATGCCAAATGACTTGATGTTACTAAATAGTAATGAATACCTTAATTCTACTGGTTGAATCAACAGATAGTCATCACAGTTACCTTTATTTTCATTTCATATCATACCTCAACTCAGAACGAGTATCCTATGCACAATCACACATAGATACCAGAACCACATGGCAAAAACAAGAAAATTGGCAGTAAATCTCCTTCAGCAGTCCAATAGGGCTTGTTGGGAATTGACCAGCAGAGCTCTCTGTTGGTGGATTTGGTACAAGCCTTACAAATTTCCCAACAGAAAATTCGATCCGTCTGTCGATTGGGTTGGAACAAAGGCAAAATTAGCCTCACGACAGGGAAATACACAGGACACACAGAGTATTTTTTCTGTTGTGGGTTCTGGATGGGTGTTACAGCATCATAGCCATAGCCATAGCAGTCAGATTTCACTCCCAAAAATAGGTATCATCTCTTTAAGACATGGAGGGTCTCCTCCCAGCTTCTTGTGTGCAAAAGTGTGTCCCAAACACATTAGAATGAGTCCCACACCATAAGGATCAATTGACGCCTTCATTATTGAACTGTTCCCTGTGTTGTGTTAGGTCAAAAGTTTGAGACAAAGCCATTCCTATGGAGTTGTAAAACAAATGAGGGCAATGAGACAATCGCATCTGTATTGAGGGATTGGGTGTGGCAAGACAGGCATGGAACAAGACTGAACATAAGGAGGTACAATTTTGCCGGGGGGTAGGTTCATATGACTGCCATTCTAGTCAACACCAAAATCACCAATAAATTGTTGCAATAGAAAGGTTTTGGAGTTGCAATACTGCAATAGAACTACTTGCAATAAGACTATTGTTGCTACTACAAACAATGCCCTCACCGCCATGAACAAACTGTGCTTACCCCACAGCAATCATGTTTGACCCTCTTCTACTCCTACAAAAGCATGGAATTCTTTGCACACAGTATATTTGATATTTTCAAATTACGCACTGGAAACTTCTGTTATCAACATAGTGTTGTCCCCCCCTGTCAATAGCAGGTGGACAATAGACTGTTTTCTTAATTTCATTTGTATAAGTACTACCTGCTTGATAATTGTACTTTTTCTAAAAGCCACATCCTAGTGGCTACATGAATCATACAGTTTGGGGTTATGATTGAATATATGTCCAAGGAAAACAGGTAGTATGGATGTTTATTATTGCACTTTTAGTATCCTTCATTCCCTAAACTATCCTACAAAAAATGTTTGGTGTGTGGGTGTGCAATGCTGTTGGGTTCACAGCCTAAATATCACCAAGCATCATGGCTCACAATACACTACAGAAATTCCATCCCACAACACTGGCATGCATTTTTGTGTCTCCGTCACACTCCATGCCACCCCATAGCTGCAGGCTGATTGTTGTGTTATTTTCCATTGAATGGGCCTGGTGATTTGATGACAAGCTCCCAACAGGAGCTGATTTGAGACCAAAACAATGATGGAGGCTCAATCCACCAAATGCATCTGATCAACATGATGCAACCAATGAGGGCGTTTGACACATCATCCTCTCTCTGAGGCATCATCCATTAATGTTGCATCATTTCCTTGTTGGTGGTTTTGATGGGAGGTGGTGAGAGGTCACAGACATTGCCCTCAATGATCATTATTGTCAGAATCATTGCTGTTGTCATTGACAAAAATGCAAAATACGTGAGATGTCAATTTTATTATGTATAAAATGACAACAGAAAATTGCATTCAAAAATGTAATAGTAATAAGAGCATCTTAGAAAGTCTGATTGGCATTTAAACTTAATGATTGTGAATCATAGAGAATATTTTATGAATAATAAATGGGATTGGCGATGTTTTTCATCTGCAATATTGTTTTTTAAATGATGTCTATAAATTTCAAGCTCTGGAACTTTGGAGGGACCTGAATTTTTGGAGTTTTTGAGGATTCCTAGGTACAACATGTACCAGAAATTGGATGATGCCCCAATTCTTGCTGTTACTGAGTTATAATTTAAGACTGTTGGCCTTCACCTTGGTCTATCCCAAGTAGCACCACTTCTGGGTGTGTAGGCAATCTAACCAGAAATTTGACAACATCCCAATGGGTTACTGGAGGGTCACCCAATGCCTTTGCAGGATCAGTAAATTTACATTTCCAACCTACCGTATATCTTGGTTCATAAGAGAGTCAACAGATTATAAGATCCATTTCCCCAATTCTCATGACATTTCTGTTTTTAACCTAGTAAATGAGGCCTGGACATTCTAAAACTATCATAGATCAATTCTCCTTCTTGACAGCAACACGCCAATATGCACAGGTCCCTATAACTCTGGTTGGTTGCTGAGTTATGCCTAAAGCCCGCTAAACTCACATCACCACATATCACATCACCGTACCCACCATACAAAACACAACAAAAAAATGGTGAAAATTGTTCTTGTCGGCTTTCTCCCAGACAATCATGGATGCAGTTGTGTTGCACACACATCCTTTTGGATGTGGTAATGCTTTGATCGAGGGACTGGGTAATGGTGTGGGGAGGTTGGTGCGCTTGTGCCTAGTAGAGCGCACGCACCTCACGGGCTACGCAGTGCGTGACGATGGCACAGATGGTTGTCGAGTTTGTTTCACTGTGCGTTAGTATGACACTGGGAGCATGGCTCATTGTCTTGATGGTTGCTTGCTCCGGATCACAGAAGTTTTTCTTCCAGACTCCGGAACAGTATTGTGCATGCGTTGTATCACCGCAACTGCGGTTACGCATACGCAGAAACTGTTGACGAATTGTAACTGAAAAAATTTCAATTGATGTTAGGTTAAACATTGAATTAAAATGCCTTTTATTACTTTCAAACGTTTTGCCTCCCATTAATAATTATTAGACCTTATTCATTAATTAAACACATTCATACCGCCCACGCTTCCATGCATTTTGTTCAACGTCCTCAGGAATGTTGTTGTATACTTCGACAATCCACTCTGCCGCCAATTTATGGGACGATTCCTTTGCAACCCCGTCCCCAATCCCTTCGCCTTCTGTCATCCAGTCTTCCCACTTTTTACAGAGACGACTTTTTATGGGCTTGTTAATACCCACATCAATGGGCTGGCACAAGTATGGGCAGCCTGCCGGGATGTGAACGACCTCAATCCCCGTGGATTGGATCCGATTCTCTACTGTACCCATCTGATGGGCACGGTATGCATCCAGAATTGGGATGGGTGGTTCAACAGATGGGTTGTTTTTGTTGCTATCTGCCTTCCACGGCTGTAGGACAGTGTTGATCCATTCGTTCATCTTTGCCTCATCCATCCATGCCTTGTCTTGGCACGCATACCTTCTGGATTCCGGGTACGTCCCAAATTTGTGATTAGCGATCCGTCCTTGAGGCTTACCCTTGAAGCTGATGAAGAGTGTGAACATCTTCCCACTTGCCGTGACCATCACGGCAAGAATGACACGCTTCGTGTCCGTGGTTGAAGCGCGGGCTTGTACTGTCCGTGCTCCTTTCACTTCTACAGTCGTGTTGGAGTGGAATGAGAATGGGATCGATGTCTGATCTATATTCAGCACATTGTCCAGGTTCTGTACCTGCAAGGTTGACTTCATGACATCAATGAAGTCTTTGGAATATGCCTCTATATCCATGGAATGTTTCTGCACAGTGTGTGCCACACAACAATACACAAGACCAATAGAACGTGTAGAGCGATGTACCGCCAACTCCTGTGCTCGGCGCGTTTTTGCCTTGAATGTGGGGAAAGGCGTCCAGCCTCTCACATCACCATCCTATTGGTGACTTGAACTCCCTGCTCACGAAGTTTGAATGTGAAAGCTCGGAGATGCTCCTTGACTTGTGCGAGAACACTTTTGCGGCCCAGGTGGATCTTGCAAGATGTGCCTCTCGTATTGTACGGCGCAAACTCCATGCTGGAGTTCAACTCGTCCGCTTTTTCCAGAACCTTCTTCCAGCAAGTGTAGTACAATGGACAGATGCCAACGGCTGTGCAAGCTTTGTGGCGACTACAAAATCCGCCCGCGGCGAGTCCATCTACTTTCTGAACAATGTGCCTTTTGTCTTTCAGCTCGTAGGACTTCCAGATTGACGTAACTTGTGTTTGGCCGTCCATGACAAAGGATTGGTTAGTGTGAGAGGAATTGATTTATATTTGAATTGATTTGTATGTGAAATGAACAAATTTGACATGCCAATGATGGAACTGTGATGTGGTTGGGGAGAATGAAGAGGAGTGGAGCTGGTGATGGGTAGATGACACGATAAAAAAGAGGGCAATGAGTGGGGCACAAGAACCAATTGGCCACCAAAGCAAACAAAAGTGGCGTGATTGACAGTACCAAGGGGTATTTTAGAAACTAGGATGGATACTAATCTTTTTTTGTTGTGATAGCATCTCTAGCTTTGTACGGATTATAAGATAAATGCAAAGTGTCGTTTGACATTTTCCGGCTCTTATGAACCAAGATATACAGTAATAGCATAACTCTACTATTTTTCTTGGTTTGTATGAACCAGAAAATATCAAAAGATACATTCAAAAATATCTTAAAATCCATGCAAAGTGAGTAATGCTAACGTGGGAAAAAATAAATATATCCAACCTATTTACTGAAGTATGTGCTGATATTATATGTTGTGCTAGTTTCCTTCCTGCATTTTTTGCACAGGTTGCAATTCCCAGTGTGAAGTAATTGGTGGTGAGTTTTCTGATGAATTGATGTAGCACAGCAACCAATTGGAGTTACTATGAGCTGTGATTACAGGCATGTTGCTGTGGAATAGGAGACATGCTTTATGATGGTGTTAGAATATCCCAAATTGTTTTATTGGGCAAAAATTGTAAAGGTCGACAAAATCAGCAAAATTCATCGTATAATCCATAGGCTCTTATGAACCAAGATATACAATAGGATCTAGGAATCATGAATCTATAGAACAGTTAAATTATCTCAGTTACAACATCTCGTACCCATATAACAGGCCCCTCAACATCACCTTTGCTCCAACAAACCCAGCCACGTCCACTGAAGGGAGAGAATGTGTATCACAGTAGACCCTCCTAAGAAAAACCTCAACATATGTATATGTGTTAACTAGCAAAAGTACTTTCCTCTCCTAAGGATATACTGCAAGATGCCTAGGTATTATATTTCAAAGGTAGCATTAGACTGGATTCAGCCGCGGCTACTTCTTTTTGGTTGCTAAATATTTGTGGTGACGGTCAGAGTGTACGGTTGCTATTGCTTTTGTCGCCTATGTTGGGTTTGTCGGGGACATGTCAGCATAATGTCACCGTGACAAGACAATGTCACCAAATCTGGGTGACATCCTATATGTCGGCGACATTTTTAGCTCTAATCTCACCCAGTCACGTGTCATTTGGGTGAGTCACATGTCTTTTCCAGTCTGTCTGTTACATCACCGCTATGTGAGAAGTACATAGGATACAGACCAGTTCTGTTTCCTATATTATTATGCACAACAGGCACAACAGCCTGAACTTCATAATCGGGGAACAACAAGCTTTCCAATTAAATAGTTCCATCCTCCTCACCATGACCGCAGATATCTCCGGCCATAGAATGCATTAGACTGTGCCATCGCCAACAGTCCGTAGCCCGCAGCGAACTCTTTCAACAGGTATAACTCGCAAGGTGAGAGCACTATTATTACTATTTGATTTGGCTTATGGCGCGTTTTACACTAATTAATTGTTTCAATTACACTGATACATGCCTCCCAACCCGCACTGGGATATCTCAGCCCACAGTGCGAATTAGGCCGCGCCGCCTTCAGCGCCGACTAGCTAGCAACAACAGCTAGCCGACCATCCAACCGCCAAGGTGAGAATCCATGTAATTTTTTTGTTTCATCAATTTTTTGCTCTGACACCACTCGCATTTTTTTCAATTAAATTGTTACTTGCCACCAACCCGCACTGGGATATCTCAGCCCACAGAGCGAATTAGGCCGCGCCAACCTCAGCGCCAACTAGCTAGCAACAACAGCTAGCCGACTATCCCACCGGCAAGGTGAGAATCCATCTGGTTTTTGTGTTTCACAATTTTTGCACACCCTCCTACTAACATTTTTTTCAATTAAATTGTTACGTGCCACCAACCCGCACTGGGATATCTCAGCCCACAGTGCGAATTAGGCCGCGCCGCCTTCAGCGCCGACTAGCTAGCAACAACAGCTAGCCGACCATCCCACCGGCAAGGTGAGAATCCATCTGGTTTTTTGTTTCACAATTTTTGCACACACACACACACTAACATTCTTTCGAATTAAATTGTTACGTGCCACCAACCCGCACTGGGATATCTCAGCCCACAGTGCGAATTAGGCCGCGCCAACCTCAGCGCCAACTAGCTATCAACAACAGCTAGACGACCATCCAACTAGCAAGGTGAGAATCCCTTTGGTTTTTTTGTTTTGTCAATTTTTCGCACACCCTCATACTAACATTTTTTCAATTAAAAGTTACGCCTCTCTGAGCCCGCCCTGGGATATCTCAACCCACAGTGTAAATTTGAGGCGCCGCCACCAGCTGCCACTAGCCAGCAACCATAGCTTGCTGGAAAACAAACTCGCGAGGTGAGAATCAATGTGGTTTTTGTTTCGACAATTTTTCGCACTGACACATCCACGCAATTTTTCAATTGAAAAGTTACGCCCCTCCGAGCCCGCCCTGGGATATCTCAGCCCACAGTGGGAATTTATCGCGGCGCCGCCAGCGACCACTAGGCAGCACCCAAAGCAAGCCGCCAGTCCACAACCCAAGGTAGATTTGACTTGTTTTTTGTATGGACATTTTTCACCCTGACACATCCACGCAGTTTTCCAATTAAAAAGTTACTTTCCTCCCAGCCCCACCTGGGATATCTCGACCCACAGTGGAAATTTGGCCACGCCGCCACCAGCGACCACTAGGCAGCTAACAAAGCAAGCCGCCAGTCCAACTCACAAGGTGAGATTCAATTTGGTTTTTGTTGTGACAATTGACACATACACTCATTTTTTCAATTAAGAAGTTACGTGCCTCCCAGCCCGACCTGGAATATCTTCATCTCAAGTGGCAGAGTGAATTAGGCCGTGCCGCTTCCATCACCCGCTAGCCTGCAAAGCATCCAACTTGCGAGGTGAGAAAACCTTTGTTTTTATGCTTTCACAGTTCTTGCATGCACAGTAACTAATTTTTACAATTAAATTGTTAAGTCCCTCCTGGCCCGACCTCAGCGCAACTGGGATATCTTGACCCACAGTGGGGATTTGGACGAGCTGCCACCAGCTACCTCTAGGCAGCACTCCAACCGAGCCGTCAGTCAAACTGGCAAGGTGTGATTCGATGTCGTTTTTTTGTTTCGACATTTTTTCTCTCTGACCCCTTCATGCGTCCCTCTCTGCCCAACCTGGGATATCTTAATCCTATTAGACTCTTAATGGTGCAAAGTCCTCCAAAGTAGCCTACTTTTCAGTTCTCTTTTTGTGAACAAATGAATAAATAAATAAATAATTGTATGACATTGAAATGTTAATTTTGATATTGTATTTTATTTTATAATAATTAGCTTTATTGAATTAGTGCATCATGAGCTAATTGTGGTGCAAAATTAGTGCTCAGATCACTTTCCAAGTTGGTTATTGTAAAAGCAATTCATTAATGTTGTTAAGACACCTACCACCTAGTATTGCTACTAACAATTACTACTAGTAAGTACTACTAGGTGAGGACATGTCGCCATCTTCGAAATGTCGCGACACGGCGACTTTCTTTGGGCCATCTTGTAAACCCCTAATGTCGCGACATGTCTCGGTGACATCTTGCGACATGTCACTCGTGTCATATGACGTGACAAAAGACTTTCTTTTGAGAGCCTCCGAAGACATGTCGTGTCCCCGACAAACCCAACATAGTTTGTCGCTGAAGTTTAAAATCGCAGTCACAATCATCATTTTACAAATTTTTTTGTTGCTATAATAGGATCTTGTGTAAACGCGGAACGTTAAAATAGTACCTCACTCCAAGCAAAATACATCAATTTCCACCTTTCAATTATAATGAGTCAGACACACCAATCAAGTCTCATAGTATTTTTCAGTGTTGTATCATCCTTTTACTCAGGTTTTTCCTCATGTTTGAGTCAAATTCACCTATCATATCCCATTTCATTTTTCAGTGATGTATCATCCTTCAGTCATGAAGAAAAGCACTAATTCGTTTGATATTGGCATGTTGACTGTTGACAGCCCTTCAGGCTGCTGTCATCCTGGTCAATAATGGCCATGATGGCTTGCTTTATTTGCCATCAAGAGATGTACTGGAGAAAATAGTTGATGAGTTTATCGACCAATACAACATTGGTTATATTTGTCAGCAACTATCTGGTGCAAAGACTCCATCAAAGAGGAAGAGGAAAATGGTGGACTACGACCAAGAGCGCGCTTCAAAATGTGTCAGGAGTCATTGGTCACTTGTTTGCCAAGATTGGATGATCAACAGTTCAAATGTACATTCCATTTAAAAAGAGTACTGTTGAAAATATCGTGTCAAGCTTGGCTGATTTTGACCCCTTTTGGCTGTCATCTGTTGCTTCTTGTGGAAGGATGTCAATTGATCCGCTTGTCTAATTTCTGCTGCACACAAAATGATATATTTTGGAATATCTTATTCTGCCTTCAAGACTACTTTCAAATGGGTGAGAGTACTGCTAGGCTATGTCTTGGGAAGATAACTCAAGGAATTATCAAGTCTCCGTCTATTTCGGATCTTTATCTGAGAGCTCCTACAAAGAGCAAGGCCAAAAAGATAGTTGCATTACACAAAAAAGTCTGTGATATCAATGGCTGCCTTGGCTCTCTCCATGTCACAAGTATTGATTGACTTTGGCCCATTGACTGGACTTTGAACCATTATGGACATGGCATATTATTTCTATGTGAAAATGTACATATTTTGACAAGAAAATTATAGATGCGAAGCATCAGATAGTCTGTCCGTGGCTTACTTTAAGTGACAATAAAAAAATTAATGCTCCCAGATTCACATAAAGTGTCATTATCCAAGCATGATCCTACAATTTTCACGATGTTTGTTATCTTACATGGACATCACCATAGAAACCATACCAATTTCCATGTGTTGGACTTTGAACTATTACCTCAATTTAGACCTCTAACTGAAGCTAATTTTAGGTGGTGATCGCGAAGAGCTGAGGATGTGTAGAGCTGGACTTAAGCTCTCAAGATACTCCCAAAGGGTTTTGCATTCTTGGATGGGTCTCAGGGGTTGGATATTGAGGCGGCACCAGTGGCCAAAGATATCTGACATATAGTGGTCCAAAGTCAATTCATACTTGTACCAAAATACATTGGTCAGCTTGTCCTGTTGCTTGGAAATGACAATCAAGGGCAACGAGGGCTATCCATCCATTAGGCTTCAAGCTGTTGCAGATTTGAATTTGTGGATATGGCACAATGCTTTCGGCTTTCCTGGATCCCTGAATGACATCAATATCTGGGATTGGGATAGATCACCATTGTTTGAGTCTATACTAGATGGAACACACAACAAGCTTGACTTCAAATTCAACATTGATGGTCAGGAATTTGGTCACTTATATTATTTGGTTTATGGAATATATCCATCCCTTTCTCGATTCCTTGCAACAATAAATGATCCAAACTACTCTAGATTGCTTTTTTGCTCCAAACAGGAAGGTTGGTGTAAATCAATCAAGAGAGCATTTGGTGTCTTGAAAAAGAAGTTCCTTCTATTGGCACAACCTATTTGTTTGCTATTGTGAACATATGTTCTACCTTGTGACTGCAGCAATTGTGATGCATACCATGATGGTCCATGAAAGAATTGTTATTGATGAAAGAGAGAGCAAAAACTTTTATGACATTGGTGATGTGCCATTGGAAATGTCCAGTAGTGAAGAAGAAGATGAGAATGGCAACAAAAGTACATCTGTGTCTTTGCGGAACATTGTTGGCACCTTTGATATGTCTACCATGAAAGACAGTATGTTAATGTTAAAGTATTCAATTATCCAAAAGCATTGGAACAAACTCTACTCTGAGGAAAATTATCTGAGGCTTCAGGATCCAGTGAAAAAGTATGCTGCTATGTACACATACTTTACCTGTGTACCTCATTACTTACACAGCGGTACAGACTTAGAACTTTACCTGTCTACCTGATTACTATACAGTATGACTAGCATAAAAACAGTCATAATTTAGTAATCACCTGCTTATCAATATCCACGTGTTTGCTATGCTCAGCAGTGATTACTAAATTTTTGCACTGAGCAACACCTGCAAAACATCCACGACAACAACCAAAATCAGTCACCACCATGTCCTTGCCCACCGCAAATGAAGCCACCGTCTATGAGGCCGTACAAACCATCATATCACCACTGCCTCTCGACAAGATCGTGGGCCAAACAACAACCTCCACCGTAAACCATCTCCGGCAACAAATCGCGAAAATCGCGGCAGCCGTCAAAACAACGA
The DNA here is from genome assembly GCA_013187285.1 of Cyclotella cryptica. Classification (NCBI taxonomy): domain Eukaryota; phylum Bacillariophyta; class Thalassiosirophyceae; order Thalassiosirales; family Thalassiosiraceae; genus Cyclotella; species Cyclotella cryptica. Next base: position 449,410 of record JABMIG010000089.1, on the reverse strand, counting down.
GTTGGGGCGGACATCATGGCCATCTCGCACTCGTGCTCACCGACGCCGAGTATCGCACGGTCACGGGCAACCCGGACATCACCATCGACCGCCTCCCAATGCCTCCAATTGTCGAGGCAGGCCTCACGAACACCACCATGCTCACGAATCGAGCATCGATCACGGGCCTGCACAACCTCGCGTGCGAAGAGTTTTGGAAGCAAGAAGCCGTCGATGCGCTCATCGTCGACAAACTCATGCGTGAGGCCGTCAATCCCACGTACGCCGAGGAGCTCGAAGACGACTACGTGGGCTACAGCGGCCAGACGATCAAGACAATTGCCCAGCATCTCCGCACTGAGTGGTGCATCGTCACGACCCTCAAGAAAAAACAAGCCGCCCAAGCCTTCCACGTCCAATGGGACTTCACGAGCCATATCACGAAGTTTGCCCATGAACTCGACAAGCAACAAAAGCTCTGTCGGGACATCAGTGTCCCTGCTGCGGAGGCCACGAAGATCCAACATTACGTCGAGAGCATGTACGCCTCCGAAATGTTCGACGACAAGGAAATGCAGGCTTGGTAAATCAAGCCATCCGCCGACAAAACCTGGGACACGGCTAAGGCACACTTCGTTGCCATCTACAAAAGCAAGGAAAAGTTTAAAGCCGAGCGAGAAGCTCGGTCGGGAGGGTTCGAGAGCGCCAGCAGTGTTTTTGACAGTGGCAGCCACGCATCCAACAATCCACCACACGTTCCGTTCAGTATCAACTCCGCCTTATCACCTGCAGACCACCACTCACTCCTTGAGTACACAAACAGCTTGGAGGGGGCATTGGAGAATGCCACCGAACACGCCGCCGCCATCACTCTGGACAACACCACGCTCCTCCACAAACTCGAAGCCCAACAGAAAGCTATCCTGGACCAACAAGCTAAGTTCTTGACTCTCCTTTCACCTCCCACTGCACCTCGCCAGCAGCGCAACAGATCCAATGGCACGCCACCCTCCGAAGGCAGACGTCCCCAACGTTTCTGCAACTCATGCAAGAAGGACGGCGTCTACCACAAGGATGACGAGTGTTTTGCCCTGGACAAAAACAAGGACAAACGCCCCTCTTGGTACAAACCCAAGAAATAGGATCCAGTGGAGACCGTTAGTTATTTTAATTCACTAAACCCATGTTCACTAAACTATTGGTCTCCACTTGCTTGCCCTGAAACAAAAGTTCGTTTCAATCTCCCGCCGCACCACCGTGACAAGAACAGCACAGCCTGGCGACACCACATGTCCCGCAGCAGCTCCACCTTGTATCGTCCCACTACCAAATACAAGCGGCAACACCACCCCACACCCATGACCAAACTGCAAGTCAAGCAGGGCATTTCAGACGGCACAATACCCTCCGCAATCAGCGACACCGGTGCCACTCGACAGCAGGAGCACTCCATGATCCTTTCCACTCCACTACAAAACCTTCCACCAAGGTTTTCCTCCTGCCCACAGGTGGCACTGCACAGGCTACACATATCTCCCAACTCATGCTCAATGTCCGTGCCCCCGCTAACCAAGTTGACATTGTTCCCAATCTCACACAGACTCTACTCAGCGGCAGCAAGTTTGCCGACGCTGGGTACACTGCCGTGTACGACAAGGATGAAGTCAACTTCTACGACTCCAACAAAATCCACATCAACGCCACCTCCATCCTCCAGGGTTACCGATGCCCACACACCGGGCTTTGGCGAGTACCCTTATGCCAAATCACCCGCAACATCAACAACGATACCCTCATCCTGGACTCTCCCTGTGGTACGAAATCACTCAACACAAAGTACATCGTGCCGTCCACAGAAGAAATCCGCGCCCTCCTTGCATCATCTAGTACGCGGGAGCAGCATACCATCCTCAATGTCTACGAGCTACCCAGTATCGAGCAAACTATTCGGTACCTCCACGCCGCAGCAGGTTTTCCCACCAAAACAACATGGATGGCAGCAATTTGGCGCGGAAACTACGACACGTGGCCCCTCGTAACCATTGCCAATATACACAAGCACTTTCCCCAGTCTGAAGAAATGCAGCAGGGGCACATGCATAGCCAGCGCCAAGGCGTGCACTCCACCAAGACAACTCTGCAAGCTCCAGCAAACCCACCCTCTCACTCTGCCCCCTCTCTCCCTCACCATGACATATACATCAAGACCTACAACACCCGGGACATAGTCTACACCGACCAAACGGGTAAGTTTCCTCACTTATCATCCAGAGGCCACAGGTACCAGATGATCCTGTACCACACCGACAGCAACTCAATTTGGGTTGAGCCCACGAAAAATAGGACGGAGGGTGAACTCATCCTAGCACGCACCAGAGCTCTCTCCCGTATGCGAGCATGTGGACTCTCACCCAAGCGCCAGGTCCTTGACAATGAAGCATCCGCCGCACACAAGCAAGCCATCCTCGATTCAGGCATGATGTACCAACTGGTGCCACCTGATGACCACCGCCGTAATGTTGCCAAAAAGGCCATCCAAACATGGAAAGACCACTTTGTTGCTGTCCTCAGTGGCACAGCCGACAAATTTCCACTCCACCTGTGGTGCCAACTCATTCCACACATGGAACGACAACTCAACCTCCTACGTCAGTCCAATGCCAACCCCAGGATCTCCGCATATGCTCACCTCTATGGACCGCATGACTACAATGCTTCACCCTTCGTTCCGCTTGGTGTGGAGGCCCTTGTTCATGACAAACCCCATCGACGCAAGACCTACGCGCAACACTGCTCCAGAGGATGGATCATTGGCACATCAATAGAGCAGTACAGGTGCTGGAAAGTATGGTCGCCTACCACGCGTAGCACTCGCATTGCCGCCACTGTGTTTTTCAAACACAAATACCTCACCAATCCATCCGTGTCCCCGGCCGACGCCCTCATCACTGCCGCAGCCAATCTTGCTCACGTCATTAAGCACAATGCCAAAGCACAACACGTTGGGGCCAAAAACCTACAAGACCTCCAGAGCCTCCAGCAACTTTTCAGTGACGCCGCAAAGCAACCGCCTCTACCACCAACACCAACCACACCAATCGCTGCCCACGCCCCACCTCCAAGGGTGCAACCACATACGCAAATCCCCACTGCCTGGCCGCGGCCCTCCACCAGCCCCGTTATCTCTGATGATGAGGACAGTGACAACGAAATGGCGCCACCTCCAAGGGTGCCGACACGCCGCCCCATCCCCTCCCTACCTTGCCCGCAACCTACTACTACACCACCAGCTCTCAACACTCGTAGCCGAACCCGTTCCCTCACGCACGAGACCATGCTACACTGCTTAGCCACATGTCACATTGGGATCACCGCCGCCCAGGCCACACAACAGCGTTACCCACCCGACATGCTCCATGCAGTCCTCAATGACGAGACAGGTGAGTTGATGGAGTACCGCCACCTTATTGCTCACCCCAAATACCGTGACACCTGGCAGAACGCATATGGAAAAGAACTCGGCCGACTTGCCCAGGGTTTGCCCGGCATCGTTAAAGGCACCAACACCATTGCTTTCATCCAGCAAACACACGTACCACAAGACCAATGGAAGGACGTAACGTATGGGCGTATTGTGGCTAACTTTCGCCCAGAAAAAGATGATCCGTATCGCATTCGCCTAACAGTTGGAGGTAACCGCATTAACTTCCCAGGCGACTGCGGCACGCCCACAGCCGACATGATCACGGTTAAAATACTCCTCAACAGCATCATCTCTACAGTTAACGCCAGGTTCATGACCATCGACATAAAAGATTTTTATCTTAACACGCCCATGGAACGTCCAGAATACATGCGACTCAAACTAGCCGACATACCAGCCGCCATCATTGATCTCTACCATCTACGAGACATTGCACGGGATGGATATGTCTTTGTGCGCATTCAAAAGGGTATGTATGGACTCCCACAAGCCGGTATCATTGCGCAGCAACTCCTCGAACAACGCCTCCAGGCCAACGGCTACCACCAAAGCAAAATCAACCCCGGTTTCTGGACTCATGATTGGCGACCCATCTGTTTTGCCCTCTGTGTCGATGACTTCGGTGTGAAATATGTGGGCAAAGAACACGCCGCTCATCTCATTAACACACTCAAAGGCCACTATGACATCTCCACGGATTGGGAGGGGCGCCGCTACATCGGGCTCACCCTGCGTTGGGACTACTGCAAACGTACCGTCCGCCTTTCCATGCCCGGCTACTGCGAAAAAGCTGGGCAGCGGTTCCATCACCCTAAGCCTACCAAACCGCAACATCAACCTTATCCCAGTGCGCCACGCACCTACGGCAGCAAACAACAATTGTTTGCCACTGCTGACACTTCACCAGCACTGGGAAAGCAACACAAAACATTTGTACAGGAAGTCATTAGAGTTTTCCTGTATTACGCCCGGGCAGTTGACTGCACCATGCTTACGGCCCTCGGCTCTCTCGCAACACAACAGGCAAACCCTACGATGACCACACTCGACCGGGTCTACCAATTTTTGGACTATGCCCTATCACACCCCAACGCTGGTGTCATGTATCGAGCAAGTGATATGATTTTAGCCGCCCACAGTGACGCCTCATATCTCTCTGAAACAAACGCACGCAGCCGCGCCGGTGGGCATTTCTTTCTCTCCAAAAACGACCATTACCCAAACAATAATGGGGCCGTCCTTACCATTGCGCAAATCATCAAAGCCGTTATGTCTTCCGCTGCTGAGGCCGAACTCGGTGCGCTATACATCAATGCCCGCGAAGTCATTCCCTTGCAACACCTCCTTCTCGAAATGGGCCACCCGCAACCACCCACTCCCATCCAAACCAACAATTCTACCGCCCTCGGCGTTGTAAACAACACCATCCAACCCAAGCGCACGAAAGCCATGGATATGTGATTTCACTGGTTGCGCTGTCGCATTAACCAAAAACACTTCCGGCCATACTGGCGCGCAGGTGCCACCAACTTAGCTGACTATATCACCAAGCATCACCCTGCCATCCATCACCAAGCAGTCCGGCCCCTCTTCTTAACAACTGATCACCCAACACTACCAAATTCGAAACTAACAGCACCCTGCATTCCACGCAACACACTACTGTGTTCCCCCATCAGCAGACCAGCTGCTAGTGCCGCATAACCCAACACAGATACGGTCTACACCATACCGCTGCAAGGGTGTGCTATGTACACATACTTTACCTGTGTACCTCATTACTTACACAGCGGTACAGACTTAGAACTTTACCTGTCTACCTGATTACTATACGGTATGACTAGCATAAAAACAGTCATAATTTAGTAATCACCTGATTATCAATATCTACGTGTTTGCTATGCTCAGCATATGCATTTAAAAAGCACAATGGAGATGATGGGTGACTAGACATTAGTGAAATGGCAGACGACTATGATCCTTTGATTTATCAATAAATTAAATAAGGTCGTTCCTCAGTTAAAAACTACTAATCTGATATAATTAATTTTAGAACAAAGAAAAACACATCTTGCCAATAAAAATCAAACTTCCCCGTATTGAGTTTTGACACATTAGTAACATAGTTTGCAAAGTTGATTCCAGCCAGGTCGCATTGCATGTGTGATGGAAGAAACGATGTCCGTCACAAGACCCCTGACAAACATAAAGTGGTGGACCAAGTTACAAAGAGACGATCTGGGTAATTACAGATGTCCTCCTTGTGAGTAAGCACTCCAACTGTAACTGTTTGTTGCTGCTCAACATCCAACGCTTCATCATTGCTTTGTGGTTCACCAGCTGGTATCTTCTTGTCTCCATCAGCAACATCACTGGACCCAACAGTTGAGTTCCTATCATCATACATCCTCTTTATTTGTAGCTCCATTTCCTCATTCTCCATTTGTAACCTCAGCTGTTTGTTCCTTGCCTGGGCAAGGATGAAATTGAAAACCTCGCTAAAGTACTGCCCACAAAAATCTGGAGGAGCAATAGCCATGATTTGATGATTGGCCAAAGTCTGCATGACATCATTAGTCTTCAACAGACCTTCCTCAATGGACTTTGATGATGCCCTTGGAGCTGCATGGGTACCAACAGCACTGGTAGCCACTTCGGTGACCTTGTCAATCACAAACTCTGTGGCCTTAGTCTTCTTTGCATTGTCCATCCTGATTGGTCTTTTGCTGTGCACAACTGCAGAACTTGGCAATTTTTGTGAGCTTAAAGGTGGAGGAGATGTCACATCACTCACCCCTTTGGAGCTGCACCCCTTCTTCTTTGCACCTGACTTCTCATGGCTTCAAGGACAGATCCAAACTTGGGGTGGCTAGACAAAAAGAAGTATGCTTGCATGTAGGAAGTAAATTTCTTTGGGAGACCATTGTTGGCTTGGTTTGGGTAGAGGAGTCTCGTGGACTTCCAATACAAGTCCATCTCTGTGTCATCTTTAACTTGGCCTGGTGCATGAAGATGCTTTGCAACTATACACCCAAATTTCTGAATGGATGGTTGAAGGTGTATGTACCACTGGCTCTTTAGGGTGCCCTTTGGTCTATCACAAGGAAGATCTCTCCAAGTGGGATCATCTTCGTGGTTGTTCTTGGCCTTGGCAACATTCTTGTTGTACTGAAGGTGTACTCTTCTCCAGAATGCAGAAGGCTCTGGTTTGTACCTGTGGTTGGATTCTCTGAGACGGACATGTAGCTCCTTGTCAAATTAGGAGCTCTTTGTGACTGTATCCAAGCCTCTTTGAGCCTACAATGCAAAGAATAGGTCGAACATGCAGGAAGCGTATTTCTTGGATGACAAGTCTGTGCATCATAAGGCCAAGACTCCGATTGGTATAAAAATGTCATTTTCATGCACTTAAATCATGCTGTAGAGCCACTAATCATTACAAAGTGATAGCCTTATTCATTTACGTCACACCAATATGTACTACTCCGCGTAATTCCTTCCGGTTCACGAGCTGTGTCATTTTACATGAAAACTGAGCACAATTAAACACACTAACACTGACATGAAAAAACTGATTCCTCTAGAGAACAATTTCTGGTACAAAATGCTACTTTGAAATTAGGAGTGGATACCAATATTTTTTACATGGAACTGGTATTAACTGTCAGTTCAGAGACATGTGCATCTTTTAACATTTTATTGCCTTGTCATCCAAGAAATACGGTAAACACTCAAAGTCTTGTTAGTATTCTTTTTTGGTGCATTGATGGACGGTGACTTCTTTTGAGACGATGTTTTCCTGTGATAGATGCAAGTCGGATATTGTTGTCATCATCAGAACTGAAGGGTTCTATTGAGACAAACTCCTCCTCGACATCAGAATCATCATCTTTGTTCTGATTTTCATCCCAGTCAGAATCAGAGGTGCGGGATAGTCGAGGAGGAAGAGAGGGTGGTTCCTCATCAGAAGAATGACAGGGGGGCAGTGACAAAGGAACTACCTCATTGTTGCTAGAAGATCGGGCAGTCTCAAGATTTGTGACACTACTTTGGACTTTGGGTTCGTTGCAATTGCTGTGGGGTGGGACGCTCCTCTAGGGGAAGAGTGCCTGCATCCTCCTCGCTTGATGCTATGGTTGCAATGATAATAGAACAAAAGGAATCATCAAATGAGGAAGAATTGGTGTCATCAATCAAAATGAACCATTCCGATGGAAGGCAATCAAGACAAGTGATGCAACAAAAGTGTGATTGATGGGAGGCAGCTGGGCAATGCTATTGTTTTTGGCAGGAATTACTGCTGAAATCACAGTAGACCCAATAAAGTGAGTGATCAAATTTTTGGTGAACAAAAAGGAAAATAGAATCGTTTACCAAAATGACCTTGAAAAGGAACTGGTCAGAAAATATTACATTTACTATTTTTTTACAACTGAACAGAATTCTTACCATGGCTGCATCCGCAAAGTTGGAGGTCTAGTTACTATTTTGGCAAGGTCGAGACGAAAATAGTCACTCGACCCAAAAGTAGTACCCGCGGCTGTTAAGTGGTCTTCGAAACACTCCTATATAAAATAAAGTATCCAAGTACATCCAAAAATTTGGATACATGATACATCTGGAATGTTTGTATCTTTCAGACATCAAGAAAAAGAGAAGAAAGCCCCAGATAAGAAAAGGCTCTCAAACACATGAAAGTTGTCCACTGCCATCACCTTGAAACCAGCCCCTATAGTCGCATTACTTGACAGTGCCTAACAATAACATCAACCATTACCAATTTGCCCTTTGCCCAGTGAACAGAGTCCACAAATTTTCTTGGTAAAGAAACTATTCAGGTGAGTTAAACATAACATACATTGAAGTCAGGGGTGCATTGTGCAATGTGCTTCTAACATGTTGAGTCCAAATGTGACCATATAAACTTCAACCTTGTACTACTATCAATGCCTTTTGAACTTTGGCCCATCAACAGAGTCCATAAACTCACCGGGAACCAGTGGTTGTTGATGTAGTCAAAATGACTACAGCTGTTGAATCTGTGTTTGGCAATCCAGACTTTGACCTTATACTACTCACAATTCACAATTCACAATTCACTTCGAACTTTGGTTCATTGTTAGAGTGCATAAACTAGCAGAGAACAACGGTGCTGAGATGACAGAAATAGCTGTGGTTCATGTGTGTGAAATGGCACCGTGTGATATGAGTTAAAGATGTTGAATTTATGTTGGACCATCAAAAGTTTGATCTTGTATTACTAGTAATGAATTTTGAACTTTGGCCCCTCAACAGAGTGCATTAACTGGTGGAGAAGCAGGAGTGTTGGGGTAAGGGAAATAGCTGGAGTTAATGTGCTTCACAAGGTTTTGTAGGACACAAATGAAAGCTGGTGAATCATTGTGAGACCATACAAACTTTGACCGTATATTGCTTGCAATACATTTTGAATTTAGGCCCATCAACAGAGTCCATAAATTTGCAGTTTTCCTCTTGTGGGGTATTAGAATAAGGGGCAGTCATCAATATTGAAATGATGGGCGATTAAAGATGAGGATTAGAAAAGCAACTCTGATATTATTTCACAGCTTGAACATTTCAGAATAGATCTCATTGCAGAATCCATACTGGATGAGCAGGAAGAGAATGAGAAGAGACCGAGAGAGTTGATTCTGTAGTTCTTGAAGATTCCAATCCAAAACCAAAAACAGTAATAAAGCAAAGGCAACTTTGTTATCTGCTCTCACAAAACTGAAAGCATGTAACAAAATTGATGATGCTATTGATGATGTTCTTTGTGCCAGTGCATGCATTGAAGCTTTAGATGATAAGTCAGAGAGGGGACCTCTGTCACTGAGCAGGGTGACAAAAACTTTTATTGATAGGTAAACAAAATGCTTCACTCAATCTGTGTCTCTTAATGCTACAACTACACAGCTCACAGCTCTGTGTGAGAGACAGTGGAGTTGCAGAGATGTCAATGCGGTTTGTAAATTTAAAAATGGCAGCAGAAGAGATGGTTATTTGTGAGATTATAGAGTGTTGAGGTTATGATAATTTTACAAAAAGTGTTGGCTGACAGTGGAGAAAAAGAAGAAGTGGAGCCCAGGAGCAGATGAAAAGCTCATAAAGAAGTTTTAGTTTGCAATTAGAATGGTGGAATACCTGGTATGCAAGGCATATGATGATGTGATTTTTTATTAAAGACAGGTATGATAGAATCATGAGGTTTGACTTGTAGTTGGGATTGAAATATTTGGTGTCAAGGGGAATATTACTTCATCCATGATGAGATAGGGGGAGTATGAGGTGTGATTGGGAGTGATTTTAATGGTATCAGTTTTATGATGGAAATTAAGTGATGACAATTATGTCACACAGTCTCTGGATTATGATCATCTAGATATGATGTCATTTCACCTTTCACCTAACTGGAGTACATATATCAGAACTTGTACAGCAAAATAGGAACCTTTGGCAATTTTCTGCGATTGGTCAATAGTTGGTCAATAGTTTCTTGTTGGTGGCAGTCAATAGAAAGTCTACAACTAAGTTGATAGGTTGACCTTCTATAGACTTTTTGGTCAATAGGAGTTGATACTGTAGACTTTTGTTTTTATACTTGTCAATATTTCGACCAACTATCAATAGTTGGTCAATAATAGCCAGTACTACTATGAGTTCTATGTCATATGGTAGATAGTTGTGGTCGATATCAAGTAGTTGATAATATTGACTCACACAGTTGACATGTCAACAAAATCAACCTTCTATGATTTTTTTGTCAGCATGAGTCAATACTATCTACTATTTTGTTGATATTTAATATTTTTTCAATCGTATCAATAATATTTGATAGGTTAAATACTTAGGTCTACAGCTGAGCAATTTTAGCAAAGTTACCTGTCTTGTAGGCCTACATAATTCTACGTATTGACACAATCTTAGGAATCACTGGTAAATTGTGAAACAAGGGAAGTATTGAGAAGAAAATTGTGTGAAATCCATAGAATACTGGAGTACGAAGGTATCTAAACAAAAGTCTACTTCGAATTTTTTTGTCTTTCTCAGAAATGGATTAGTAATGGAAAATCGGCAAGTATTGCAAGAGAGCTGTTGATTCAAAAATATGAATACATATGTGAATGTTTATAGAGCAACCCCTAATAGTGTTAATTGGTGGCAACAATGCATTGGAGCCAATGTCTTCTTGAACATTTTTGAACATGTGCACTATGTTCAAAAATGTTGAAGGCAAGTATTCAATCGAGTTTTGCAGCAATGACGGCTTCTTTCCTAGAGTTGATACTGGACTAGATCCTGGACTACATCAGGGATGCCTACATCGGTCCCATAACAAATGAGACTACATTGAAATTTTTGATACCCCATAAAATGAGACTTTTGATATTAAATCCTAAATGGGATCTGTAGGATTATAAAATATATTTTTGAGTAAAATAATATCACATTTTATTAATTCCTATTTTTGCATACATCTATCTGATTTGCAATATCAACTCCAAAGTTGTCAAGTACAAGGCACTGAACCTTGGTTCTTGCTAAAATCACCCCATGAGCAAAGGATACAAAAGAAACAAGGTAGAAGTAAGACAGTATTTGGGAGTTGGTGCCAAAAGCACTGCAGGTTAATGCTTGGCGTAAATCCCCAATCCCCAATGACTCTAAAGTTGCCCATTGGTTAAAGGGTGGGGAAGGGGAGGGAGCTTAATCTATCTATTCAAACAACAATCAAACTGTAGTTGCATTGCATCATGGGGGTTGCCACGGCTCTCAACACAGAATGAACTGGATGGGGAGACCACACTCAATTTGTGTCGTCTGTCATCACCTTGAAAGACTCACATGAATGTCATCCTATCAACACATAAACCATTGTGTGCACCACAACGACCACCTGTTGGACAGAAGTGAATGCCCTTGTGCACAGAGCGCAATATGATTTCAATGATTGATAATGACTGTCTTGGGTGAGAAGCTTTGTGGCAAACCCAGGAGATGCTTAATCTATCTATTCAAACAACAATCAACCCACAGTTGTGTTGCATCATGAGGGGTGCCACGGCTCTCGACACAGAATGAGCTGGATGGGGAGACCACACTCAATTTGTGTCACAGTGTGCCACTGAGCTCGTCTGTCCATCACCTTGAAACACTCACATGAATGTCATCCTATCAACACATAAACCATTGTGTGCACCACAATGATCACCTGTCATACAGAAGTGAAAATGCCATTGTGGAAATAGCCCAACATTAATCAGTTTCAATGATTGATAATGACTGTCTTGGGTGAGAACATTTGTGGCAAACCCAGCGCTTCATTTTCGATTGCTACATTCTGTGAAATCTGGATATTGCCAATTTAGGCAACAATACTTGTCACAACACTAGGCATATTATATATCATACTAATCAGAAATTGCTGAGAAGGATGAACACACTATTAAAGGTTAGTATAAAGTAAAGTTGAGCTTATGTGGAGTTACTTCCTCTTTTTTGCTGACTTTGTCTCATGTTTGGACAGATAAAGTAGTTCTAACAGATAAAGATTGGATTTGCGTTACTTTCTCTTTATTTTCTTTCATTGAAATCAGCAATATTACTTATACGTATGAATGATTTAAATTTCTTTTTGTGGGATTGTTGTAGTCGATATCTGCTCCCCAAATATTCCGTTGAAGGATTATTTCTCTGTTTTACTTCCTTTGTTCCAAATTTGCTGACTCTTCCAGAATGATAACATTATTGTACCAATTGATCACATTCCAGGGGGTCCCTAGGTAGAGTTCTCTGTTATCGATGCACGGCTAAATCAAAGATGGATCCAAAAATATGAGCTACCAACAATGATTTCAGCTTCTCTCCTCTTTCCTGAGGAGCATGGCTGACCTCGAATAATTCAAATCTGAGTCCTTAAAACAACAAGCAAAGTATTCCTCGTGCATATTTGATCTTGAGAGGAGGCTTGCCTCTTCTGAAGGTTGGTTGGAAGGGAGAATGCCCAAGAGGGGGTCATGAGATGAGATTTGATGAAGTTAGAGGGGGAGTTTGAGAGCGTGTTTTTGGACCCAGCTATGGCGGATGGGTTGACACAATGGCATGAGGATGTTGCAGATGTATAGTTGCACAATCTTGTGATGATGGAATGACGTATCAACCTGCTTGAAGCTCAAATGAATCATCTTCAATCACCTAACTCTCTTTCGCTCTCAGAGAAGAAACTTTGATTGTGTTGCACAACAATTTCAATCCATGCTTCAGCTGGCATTAGTACTTGAGATTACTAAAGCCAATTAGAGAAAGGGATCATTGGTACATGGCTTCGAGGCATCAGCTGGGGAATATGCACAGCTTTTGACTGAGATGTAAGCGTCTTGTGCAGCATCACTAGGACTTGATCAGAAGAAGATTGACTCATGCTCGAGAGCTGAGCAATGTTGGGCGAAATTCCAAAGTTGAAAGATCTGGCGCAAAAAGCAAACAGGGAGACAGAGGAGTGTGATGAAATGTTGACCAATCAGATTGAGACGGAAATGGAGTGATGAAAAGCTGTGTTATCCTTGGCATAATCTAGACCACGTCTGTTGTTGATCGAAAACATGAATTAAACTACTCAAGATGTCTTACTGATCCAACACTAATGAAGACTATGACGCAAAGGAAACAAATAAATACAAGAATAGTGCCACCTTCAGACTTCCCCACTCGCCTGTTTCAAGGTTCTCCTCATCAATGCGTCGGCCACGTCATTTACCAGTCCTTGCATCGGATCCCGTCCCGACTTGGAACCCTTTCGGACAATCTCTGTTGCAACCTTTGCCACTCTCTTCCACTGATTCTGATACATGACTGCTTGCTTGTTCCATGTCTTCTGAGCAACATCTTCCCATCCTGCGCTGCTCCCATCGTCCAATTCCAAAATAAGACCCTTCTCTGCCACTGGTGCAATCTTTGACAAAATCCATTCAGTGCGATGCCAGCCTATTTGAAATATCTTGACAGCGTGCAATAAGAATACCTCCAGGTATGGCTCAATGTAATAAAACGATGTCAAAAGATGATCTGCGATGTTAAGGAGGTGATGTGTCAGTTCAGGGGATTGTGTTCGTTTTCTTTCCTTGTTAGGGACAATGGAGACCTGCGTTGTCCCTACGTAGGAAGGTTTTGGCTCCACCGCGTTGGCCTAAGAGAGATTCAAGAAAGAAAAAGATGGATAGTGAAGATGATGTTACAACAACGCTGTAGAAGTGTGCCATATCGTTTAAGGGTGGCAAGAGGGGCAAACAAATCAGGCTTCGTTCGTGAACAGGTAACTACTCACTTCATTGTCAGCACAAACAGAGACATCCTTTCCACTTGCTACCGCTCTTGTTGTTTCATCTTCGCTCTCTGGTAAGTTTATCTTCACGTTACTATATTCAGGCTTGTCAGCTACGCCCAGGTCCTCGGGCGAAACAATACTAGGCTTCTCATACTCACGACAATCACCCTCGTGGCAAGTCTCAGCACCTCTGGTAACATCTGACACAGTTGAACAAACAAGTTCTTTTCCCGGTGATAATTCTCTGTCATTCTTGTGACACTGAGGTGTCTGATTCAATATAGGTGAAGAGAAGTAACTCTTCACCATGGCTGCAAATACAGATAGCAACACAACTGCTACACTTCGAACCATAACTCTGCGACGTTTTCTAATTCTTCTTTCCTCGGCTCGTCCATCGGGACCAGTGCCTGATGCTATTACGGCTTTAAAAGGCGGTTTCTTTGGCAAGGTTGCTGGATCATTGGAACTAAATGATTCGAGGGAGTTCGTGATATCATCATCTCCTTGATACTCCACGTCTGTGTTGACGAGCTTGAATCTATTCTTCCTTTGATGACGGTTCAGCTTTATCCCATGTTCCTCTCGCAATTTCTGACGGAGGACCCAATCGGAATCAACGTATGACGCCAGGCAATGGCTGGGTGGAGGTTGGAGAAGAGCAATGGTAGAAGCCTCGGCCATGAGCGGTTGGAGGGTGACCTTAGTGTGATAACGTTTCGCCAAACTGATGAGATTGCGTGGTGGGATTTTATGCCTGTTTTGCAATTGATAGGACCATGATATGTTGAATAAACAAAGAGTTCGATACAGCTCAAAATAATATCATCACCTGGTGCATGCATATTGTACTCACATCAACAAAATCGATAGATCAATCAACTCTTGGAAAGGAACCCTTGCATTCCTAGGATTGTTCAGTACAGAATTCGAAATCTGACTCCCCTCCTCCTCGGGCTCGTCACAACTCTGATCCAGCAAACTCCCCTCAGTCGCGCTAGCATCATCCTCGTCACCGCTCACGTACCCTCCATCTCGGGGGGTGTACTTCCATCCGACATTACTCGAATTCTTGGGCAAATCGGCCAGGGCATTATGAACACACGCAAAGTCACAATCGGTTCCTAGAATCTCAATCCTGTTGAGGGGGTGGATCATCATCGCCACACTCATATAAATGCTCATGAGGGGATGACTCGCTATGAAAAAGTCAAACAACCGCTTCACTAAGGATGTATCCCTCACATCATGAGCAAACCACGTAATGATCCAAGAAAGGGCAAAGAAGGGTTCCATCTCGCAATCAAACAAATGAGAATGAACCTCGGCGTCAAACGCTGCCGTCAGTGGCATTATAATAAGACGTAATGCAGCATTGAGTTGTTGAAAGTTTGCTCTCATGGCATCACGGTAATGAGAGTGGGAGACTTGGAGCAGCACTTGACAGGCGAGTGTGAGACCCATGCTGGCAGCGGCGGTGTGAGCTTTTTGTACATCCGTGGACACAGTTGAATCACGCGACGAGTACGAGTGAGAGGAGTAACGCGCTTTCCCACTCCCCCCCTCAATGGGCAAGGTGGTCTCCACGGAAGTGGCTCCACCCAGTGCCGATAGAAAAATGCTAGCAATATCATGATATCCCTGGTAATACCTCAATCGATCTTCCTCTCCTCCGCCCTCCCTCTCCCCAAGGTCACCGTAACTCTGCACCAAGACCAAATTCAAAAAATCGCCCAGCCGCCGCTGCTTCTTCTTCAGCAACGTCCCAATCCGCTTGCGATGCTTGTTCTTCATCTGAAAGTTACGCGAGCGCTGATTGCCCGTGAGGAGATGCCACGTCACGCGGGAGACGTCGCGTTCGATCTGTTCCGAATCCAGCGAGGGGGGGATGCTCACCTCGGACGCGGGGGGGACGGACTGGCTGACCGTCGGGCTGGGAGTGTTGAGGTCTGGGCTGACGCCGACTAGTTTGGGCCATGCCAGTTTACGCAGCGAGTCTGCGTGGAACATGGATGGTGAATTGTGAGAGGTGTGCCGACAACGAGTGTGAGAAAAGGAAGGCCAATGCCAACGACATGACGAGCCACGCGACAAACTGACCGTTGACTAATCCTCCCTCCGTCAGTGCCATCTCTCTCAGCTTCCACAAATCGACAACCGGATCGGACAAGAGGCGACGGATCTCTTCGGCCTTGGCAGACATCATTGCCGATGCGGGTCCCATACTTCCTGCGTTTCGTTGTGCTGTTGCTTGTGCGGGGCCCGCGGGGCGTGCTTTTCTTTCGACGGCGAAGATGTCCACGATGTGGGACACGTGCAAGCTGTGCCTTGGCGACTGTGGACAATATTGGCGGGGTCTGGTATTGTATTCCAATGCTGTGGCATCAACCGTATTCCACGCTATATAATGTCTTATACTTACTCATTTAGCTTGTCACAGAGAAGATTGTGGCGCGATGAGGGCACGATGTGTGCATTAGGTATTGTACGGTACAATACCATATTGTATTTACAATATGGTATGGTACAGTAGCGTTCGAGCGCGCCTAAAAAGAAGCATCATTGGATTATGAGCGAATTCAACTTGAACTTACTTACCCTGAAAGCTCTATAGCTGACCCGAATTCAGGCTGCGAAAAGTCCCGTGATTTTGCTTCCATAATACAATGCAAAAAATTGTCAATGGAAGCCTTGCAGCATCGTGTGAAGGAAGGAGCCTGAGAAACTACTTGTAAGCCATGGTCTTCTTCCACTCATTGGTTACCTCAAGTACATTTCCAATCTTGTCTCACATGGATTGGACTGAGATGGCAGCAGCAGTAACTGATGCTTTTCAGTTACCTTGTTCTCAACCAGGATGAGGTTCAAAGGTGTTGGATTCTTCTGCATTGAAACTCTCTGCATTAACAATGACTGGGCATTTTCTCTTCCCAATGTAATATGGGTAATTGGTAGGTAGGTGGATTTGTGATCCATCGATTGGGATGCCTTCATTAGCTTGTCGACAATCTTGGGCATGTCCTTAGTATAGGTGTTCCAATGTGCAGCGCACTCTTCCCTGATATGGGCATAGTACAAGTCCATCTTGGTATTGTCCTTTACTTCCCTGGGTCTATGGGTCACTATACACAATAAAAGCAATTTTTTGTACTTCTGGCTGTATATGTTGGGCCCAAAAAGGCACTGGCCCCGTGCTGGAACTGGGACCGCATTTTCGCCCCGTGCTGGAACTGGGACACCGACAGCCCCGTTGTGGCGCCGGCCAGAAAAACGCGAGCTGGTGAAGATTTGGGGCGCTTTATTGGTTGGAGTAGAGTGTTAGGAGTACCCGAACACCAAAAATTCTGCCAGGCTTTTTTGACATAAGTAGATAAGCCATCTGCCTGCTTCCGCTTCCATGCCATCACGTGGATCTTTCACATCCAACGCACATCCAACGCATCGCCATCACGTGCATCTTACACATCATCCAACGCACCCACACGAACTGCGATTCAATGAAGAACACAACAATTGCACACCTTTGCTCGCGTTTTTTGGCCAACCCAGCACAATCGCAACCACGTTTCAGCCACAGATAGCGCTCACTCGTTTTCGTGCTGCTAGCACTCTGTGAATCTGCACAGATTATGCTGTTCTTCCACCCCATTGTGATTTCAGAAGTCTCCGCAGAAACATCTCACTCCCAACATGGCCAGGGGTAGCAAGCGGGGGAAAAACCATCCAGAAAGACCTCAAAAGATCTCCCAGAGTATACCATCAGAAGAAGAGCCCCTTCAAGATGATGAGGAGGAGGATGTTCAATTTGATTCACAAGGAGATGAATTAGAGGAGTTCTGTCAAGTTGCAGAGCTGCAAAATTTGGAGGAAACTTTTCCACACGAGGAACTCTCCACCATTCCAGAAGGTGAAGAGGTCTCGGGCAATGAAGACACTGCTTCTCTATCTGCCAGGAAGACAGAGTAAGGCAGTAGACAACAAGATCTTCTCTATGTTGAAGATGAACAAGCATGCTCATATCATCTGTGATGCATTGTTTGATCAGATCTACAAGCTGATGCTAGCACAAGATGCCGGTGAGGAAGAACATCTCAAACTTCTAAGAAAAATCCCCACCAAAGTTGGGTACAAATGGGTCAAGAAGTATGCCATCAGGACTGTCGACACAAGCAACGTCCTGATCTTCAAGCAGGGTGAGGGAGAAGTCTTGGATACCTGCCAAAAGGTGGTGAGTTACAGCAAGCTCTTTGATGTCCTTAGGCAAATTCATGAATTGGATGCGGGTAATGACCATCCCAAGGCGAAGACTTTATTCAAGCGTGCTACAGTGAAATATGGGAAGAGCATCCCTCGCTGGGTTTGTGAGATGTTCCGCAAGTTTTGCCCAGTTTGCATTAGGTCAAGGCCTCGGAAGAAGGCAAAAGCTGGACATCAACCTTTGCTCACCCAAGGTATGAATGTCAGAGCTCAGATTGACCTCATTGAATACCAGAGTATGCCTGACGGGCCATTCCAATATGTCCTAGACTACCAGGACCATGGCATCAAATTCTGCCAATTGCGCCCTTTGACCTCCAGGACACACCAAGCCGTGGCAATAGAACTCATCCAAATCTTTTGCATATTTGGTCCTCCCTCCATCCTCCAAGTGGATAACAGTAAAGAGTTCTACAATGGAGCATCCAAGTCTCGACATGTTCAGTTGGATGAAGAGGTATGTTGTTAATTTTAATCTTGACATCAATTTTAATCGCAGTGCCATAAACATTTCATGGTGTTCTTTCCATCAGTTCTGTAGTGGCGTTATCTCTGAGATAAAAACATTGTGGCCAGGAACAGTGTTGGTTACCAGGAAGCCACGTCACTCTGAGTCCAATGGTGGAATTGAGAGAAGGAACAGGACTGTTGAGGAGAAGATCAGCAACTGGATGCATGAAAACAAATCAAAACATTGGGCGCAGTCGTTACCATTCATCCGGTGGAGATGCAACACTCAAATTCATCGAGGGAAAGGGAACAGGACACCATACCATCTCATGTTTGGTCAACATCCACAGGTAGGAATTTCCAATTTGCCCATTGCCCCACATATGCTCACTAATTTGGCCACAGAGATGGATGTGAATTGGTGTTTGGGGCTGGAGCCAGATGTTCCTTTCAAGCACGCCACTCTTCCCATGAGCGCAAGGAAATCTGATTCTCCTAAAGCATCTGCTGATGCTGATACCACAAAACAAAATGAGTTGGTTAAAAAGACAGGAGCTGGCAACCAAGGCAGTAGCCAATTGTCACGCCCAGCATTTACCTCTCTTGGTTTCACTGCCGATAGGACTGCAGAACTGGTTGCAAAGTTCATTTGAAAGGTAACTGTGAATTCTCCAAATGGGAGTTACTTTGGTTGGAAGGGACTGGATTTTCAGTGTGGAGCATTGTTTCTTAGCTTGCCGTCTCATGTGAATTTGAATATGGAGAGTTACCTCATGATGACTGGGGGTTTCTCCACTAACAAGCAGCATACGAATAATGCATCTGTCGGGAATCTGAAAAGCCCACCCTGCCACAACACCTCTGAAGGCACCATCTACGGTGAGATTGTTGACTGCTGGTGAACAAGATTTTTTACCCAATGTTCTTCCTGAGCGGTCCAAGTACATAGGAGATGTCCGCCACCCATAGTTGTTGTTTCTCCTGAAAATGACACAGCCAACAAATTATGTCACTCTTGAGTATGCCAACATCCGCAGTTGTTTCTCAGTTATGGACAAGGAAAGCAACTTGTCAGATCCCTGGAGACAAGTCATTCTGAGGAGAGTGAGGGAAACAATGTGGGAGCTGTTGGATGAGTATGGTGAGAGTGTGTTGGAAATAGTGCTCCCCCCGGGAGAAAAAGGTGTCATTGATAAATGGGGCAAATGGTTTTGATCTCCAACTGTCCAAGATTAAAACGATGCTGTGTTAGCTGACAAACAGCGAAAGGCAACAGCGGAAGTAAGAGAGAGTGAACTGATGGAGTCTCCAAGGCGCAAGAGTCTACGCAATGCTGCTTTTCAATCACTATCACAGCAGGGTAGGACAATGAAGAGAAATGCATTATTGGACAAAGATTTGCATTTTGCTGTAGGCAGTATTGTTCAAGTTCCACTGCATGATGTGGACACTACCAAGGCTGACGGTAAGACAATAACGCTGGTTGTTGTAGAAGTGGTTAAAACCAAAGACAATTCTTGTGCAACGTATCGCTTGGCCTGTAAAGCGGGTGTCTTGGACGCATTATATCATCCCAGCTACATGACATCGGTGGCGTCCAACACAAAGCTCCTGGGATTGGATAGTGTTTTAGATGAATGGACTGGTTTGCCGAGAATTCAGGAGAGGAAAACGGCGGCATCTGTTTCAATGGTTGGTGGGCAAGGGAAGCATCTTGGGTGTGGTTGCAAGGCTGGGACTTGTCGTACTGCTAGGTGCTCATGTTTTACGGGGGCATCAACAAGAACTGCATTAACAAGGAATAGGCAACAGTGGATAATTTCTTTAGTATTGAATTAAGTGTTTTCTAAGAAGTGTTTTCTAAGGTTAGACAAGGTTTTGTTGTCTCATAAGAAAAAACACATGTCACTACATTAGTGCCACATTGGGACGTCCCAAAATGGCACTGCATCTACAGTGCAAAAACACATTCCAATTTCAAATTACATACTTATGTACCCTCATCAGGAACAATTCAGGGCACCCCAAACTGGCACCAGTGCCAGTTTGGGCCGCCCCATGGTGGCTCTGGTGCCACAACCGGGCCAGTGCCAATTCAGGGTTTTGAGACGACAGTACAGTTCCGGCACGGGGCGCCCAGTTCCAGCACGGGACATGTCGAAATCACATTTTTGGTCCCAGTTCCAGCACAGGGCGCCCCATTGTGGCACGGTGCCACAACGGGGCTGTCGTCGTCCCAGTTCCAGAACGGGGCGAAAATGCGGTCCCAGTTCCAGAATGGGGCCGGTGCCTTTTGGGGGCCCAACATATACATAACTACCAGCAGTTTCATAGATATCTGAGAGCCCCTTAATCAGAGGTTGCTAGTGATAGATATGTATTAAATTCCTCTGATAAACATAATCTTTGTAAGTGTACGGTTCTGTGATATAACACAATGTATGGATAATGTGAGTAAACCTATTTGTCATATGTCGGATAAAGTCATTTTAGAAATTAGTCTAGTTTTAAGTAATAGTCACAGTTGTTTGAACACTCATAAGTAGTAATAGTCTAAGATATGTAGGTTACGGATATATCTGAAAATAACTTATTAGACTTGTGGTTTTATCTTCTTTACTATAAATAACTATTTGTACGCCTCTAATGTTACATGTGTAACCTTTTTCTCATGTTTAACTCCTTGACTATCTTTTATTCCGCCTCTGACAATAACTTGACATTATTTGGTTGTGAAAAACTCAGAACAAATTTGATTGATTGTGATTGAAATCATCAATCTATACCATCATTGTTGATAGATTGGTCATCATTTGATCAATTGCAAACACAATTAGAATTGACTGATTGATACCATCACCAATTGATCTTTGATCGGATCGTTGATCAATAACAATGGCAATCATAGATAGCTACCATCATCAATCAATGACAACATTAATTGATTGATCTTTATCAACAGCCTTCAATATCATAAAAAGTTCCGCAATTTTAGCTTGGTCATCATAAAAAGTTTTTATGATATTGGCAAATCGGAATTTCGTGCACGCTGTGACAAAAGCGTGGTTATTTTGCAATGTTGAAAAAGATGACGTCAATATCATAAAAAAGTTTTATGATATTTCTGCTGTCGTAATACGTAATGCGGTACCGTACAATACATGTAAAAGTAACTACCGTACCGCGTGATACCATAGTATGATACAATACGTATGTCTCACAAATAATATGAATACCATAGAGTATTATGTTATAAATCCAACAAGCAAGGCCTGTCCATATTAGTTTTCTCGTGTTGGTGCAATCTTAGAGTATCTAGTGTTTTGGCAATCAGCAATGGTATGATGCTACAGTTCAATGCACATCACATTTCCCCCTCTAACTAATATGACATACTTCTACACAATGGCGACTACAAGAAAGATATTTTTGTCTTCTATATGTGGCCACAGGCAGCAGACATAGAGGCTGAAACATAGATGAGATTAAAGGATTGGACACAAAAACCACCAACATAGTACAAAGAGGAGTTCTAATCTTGTCGCTATGACAGTGACAGGACCCCTGACATAACTAGAAATAGGGAGCAACTTTTTGGCTGTTGAAGTTATGAATTCATATCCCAACTATTTTAAAAAGTTTGAAGTACTTTCTCTTTATGTAGAATACAGTATGATTCTACTGCAACAAAACGGAGCAAGTTATTTCAGTCTGCCCCTACATATATCATTCTGTGAATATGTGTACCTAATGCACATTATAGGTGACAGGTATCAGTGGATAAGACACTGCAATATAGTTCCAGAAACTAGAGCTTGTTAGCCCTATTTGCTGCTAGAAAATAGATTTTTTGATTGCGAATGTATGTATTAGTAGCCATATGTAGACCCCCCTGTCTATTGACCCCACCTCACAGTCCATAGATCCCCCTTAAAGTCAATAGACTCCACTGAGGTTGAGGGAACTGGTTTATATTAAGTGACCTTAACATAAGCAGAAAAATTAATAGAAAGTATTATTTAATTAATTGTAATTAAATAGAGTTGGCAAAATAATTCATGATTACATTAGAAAACTACTTTGTAATTCACACCGAAAAGAGGATCACCATTTTTAATTGACAACTGCACAAGAACAGCAACTGCCCGAAAAATATAACCATGTTGTGTTGCATTGTGACGGTAAACTTGCTCAAGGATCTGAAAGCTCTTGAGACGAGCATTCACAGTCTCATGCCTCCCCTGAACTCTCTTTTGCATTGCATCCGCCTCCTCAGAAGAACGAGTCAACACCGCAGAAGGCACTTTTGTTACGTATGGGCTCTCACCAACATAACCATCATCCGCCTCCACCCTCTCGCCAAGCTCAAGTTCCTTCATCAGACCATCACGAAAAATGTTGATATCAGGCCAATCCTTGCAAGGATATGGCCCATTCAACCACTTTATCTCCCCTGACAAAATTCCCAATGCAACCTCGTAGCGCAATGCAGACTTGCCGCTAAACTTGTATGAGGCAAAACCCCGACCTTTCTGCTGGATCCTGCAGTCAGTGCAGTCCACGCTGAGGTGAGTATCGTGTAGTTTGTTGTGTTTCCTGTCTTCAAATATAATCTGGAAAAGAAACGACATGTTAGAAGAATATGTTGATGGAAAAAAGTGAAATGCACAAACTCACCACAGCACTTTCAAGGTCTGAGAGTGCATAGATCAACGGCCAGATGTACTTTCTCCAAGTCTTGGGGTCCACAGCACCATTTTCAGATGCTGCAGCAGAACAACCTTCTTCAGTTCGCGGGTAGCACTTTAAAAAGTACATTGCCCACAGCAAGTGGCACTTTTCAGCATTCTCAGGCAGCAGGTCGTTCTCTGTGAGCAACGACCAAGCATTAACAGCCACAGCAACACCTGTGCCAAAGTACTCACGAAAGCGACGATCCTCCGTGCCATCTGCGGCCAATTTTTGCCCAGTACGGCACTGCACATCCTTGGCAAGGCGGTAGAAGTTGTCGACGGTAGTGATGTCCCGCTGCCTCTTTGCTCGTGGAAGATTGTCGTCCATATTCACCGAGAAATACGGAGGTCACGGACTTGATCGCAGATGTGTCTTGCTTTTGTTGTCTTGGTGTGGACATCAAAAAATATTCTGCTCAGCATAAAGACCATCGAGAGTGCAGAGACCGTTAATCGTGGCTCGTGGGTTCTTGAAGTGATGATGAGACAAGTCGTCAGTTGCATTTGTACGTCAGATGACATATGTAACAACTTAATAAATGAATATTTATATAACGAGCATTCGCAGAATGCTCATGTTCATATGACATGGCCTAATAAATTAAATGAAATGAAATAAGCCGTCTCGGTTATTGTCTTATTTCTCGGCGATTGTCTTATCTCTCGGAAAAGGCTTATTTTTCAGAAATAAGAGGCATGTCTACATAGGAATAGTAATTGTTGACGTAGCTCTCGGGAATAGCATTATTCCTCGGGAATAGCCTTATTCCTTGGGAATAGTCCTATTTGTAGTGCTATTTCCGAGATATAAGCCGTTTCCGAGAAATAAGACTATTTCCGAGAAAGCACGACTTACTTTCAAAATGTACGTTACCGTATAAAACAGTTACTCGTAACTTTCTATTGGACACACTCAAGACAAGAACTTCCACCAGAAAACACCATAATTCAAGCCAACTCGTCGGCACACGAAGATGGCCCCGTCGCGCACCAAGAAGTGGAGCACGGAACTAAAGGCTGGCTTCCGTAAACGGATCTTGAACAAAGAAATCAACCCCGAACGCACGGACAAGGCGTACATCGAAACTATCCGAAAGCATTTCTATCCCGATCGCCCATACGAAACTTTCCGTAAGAATTGGAACTCATCGGTCGCGGAGTATCGTGTGGGGAAAGCACAAGATCTCTACAACAAAGGTAAGATATGACGCGATGAATGTGATTAACTTTTGTTTTTCGATCGTTAAACTCACCTTCCTTCAAGTTAACGAGGCCATCGAGGACGAGTCCTATAGGAGCTCGGAAGACAGCGATTTCGACAAGGAAGAATCTGACAGTGATTCCGTTGATTTGTCCGATTTTCTCGAGGAAGACGAGGAAAATCTTCAAGCACTCAAGGAAGAGGCCAAACAAGACATGTCCTCCAAGAAAGCAACTACTCATCGTTCCGCCATCAAAAAGAGCCCCAAGAAGGACTCTGTTGATGATGTCATCGAACGGCTTGAGAACACTGCCCTTACCTCAAGGCCAACTACTCTTGCACCTATACTTTCCCATGGAGCAGGCACAGGGAGAAGGATGGGGTGAAGGACATTGTGCACCTTGAGTTCCAAGTGTGTAACCTCCCCACAAGTTACCTAAGGCTTGCAAAAGTCTTGCCAGGTGGGATGAAGTTTGCAACCTGTTTGGCTGCCCCCAAGTGGTTTTTTGAGGAGGGCTATCTCCGCACTGTGATGGGGGTTGATTGGAGTGAAGACCATGTGCGCGTCCAATCACGCAGTGAAATGGTCATTCAGCCCATTCGCATGCGTACTTCTGGTTTGGAGCATTGGGTTATGGGGGAAGCACAGGTTATTGATCTCCCATTCAAGTGCATTGAGGGTGATGTAGTTCCCCACTGGGGAAATTGGCGTACTCCTGGAGTAGAAGATATCACCATGAATGATGGTATGGTGGACCAGGTGCACATGCAATTCCAGCGCACCATGAGCTTTCGTCTTGTGAGTGTGCATGACAACCGTGAGAGGCTTGGAGGCCAGCAAGCAACTGTTTTTGGTTATGCGTTTGGAGAAGAGCCCTAGAGATTTTATGTTAGGATGTTATTGCAGATGTTTGATTGTTGTATCCAAATAGTCTATCTAAGATTTATTGCACTTCTTAGTTTCTATTTTTATATCTAATATCATTATAGTGCTATGAGAAATATTATGAATAGGTCAGTTCCCTCAACCTCACTGTATTTTACAAAAAATATTTGTATACCCCCCAGCTATATGAATGACATGGGGGAGGGGGGTTATAGACGGTCATGGGGGGCTTATAGACTTTCACGGGAGGGGGGTCTACAGACTGTTACAGAGGGTCTACAGACCCCCCATGACCATCTATTGACTGTCGTGGGGGGTCTATAGACTGTGTCTATAGACCAATAGACTCTTCTCTAAATACCTATAGACTTGCCATATCATGAGATTAGTTAGAAAGAATGTGAATCAGGTACACAATAATAATATTACCTAATCTTATTCATGACTTGTGCAACTTTTGTAGTAATGTAAATATCTATGTCATTTTTAAATCTAAATTGATGAAGTTAAAAAAGCTATCACTATCCAAGTATTTTTTATTGTCTAATTTTCCCGACATTTAATTTTTAGCTGGGGGGTCTATAGACTGTGAGGTGAGGTTTATAGATTGGGGGTCTACAAACCGCTAATAAAACCCTTTTCTTGGAACTTGGAGGGAATTGTAATTGTCAGATGATCAAGACCAGATAGCTTTATCCAACACCCCAACCATACAATCAGGATTATGGAGAATTGAAAGTGGTGAATGTGGATGTTGGCTTTTTCGGAGGCTTGTTTGCACTGCCTTCACACGAAGAACATCTATATAGTAACTAAGAAGTCACACATGAACCTGTCATGTAGTTGACAACTATTATATTTTTCATAGTGGCAACATAATATTTACTTGTGTTTGAAATCAACACAAGCTAATGCCATCTTACTAGAAAAAAGAGGAATATGATATGCAGTGTGAGAGCAATAATTTCAGAATTAGGTACCTTGGAAGATGGTGGCAGAGGGGAAGTTGCTGCAGAATTATTTGAGGGTGCATTTGGTGGTGTAGAGCATTTTTGCTTGTGTGTTCCATGTGCATGGGACTGGTAGGGGGCAGTCTCAGAAATAATACAGAAATAGCATTGTTACTTTTTGGACATGAATTTTTGGAGCTACGTACTAGTAGTTTTGTTAGACCTTGTCCGAGGGGCGATTTGAGGAGAGGAAACCACCTCAAAAGAGAGGTATGTTATCTTTAAACAATTTTTATTACGAGCGAAGTTAGACCTTCTTCGTGATAATGATGTAATAAGATAAATATATGTATTCACGCAAACAATGTTAAGGTAATTCCATCATAAAAACTTTTTATGATATTGTCCGGCGTATATCATCATTGATTAATGTGAATCCCCATCTATCACCTATGTGTCCTGTCTAACACCATCATAAAGTGCACTTGCTGCAAAAGAAGAGT
Organism: Cyclotella cryptica; assembly: GCA_013187285.1. NCBI lineage: Eukaryota > Bacillariophyta > Thalassiosirophyceae > Thalassiosirales > Thalassiosiraceae > Cyclotella > Cyclotella cryptica. The sequence goes on along the minus strand of JABMIG010000089.1, from coordinate 422,622 downwards.
TTCATGGTGAATGGTGAAGCAGATGAGAGTGGTCGTGCTACTCATTTGCCACCATTTATTACAATATGCTACAACTTTGACATCATCAGGGAACATGAATTTGAAGATGGGGAATGAGACAGGAGTTACCGTGCTTCTCCTTTGCCTCCGGATTCTTATTCTTGTCTGGAGATGTTCCACATCAATGATGATGGGGAGTCCGATTGGGGAGTCCTAGGGAGAGGATGAATAAATAACAATATCTTCCAATTAATTGATATTTCTTGAAATTGGTTTAAGATATTTATTAAATTTATAGTTACACCATACCTGTCACTGCCTATTCTTATCTCAAATGCCATGTTGAGAGAATGTGCTGTATCTACATGGACACTGTTTTGCCTTCTTCAAAATGATTTGGAAACCACAGTATTTTTATTGTGTGGCTGTTGAACTTGCTTCTTCGTCTAGGTGTCCAGATATCAAGTTCCAAATTGTTGATTTAGAGGCTTATTTTGTGCCGTAATTGTTTTTGTTCCAAATCCTTCCAACATCTATGCATGCTTTTGGGTGTGAAGCCTTATGTATGTTCCCATATTTCGATCACCATGCTTAAACTCACAGTGAAGCCTTTGTGTAATCATGCATTTGCACAAGTTAAGTTGACTTCCCCCAAAAGTGCAACAATTCTCCATTATAGTGAATTGTTGTGAACCAACAATTCTAGATGTTGTTGGTTTTATGGATGGAGTTTTATTCACATCCAAATGTACTAGTCAACTTATCACACAAAATACTTTTTACCATGGATACAACTGTGATACTATGGTAAATGACTTTTTCCTTGTGGTTGGGTGGAAAGATCTTCTTCTGTGCAATAAACTTCCGGGGGAGTTGGGGAGTTAGTACACTGATGTCACAATTCCTACCTTACATAAAGAAGAGAATTGGCAAATACAAAATTTGCCTGGATTAGGGCTTTCCCCGGAGCAGATTGGCATACAACAGACTTGTTGGACTGCTCAGCACGCATATTGCAAGATGACCCCCTCCTTGCATTCGCTATTACTTGCTTCATGTGAGCAATGTTTATAATGTGCTCCGCCAGGCCAGTGAATGAGGTATATGAGGTAGGCAGGTTTTATTTCAACACTGCAAAAAGCATTTATATTCTAAAATTAGCAAACAAAGGCTTGTCTCAGAGAGCATTGTGTTGATCCACAGCTTTTGTATGGAGTTGGTAGGGCCTAGTCTGATTAGAACTGTGTTTGATCCCGAGTATGAACATTAAGTAAATCTAGAAGGCTACAATTATATTAGTCAATACTATCTGTGTCTCGGGGATTTTTAGAATGACGACACAGATACTGTTGGAGACAAGAGTGTGGAGCATGACAACTAAAATATAAATCATAATTCTTGAACAAATTGAAGGACTGTGACTAACTAAAGATAAATCATAATTCTTTAATGAATCAAAAGTTTATACCCAAAGTAAATAATCATTAGGCATACACACAAACTGTCCCCAACTGTCCCCACACCACAATTCCTCTCCAAAAACATAAATTAACTAGTTTCACTGTCACTGCTGCCGCTGCTGTCTGACCTCAAATTCTCATACTCTTCTTCCATATTGTCTTTCTTGTGCTTCTTGTTGTATTGGTTTGCATTCAACAACTTCTTCCTGAGCCTGTCCAACTTCCTTGTGTGGTGTTCCATGGGTGTCTTCTGGTGCTGTACAGACTGCTGCAATTGTTGCATCTGCATCTGCTGCATAGTCTGGAATTTGTACATTTGTTGTTGTGTGACCATCTGGCACCATATCATTGCCATCACTGATACACTACCCCCAAGGTAACATTATCCTTATTCTTGCCAACATCACCACCACTCTCATGCTGCAATCCTATCCATTGTGTTCAGAACTGAGCATCTCTCACAATTAAAGGAATTCTTCATCATCTCATCCTTACTGGATTTTGCTTTCTTCTAGTGCTTAGTGTATTGTTGTTGTTCATTGAAGGGAGTCTGGCTGGTGTAATCTGGGATGAGACAATGGTCGGCACATTATTACCTGCCATGGGGAGCAGCGGAAGCTACACGGGCGTTGAGAACATCAGCGGCACCAGCTATGGTGGAAACATCTGTGTTGATGGCAAGAGGAGGAGCTCCATATTGGGTTGAATGAACAGGAGGATTGATCTCATCTGAGGGATTTGTGACATCAGTGGGGGGAGCACTTGAACCAAAAGTGTGGGCATAAGCTCTCTCCCCAACTCATCATCACCTAGACTTTCCACACCTGCACCTGCACCGTTACCCATGCCTTCAATACTCCAAGTCACTGTGGTTAGTCAGTCCACCAGAGTTTTCTTCATCCTCCTCACTCTCTTTAGGGTCCTTGTCTTCTTTGACTGGTGATGCAGTGAGAATGCCTGAGTTTGTTTTGTGCTGAATCTGTCAATTTCAATGCACTGATGAATATTGTCTATCATGTTGCCTGTAGAGCTGGTGGATTTCTTGAAGTGGTTGCAGAGCTTCCTAACCCAGTTATTGCAAACATCCTCTTTGGAATGAAGAGTTTCCTCACCAGACTCTTCCTTGTATGCAACTGCAACTATGCACCATGCTCCAGTGCCATTGGGAAGAATCCTCTCCACAATGGGGGTGAGGATGTTGCGCTGGTGGTTCACCATATCTGGCAGGCATCCACAGTGGCCCTGGCGCTGAGGCGGATTGTGGCTGTCATTAGCAGCCAAGTTGTTGCAATGAGGCTTTGACCCAGAGAAATGAGCTGGGATGAGAGGGAATGAGCTGGGATGAGGGGAATGAGTGTTTACTTGGACATTTGGAATGAAAATTGGAGTAGAACCAAAACATAGACAAAACACATGCTGGCCGGCCGTATCAACTCTTTTTGAAATTTAAACAAAAAACACAGAAATTATTGATGCTTAAACCTGTTTGGATGAGAATTAGAAGTTCCAACTGTTTGTAAATCTGAACATTTAGGCAAAGAACAATTACTGCATACATCAAAAGTAATGGTATAACTTCTACAGGTGTCATACTACTTATCAACATTTGTTGAAAAATAACGAGTCCAGTGCCCAGTGTATTAGCTTCTTCATGCATCAAGAAATTCTGGTTGCATAAAATACTATTTATTAAGATCAATAAATCCCATCACACACCATGCCCAGCCAATCCACTAATATTAATCCACCATGTGTTTTTTGCCACTTTTGCACCACCGCCAACAAGTGAACCATGGATTCCAGTGTTCCATGAGGAAAAATGTTCTTTCCAGTTTTTAGCTTGCTTTACAATTGATAATTTCTGTATAAATTATTTGTCCAGTCTGTGCCACAGTCAATATCTCAGCCCCCGGGTTGAATCTGGAGCTGCTGCTTCTGCCAGATTGCCTGTTACATCAAAAGCAACAGGGGTTTCAAGCGCAATGTGAAGAAACTGTTTTTCAGCAGCTCACTAAATATTTTTCAAATTAAATGTGGCCCCTCCAAGTCATCAGTGAAATCTGAGTCTGAAGACATAATCTGGAGATGCCACCTTATCCTCTGCATTCAAACAATAATAGAGAGCAAGGGCTGTAATAGCAAAAGGTGAGGTAATGGTTCTTCCTGTTTTTATATTGTATTCAGTAGCACACAAATTATAAGTTCAAACTAGACATTTTGCCACACTCCAAGCTTCTGGAGACAACCACTTTCCCATCCCTCCCTCGTGTTGTGTCCATCTTGATCGATTGTTGTGATTCCTTACTTTGAATGAGTGATCAATTAGTGTATAGTAATATACATCATAATTATAGTTAGCACAACAATGAGTCCAAATGCTGATGTTTTGGAATCTAAGATACTGTTTTGTCTAACTTCATGTTTATCTTGTTGATTGTAACAAACTGTGTTAAACATTAGTTGAAACACAGGGAAAATACAAGATCAACACCATTTTTCGAAAGTGATCTCTGCTGATGTAAAACAGTAGTGACAGATGTAGTCTATGTGTTCTAATTTATGCATCACAGACGTGACAATACCACACAGAGATAAGTGATAACATGAATTTTTCTGCTGCACTGACTGGTATGAATTGTTGGTTGAGTATTCATGCATTTCATCAGTAGTACTTATTCCAAATAAGTAGGTAAATACAGCACCGTGACTTTCCCTGATACTTCCTTAGCACTTTTGTTGTAACTATGCTTACAGTAAAGTATATAGCATTACTCCTATCCAGATGGAGTTTTGTTCTCACAGACAGAGAGTTGACTCCTTGGTTCACTTCAATAGGAGTAAAATCCCGGTTTGATTCACTCAACTTGTTTGTCAATGCAACAAGTTCTTGAAAATGAACGTTAATTTCTTTCCAGAATTTTTCCAATTTCTTGTAAGTAATGTGCTTCATGCTGTGCCTTACCTTCGGAAAGTGTTTGCAGTAGCACTACCTTGTTGCATTTATGTCCTTTGGAAGTTAACTTCTTCCTCTTGAACTTCTCTGAGCTTCTTGCAGCATTCCTGGCTCTATTACCCTTTCATTCCTTGTCCTGTAGACGGGGTGAAGAAAAAACTTTGGATTTGGGATTGGAGCTATCATCATCCTTGGTGCTCACAGCAACATATTCTTCATCAGAAGACATGCCACAGAGAATGAAGCTCACAGATCTGATTTATCATGAAATGGAAGGTAGAAATTGGAGTTACGGGAAATAAGCTTTTTTGTCAAATTCACTTTCCCTCTAAAGCATCTTGGCTTTGATTAAATGATTTTATCACTGTGACCAAAACTGAGCAGAGTTATGGGCCAGGAGGTAATAACAAGACTCTCATTTTTGGAATTCTTCTATGCTGTGACATGTATACCAAATGGTATCATCAGTCATAAGAATGTCTCGTACCTATGTAGTTGGGTTAGTAGTTGAGGTGATGAGTCTTTTCGTGTGATGTGGGAATGGAAGGACTCCAAGAAAGTACAGATTCATATAGTCAACCTTTTTGTGTTTAAGCCAAACCTCTTACTTTTAGGAAATAAATGGCTTAATCTTTAAAGTAAGCCGTTTTCCAAGTGTAAGCTATTTGATCCAAAATGGCTCACTTTAGAAAAATGTCTTAGTCCCTATCTGACAAGATTAAGCCTCATTACATCGGAATCAATAAAACTTTCACAATAAAGCTTAGAAGTATGCCATTTTCAGAATAGTAACCTGTTTTTGCTTAAGACGGCTTACTCTTGGAAAATGGCTTACCTTCTCATAAAAAAGCCGTCAAATGGAATTAGTAACTTGTTTTTAGGAATATGTTGGGCTAATCAATTAGAGAACAATCAATGCAACTATGGCACTCTGATTGGTACCTACCTATAAAAGTTTTAATTTCTAGTCCTTCATCTGCCAATCAACTGCCCTTTCACCCTTGGCAATCCTCATACTTAAGGTAGGTACCACTTGCTTTGTGAAGGTCGAACTACTACAAGTATGTACCAAGTTCGACTACCATATTTTTCATGAATATGCAATTTTAAATTTAATTGCCATGATAGAGGCTCTTTTCCCTCAACTCCACTGTGGTATTTGGATGATGCATTAACTCTGACCACTGACCAGAAGTATGAGAACAACTATGTTATGGGAGGTTTTTGTGTTTTCTCTTGTAATTCTGGTCAGTGGCTAGAAGTATGACCACTTAATGGAAATTAAAAGGGCATACGACAATTTTTCAACCCTTCTTTGTTGCATAGCAAAGTAAAATGGTTTAGATTTTGGGACTGGTGTTGTTCTTGGGGTAGTGTTCTATATAGGGGTTTGCTCCATTTTTTTGAAATGTTGTTGGTGTAGGTTGGTGATACTGTGACATGTTGAGACTGCAGTAGTGCTTTTGTTTATTGGGTGACTTCATTGTTCGGCTCTTGTCTATTTGTACTTTCTGGGTGTTGGTGTCTTTGCATATGTGTTTGGTTGTTTTACCATTGGCTTGTTTTTCCTGGGATTGTGGATGTTGTGAAGTATGATTTTGTTGTTATTGTTGAGACTAGTTCATTTTGCTTTGTTTTCCGCATGTTGCATATTGGAGTGGTTCTTTGGGCAGTACTTCACTACAGTGACTAATGATTTTAATTTGGTACTGTAGAATCAGTCTTGATGTTTCAGGGAATGTGTTGACGCTTGGGGTTTGCTCGATTTACTTCTGGTTGTTTTGTTCTCTAAGGGTGGTAGAGTCATGTAATATGGGGATGTTGAGATTGATGTGGTATGTTTGTTTGTGTTGTGATTTTGTTGTCCTGCTCTTATGATTTGTCAGGAGGGTATTGTCATTCAGTTCTGGTTATAGGTATTGGGGTGTTGGTATCGTTGCTTGTGTCATTTGGGTGTTTTGCCATTGTGTTGTGTTGCTGGTGTCATAAATGGTTGATAGTGGATAGTACTTTCATGTTGGTATCATAGGATCAGTCATTGGGATAGCATCATTGACACTTGTTGTGACCCCTATTATCCATGTTGGTGTTGTATGTGGTTATGTAGTACAGTTGTCTAATTGTTGCTATTGGTGTCAGTATTGGAGTTTTAGAATGTTAGCTGAATTGTGGAGATGGTGTAGTTTGGAGGGTAATGTGTGGACATTTCATGGTAGGGTTATTACAGACTTTGATCTTTGTTGGGTTTTCTGTTGTTGTGCTGGTGTTGTTAAATTTCATGATGGGCATGATATATTTCTGCTCATACTGTTTTTTGTCTTTGGTAGCTATGTAGAGATTTCAGTTAGCGTGGTTGTTGGAGCAGTTGAGCATTGATTACGCTGGGTTACTTTAGGTGTAACAGTAGATGTAGGGCTGTGTGTGGTTGTGTTGCATGATGACAGCTTTTAGCATGCAGTTAATGACCTAAGCCGGAAGTAATCGAAAAGTAGTTGTAGATAAACGAAGTAGAAAAGATGTTCCAGTTGTCTGAAGATTTAATTTATGAGCTAAAAAACTGATTGAAAATGAGGACTGCCTCATGGTAGTCCTCTCTAGATTATCATGCATTTTGCATGTAATTCGAGGATGTTAGATTTTGATGCATCCTGTTGGATTCATGCATGCCAAACTGGGTGTACATGCACCTAGGTTGGGCTGTACATGCATTCTTGCATGCCAACCTGAATCCAGTGGAGTTTGGAATGGGCTGTATGTTTAATCCTGCCAATGAGTCCCCAGGACTCAGTGGTCTCTAGTAATAAGCCCTGCAGGACTTAATAGTCTTGTTAATGAGTCCTGCTTCTATTTGGTGGGATCCTACCCTTAGTTAGTAGAAATCCTATTTGTCTTTGTACCCATGGGACCTGTTCTTGGGCCCAGGAAGGGTCAGGAGTACCAGTAGGTATCCTTGGCTCATGTCACTCGCCCCACGAATGGAGCGATAAGGTGTCAATGCTCACGAAAAGAAAACCTCTTGAGGAAAAAAAGAAAACCGCAAGGAGGAAAAAAGATGGTGTAGCAATGACGGCGTAAGTCTGGATAGGAGAAAGGGGTAAGGTACAAGTCGTGTTTAGTTTATTCAAAATATGGTGCAACTCTCCTAATGTTAAGTCGCCGGACTTAGTTCGCGTTGAACCCTTATTGTGCCATTCGTATGAACTGATGTGATAGTCCAAGGATCACTTTCATACCGCTCTCTGTTTTGCGGAGGATACCGTCTTTTCGCAGCAGTACTTTGTCACCGGGTTGGTAGTCCCAGTCTATGCGAGAGGCATTTTCCCGTCTTGTGTTACGGTCAGTTTGCCGTTGTCTATATTCCCCTATTTTAGACCAGTCAGCAATGTAGGGGACGCCAAACAACATGTCCCTTCCAAAGATAGCTGCACCTGGCGAAGTTTTTAGTACTGTGTGATAGGTAGAGCGAACGGCCCATGCGGCATTTGTGAGAAAGTCAGTAATGTCACTCTCGCTGATGGTGTCGGCCATATCCAATTCAGCTGTGCGGAGCATCGCCATGATTGTTTGATGCACCCGCTCGAGTATTGCGTTCGCTTGTGGGTTTTTGACACTGGTTGGCTTACACTTTAGACCATATGACTCACAGAGGGTCTCGAAGTGAAGTTTAAATTCACTTCCATTGTCGTAGATAATATATTGACTATGTGGGTAACGGCTAAACCAGGTCCTATTGACTAAATTACCTACTGTTGCTGACGTCTTGTCAAAGTAGGGTTGTTGTTCTTGGACATGTGTGTCTTTGCCCTTGTGCCCCTTTGTACCCGTGGGAATATCAAGCTTCGGGAGCTGTGATACCGGCAACTCTACAATTTTGAACCAGCTTGTTGCAGGATCGATCATTGTGGCGCACATGAAGTCAATTTGTGTCTTGTCCTTGCCCTTGAGGGTGTACGGTCCTATAAGGTCCACACATAGAGCCTCCCAGGGGTTGGTGATGGCAAGTTTTGTTGGCAGTTTCCGTATTTTGTCTGCCTGCGTTTGTTCACCTGGCAACTGTGACACTTTTTGACGTGTGATTGGACTGTCGTTCTTAGACCTTTCCAATACATCGACAGACGAAGAGTTTCTTCGAGGCGTTTAGTCCCGGGTGCTGTAGGTAGTGGTGAAACCAAGCTACCGCACGGTGTTGGAGGCTTGTTGGAATAACCATTTTGCCCTCCTTGCAGAGTACTTTAATATTCTCAACTAATTGAGTTGAGTAGCCTTTGTTTAGTAGGCTTTCATCTTCTTGTTGTGCCTCCGCTATCTCTCTGGTTGTGAGGGGATAGATGGAGTCCTCTTCGTTGCGATTAGCAAACACCTGGTTCATGGATTCCTGGGTGGATGCTAGGGATGCTTCTGGCTGTGAGGTGTTGTGGTAGCACCAACACTGGGCGAAAGTCATCCAGGTTGACCTGTCATCTGGGACGGGTCCATAGTCCAGTCGTGAGATGGCGTCCGCAACGGTGTTGTGGATGCCTTTGATATACACGATGGTGGGGCCATACTCTTCTAAGAGTAATCTCCAGCGGTACACTCGATCAGAGGTCAGACCTAGAGCATCCTGCATTAGATTTTTGTGGTCAGTGTAGACCGTAATTTGTTGTCCCCAAAGCATGCCTTTGAACTCTTTTAGTGTTTCTACTATGGCCAGTAGTTCCTGTTCGGTCACGCTATATTTTTGCTGCGCCTGACTCAGTTTTCTACTGAAGAACGCCAGTGGCCTGTTGTTTTGAGTAATCACAGCGCCCAATTGAAATTTGGAACTATCTGTGTAAATCTCAAATCCCTGGGAATAGTCAGGGTAGGCCAAGGTAACATCGCGAGCGATAGTTGCCTTTACAGTGTCGAATGCTTGCTGATGGATGTCATCCCAATGCCACGGCTTTTTCTTGGTTTTGTTAGCCCTTGTGACTTTGGTGTGTCCACATTCACCAACTAAGTTGGTTAATGGTGCAAGTATTTCACTGCGTCTCGCCCAAATGTCTCTGTAGTACTGGACCATGCCTAGAAACCTACGGAGCTGTTTAACATTTTGAGGCGGTGTTAATGCGAGGATTGCCTGTACCTTTTTGGTTGTGGTTTTATACCATCTCTGGATAGCACATATCCTAGGTATTCTGTCTCCATGGCACAGAAAGACGACTTGCGCGCATTGACGGTCAAGCCTGCATCTCGCAACCTAATGAAGACCCTTCTAAGTTTAGTAAGGTGATCTTCTAGGTTTCCCTTGCTGATGCATAGTAAATCATCAAGATAAGTTCTCACGAACTCAAGGGTTGCCATTAGCTCAGACATCTTAGCCTGGAAGATGTCGGGAGAACATGCAACGCCCATTGGTAACCGCAGGTAAGAGTACTTACCCCACGGAAAGATAATGGTGCATATTTTGGACGCATCTGGATCCAATCTAATGGTATAATAGCCCATATTTAGGTCAAGGGCTGTGGCATATGTAAAGCCTTCGAGTTCTTGTAGAACAGTGCTGATTTTGGGAATAGGAAACGGTTTTCTCACTATCCGTTTATTTACTTCCCTAAAATCGCTGACAACCCATACGGTGTTGTCTTTCTTGGGTATGATGAATGTGGGTGATGCCCACTCAGAATCATCTTGCCATTTGAGTACCCCTAAGTCACATAGTCGTTGTACCTCTTTTTTTGTTATTTCTATGTGCTTCTTGGGTATGGGAAAAGGCCTGCCATGGTATGGCTGTGCTCCTTCCTTTAACTGGAGGGAGACCGACTTACAATCCCAGTCACCTAGTTTCCCACTAAATAACTCCTCAAACTCTTGTAGGAGCTCCAGTAACCTTGCTTGTTCTGGGCCACTTAGGTGTGTGCAGTTGTCTCTGACAATTGCCCTGAGATCCGCTTTTTCATACTTAGCGTCTAGTATTTTTATGAGGCGTTTTGTTGCCTCCAGAGTGCTCTGTGGTTCCTTGGATGTCTCTTGGTAGATGCTATTGTTCATAGTCCAAGCTTTTTCCACAGTAGCTCTTGTCTTTAATTTGTTGATGTCTCTCATTGGCAGTGAGATGTCATCTACTGTGATTTCCTTTGTCCGAAAGTCTAGGACAATTCCTAACTCTTTCAAGGTATTACTACCAAGAATGAGGTCAAACCCTGGTTTGGTCATGTCATCTTCCTTGTATTCCACAATGTCAGGTTGTAGGAGATACTCCTTGGAATTGGAGTACTCAAAGAATTTGACTCTGATCTTACCTCTTCCAGTTGTCTGGAAGCTCCCATTTGACGTATGCCAAGACTTTGGCACCTGCCTAGTCAGGTAGGGAAAAGGCTTGTCTTTTCCTTTTGGAAGGAAAATAAGGTCTCCATCAGACCCAGAGTCCAGTAGGACTTTAATTTTGTTACTGGGGCGACTCCGCAGAGGTTGTTTGTAGGCTCTGCCGGATTGACTTTCAGTCGCTGGTTCCATTATGGCAACTAACGCCGTGACACCAAGGCGATCCTTGGTGTTTGTTGTAATCACTTCCTGTTTGTGATTAATATTGTAATTTACACTGGGCATGTTCACATTAGCCTCAGTATGTTGTGTTTTATTACTGACAACTTTTTTGTCGTAAGATTTTTTTAAGTTAGATGATGTCGTTGACTTCATTTTATTTCGAATTTTTAATTCGGGATTTTTTGTTTTGGAACAAGATTTTTTTGATATCTTGGTTTTCGTGACAGCTGATTTAATTGATTTTGGATTTTGACTTTTATTAGTCAGGATAGCTTTACTCGGACTGGGGGTAGTGTAACTGTCAATTGCAGTATTTAATTTACGTTTCTTACATCTACGTAATTCCCCAGTGCTATCCGACCCGCACCTTCACGAACTGTCGTCGGAGTCGCTGTCACTTTCCGAGTCATTAGCGCGACGTTTCTTGCGCTTACTAGACTTCTTGCGGAGAGCTTTCTTCAACTCCGCCCGGACTATCTGGGCGAAGTTCGCGCCCTCGGTTTCCTTTCTTTTGAACCGGGCTTACCTGCGCCCCATTCTTCTTGATAGGAGTACCGTCCTTGTTATAGCGACGGCAGTCACGCCAGATTGTGACTTTTGTGCGGCCCCCATGTTTCTTGCATAGCACACAGTGCTTTTCGGTCCAGCCCACCTTCTTGGGCTTCTTGGGGATGCGGGAGTCCATCGACTCCATCTTCCGCTTTGTATCAGCCCCTTTGCCTTGGTCGTATTGGCGGGCTTGTTATCGAGTTCCGCATTGTTCTCGATATTCTCTAGGACCAATAGTAGGGCCCTAGTACTGACCGGAGTGGTATTCTCTGTGAGGTCATACTGGGTTTGCCACTTGGCTGGACACATGCGCAATAGATGAGTCGCAAGGTCAGCGTCATCAAGAGGCAATACCTTCTTGGTCGCCTGATTAGCCTTCGGGCTGTAATACAGGCAGGGCAATGTCTCGAGGTAGCTGTTGAGCTGTTCAACTCGGACAAAAACTGACGAATCGAAACCCTGTTGGGCTTTTTAGCGTATTCGTGATGTAATACTTGAGGGCCTCGCCCGCGTCATGACGGAACACCTGCAGTAGGTGAACGTGGACGCACTCGTGAAACGAGTTCCAAGTCTTCGTGGGAGTCTCCGTGTGCGGTACTCCCTTGATGTCTTCCCAAGGAGCTTTAGTCACTTGGGCCTTGATAATCTTCTCCCAGGGCTGACGTGCCTCGTCGGAGAGGAGGTTTCCATAAAGCTCGAAGGGCTTCGCTCCTGCCATTGCGACGGCAAGCTTCGCATCTTCTAGAGCTTTCAAGACCTTGTCATACGTGGCCTTGGCTTCTACTAGGGCAGGTGAAGCAGCCTCGGTAGTCGTACCGGCCCTCTTGTTTATTGCCCTTCTTCTTTTTTCAGCATTACGCATCGTCGACGTAATCCTGCTTGGCTAGTTCAGCCTCGATCTTGGCTGTTTCAACAGCCTTCTCGGCTGCCGCGAAGTCCGTGTCAAGCCCCATCTGCTTGCATGCGTGAATCGCGGAGCGCACATGCAGTAGAAACTGCTCGGGAGTCCCGGACGCCCATACTGCCACCTTTAACTCGCTTTCCCGTATTGGGGAGAGTCAGCTTGAAATAGGTGGTCTTTTTGTCCTTCGAGAGGGCATCCTGCACGGGATCCTGCTCAGGAATGTAACGTATGGGGGAGTTCTTCCCTCCAACGCCACGTTCGCACTCTACCCACTTAAGCCCTTCGGGAATCGCTTTCACGGAGGACATGGCTCGTAGTTTTTCACCTAGGCTAGTGCCTAAGAAGAGCTTCTTGTAGGAACTCCTTGGTGGACTAAGAAAAATCGCTTGCACGGTGACGTGCAATGAACGTAGTACTCTGCGTGGTAGACCTTGCTTTTGTTCGACCGCCTGTGGGTCGTCGGGATGAGCCTTCGTGTGGTTGAGATGCGAGCAACTTACTGAGTTCGGCTATCGTACGATAGTGACCTAAGCCGGAAGTAATCGAAAAGTAGTTGTAGATAAACAAGTAGAAAAGATGTTCCAGTTGTCTGAAGATTTAATTTATGAGCTAAAAACTGATTGAAAATGAGGACTGCCTCATGGTAGTCCTCTCTAGATTATCATGCATTTTGCATGTAATTCGAGGATGTTAGATTTTGATGCATCCTGTTGGATTCATGCATGCCAAACTGGGTGTACATGCACCTAGGTTGGGCTGTACATGCATTCTTGCATGCCAACCTGAATCCAGTGGAGTTTGGAATGGGCTGTATGTTTAATCCTGCCAATGAGTCCCCCAGGACTCAGTGGTCTCTAGTAATAAGCCCTGCAGGACTTAATAGTCTTGTTAATGAGTCCTGCTTCTATTTGGTGGGATCCTACCCTTAGTTAGTAGAAATCCTATTTGTCTTTGTACCCATGGGACCTGTTCTTGGGCCCAGGAAGGGTCAGGAGTACCAGTAGGTATCCTTGGCTCATGTCAGTTAATTCTTTGCAGTACAATTGGAGGGTAGTTTCAATGCAGCTGTTTTGGCATGTGCCTAGTGCTGTTTTGGGGTGTCATATTGTGTCGGTGCATGGTATTAGTCATTTTTGCCTTGATGGTTTAGTTCTCTGTTTGTTTCTGTGTAGGACATGATGTAGTATTGTGTCTTGTGTAATACTCAATATTGTTTTTGTGGGGGTGTCAGCAGCATGCTGCAGTTTTTATTAGATGGTCTTGTGGTGATGATCAATGATCAGTGAATTTGCTGTGGCAATGATGGCAGTGTTCTTTCCTAGAGGTTACGTGGTGCTGTTTGTTGTGGCTTAGTGTATGATATAAAAATGGTTCTCGTTTGAAGATTACTTTGGGCTTAATTGCGTGGATATTATGATAATTGATTGTGTTCATCTCATAATTCTGACAACTGACCGGAATTACGAGAACGTATCAGGTTTCATGAGAACACTAGACAATTAATCTCATAATTATGGCCACTATCTGGAGGTATGAGCATATAAGGCATAAAGAATCAGGCAAAATAGGCCCATTTATTTTGTGATTCTGACCACTGACCGGAATAATGAATAAGGAAGTCATTATCTGCTCTTCAAGATATCATAGTACGAGTATAATAGTTCTTAATGATATCATGCAATTTTTTTGTGGTTTCTCTCGTAATTCTGGTCAGTGGCCAGAATTACAACCACTTAATGAAAATTACGAGAGTATATGACCAGTTTTCACATAATTTGGGCCACTTACTGGAAACACAAGGACAAAACTGTTTATCTTGCTTTCGTTTGTTTTTACTTTTTTACTTTTTGAATAGAATTGTATTTGATGGGTTGTTGTTGTATGATTGAATTTGTTACAACTTTTTTATCGTTTTTGATGCATACAACACTAAGTTGGTTTTGTTGGTATTTTATATTTATGGTCGATTTTGGTCACTTTCTGCAAAATGGTCACCAAAAAATGGCCTATATAATATAGTTTATGGACGTTTGGAGAATACAAACAAGATTTTAAATGTTTCGAATCTTAAATGTAACAATAATTTATATTAATGTCCGTATACATATAAACGGGTTATATAAATTGGAATTACTAGATATACAGTATATTGATTTTTAGGAAACTTACTATGTTTAAATAACTCGACGAAATTTGATAGTATTATTTTATATTAATGGCTGCATATCAAAGTCAGACCTGTCAACATGTCTGTATATAAGCTAATGTTTGTACGTTTATTTTTATTAATGTCTGTATATCATTTAATCACACATTTCTTGCCTGCTGCGTAACAACCATCCTGTAAGCATTCAAATTGTTATATACATAATCATGGGATATGCTTATTCACATACGTACATGAATACTAAATATATCATACTATACGGGTCTACACATATTAGGGAATGAAGGTTTTGAAAAGCAAAAATGCCCGTTGCGTAACACATTTTAAATATCCGTTGGTTGCTCACTAATTTGTGCCACATCGCTAAATTTTTGTATGGTAAGGTACCACCTTACTGGTAGATACAATACCACACCCACGCTGCATGCAGACTGCTCCAGAACTGCTTTCCACCACCATGCAAATATCAGCCCAATTAGAATGACCGACAATGAACAATGAGCAAAATGATTGTTTTGGCATCATCGGATTGTGATGATGCAATACCACCATGATCGCATCTTGAAGGGACACCTTTTGGTAGAGTAGATCGTGAAATGTGCTTGCTGTGACTGTTTTTTCACGGCAGCAGCATGAATGTTTTTACATGTGAGCAGTGGTCGCACCGAACGAATCGAACGACGCTGATCAAGATGGGCCTGAATGACTCCCAATATGGAGTTGTCACATTGGGGAAGTCGTTTTTACGCAATCGCGCGAAACTTTATTACGCCACTGCACTGTCACGCTACTTTGTTTGTGCTAAATCGATTTGTTATATACATAACTCGCGGCACAGGTACGTCTGTTTTATGTATATCAATTGTTTATGTACATAACGCGAATTATTTTATTAACACTACTGCAACACTCCTTTGTTTGCGAAAAATCGATATGTACATCGATATGTTATGTACATAACAAGGATTGATTGAAAAAAAAGGTATGTTTATGACATTATTATGTATATAACAGCACATGTTGATGACATTATTATGTATATACCAACAAATTGCTTTTTTTCTGCCCATCTGTTTTGTTGGGCCACATGTGAAATGATCCCATACAGGTATGTTTATGTCTTTCTTATGTACATACCAACATATGTTTATGTCGTGGTTATGTATGTACCAACAATCACTTTTTTGCATCCCTTTCCAGCCACATGTGAAATGGTCACACCTAGGTGTGTTCATGTCCTTGTTATGTATATGCGACACATGTTTATGTCATTGTTATGGATATTCCAATGTATGTTTTTTGGACGCTTTTATGGCATCATGATTGATTGAACGCATTGAAGCAAGGAGTCGATGTTTTGAGATGGGGCAATAATGATGATGAGGATATTTTGGTAGTTTGCGCCCTGGTGTTTTTTGATTGCACAGAAGTCTCATGACAATAATTTTGGAGATCACATTGAAGCAAGGAGACGATGTTTTGAGATGGAGTTTAATGACCTCTTCGATTCGCCAAGGCCAGGATTGTTTGTTCAAAGAAGAGAAGGACTCAGGGTGCATGACAACACCCAAGTTTTCAGAGTATGACATTTTTATTAACGAGAAGGTAAGTTTATGCATTTGTTATATATATAACTTTGTGTCGTCTTGGTGAGGAATGGCTATGACAGTGTCTCTTTTTGGGCAGTCCATTCAGTTTATGTTCGTGACGTTGTTATATACATAACAGTATGATCCCAGAGTTTTTCAGAGTATGATATTTTTCTTAAGAAGAAGGTAAGTTTATGCATTTGTTATATATATAACTTTGTGTCGTCTTGGTGAGAAATGGGTGTATAACATAGTCTCTTATTGGCCCAACCACTCAGGTTATGTTCGTGACGTTGTTATATACATAACAGAGTGATATATAACTTTGTGTCATCTTGGTGAGGAATGGATATGAAGGTGTCTCTTTTTGGGCAGTCCAATCAGTATATGTTCGTGACGTTGTTATATACATAACAGTGTGATCCCAGAGTTTTTCAGAGTATGATATTTTTCTTAGGAAGACGGTAAGTTTATGCATTTGTTATATATATAACTTTGTCTCGTCTTGGTGAGAAATGGGTGTATAACATAGTCTCTTATTGGCCCAACGGCTCAGGTGATGTTCGTGACGTTGTTATATACATAACAAAGTGTGATCATGTGTATTTCTCAGGCATTCAAGACATCTGAGTATGCGAGGGTATGTGATTGCAATTTTGTTTTATTAGGTTTTTTTTTAAAGCATGGAGGATGAACCTGACACTTTTTGGCTGGATGTGTTATGTTGAAAACAGAGTTATATACATAATCACATGGATACAGTGACCAAAAGGTTTTTTCCCACAGTGCTATCAGCCACCTGCTGTGGTTTTTTCACCCTGTCCAGTCAATACCCCCAGATCGGTTTGTCATGTGGGAAGAAGAATTGGGGGTAATAGTAGAATAATGAAATTTATTGTAACAGGATAGTATTTTGGTGGCAATTTATAACTTATAAACTGGTAAATCCAGTGACCATTTTGCAGAAAGTGACCAAAAGTGACCAAAAATATCTCAAACCGTTTTGTTGCCGTAGTTGTCATTGTCTGGATAAGGTTTTCAGTCTGATCTTGCTTAATGTTTTTTTTTGCCACAGCTACTAATGGATAGGACGTAACTGTCCAAAATGTAGTCAGAGCTTGGTGCAGCTGCGCGTGATTGAATCATGTTTAAACAGCCTTGACGTTATTTTTATTTGTTTGACTTGCCAACCATTGTAAACATATTCAAAACTAAGGAAAATCTTTTCTTTGGGATCTACAAATGTATAGCGATGGAGTTTGGCACTGAGGGCACCCCGATAATTTCATTTCTGATGGGTTATGAAGCAGTCTGAAGCCACCATGATCACTTCAATTGGTATGAGTCAAAATACATACAAGCACAAAGTGTTTGCTTGCCTGATATGGAAGGTTTGGCGTGGAGTGGATGCCCACACAAATGTATCCTGAATTTGTCATGAATTGCCTTACTACAGCAGATTCTAAGCAAGATGCTTTACAATGTGAGATATGTTGGTGCAAGGTAATGCCCTCACCTCACGGAGAATTGTTGTCACTAAAATTTTGGACAACGGCAAGAAACTGACAAAAAATAAGAACAAATTGTATGTTTTTGAGAAAACAATCCCATTGTATCTTTAAAGCCTTCTGGACCTCAACAACATTGACAATCAATTGATTCACCAGCTTCTCAATCAAAAGCAGCCAGCAATGATGTCATGTTGCAACTTTGGGTGTCATTGTGATCAGCTTCTACTCACCATAGATTCTGTTTTGTGGCATATTATTGTTCCAGTGCAACAATTGTCAATGCAACTGATATTGACACAACTGCAGACACACCAAGCAAAGTATGCCAACATTGATGTCATGTTGCAACTTTGGGTGTCATTGTGATCAGCTTCTACTCACCATAGAATCTGTTTTGTGGCATATTATTGTTCCAGTGCAACAATTGTCAATGCAGCTGAAATTGACACAACTGCAGACACACCAAGCAAAGTATGCCAACATTTCCAAAGATGTCATGCAAGATACTGACATGCATTGCATCTTCTTTCAGGGATGCCATGTTGAAGATGTTGCCAGTTGCAGGTTTCAAACATTGAAGAACAGCATTGATATGAATTTCCAAACAAAGAGAGATACGAACAAACATACTTCACATCCGACAAGCCTGATGGAAGCAAGTCTCATCCTGAGAAAGCCAACACTATTAATTTAGCAACCACGATTGCTGTCACAAGATTGCAATGATTGCTACAATCAAGATCACAATCAACATCGTACTGATTGATATGGCATTGCTTCCACAATTGATGTGATCACGAGGAGCACTGCAAGCAGAGACCATGGCCTTGATCACAACATCATTTGGATGCCAAGACATCAAACAACTAGCATCTGAAGCATGCCAAACCAAGCATGCCTTGTTCATTCATTTGAAATTTTTATCCATATGAAATGTCGTTTCTGGGGTCACAAATCCAACCAACAACACTACATGTCCCACGGCTGCTCTTGCATGATCTCTGGCAGTTGCTTGTACTCCAACTATCAGCTGGAAAGTATTTCCTCTCACTCTTGTTCCACTAGTGAAGACAGCAACAAGAAGGCTGCAAAAATGAACCATACAACTGTTCAAGCAAATTGTCATCAGTAAAGAAAGCAACATTCGCCCGTGTTTTCTTCCTTTTAAGAGGCATAACGGCATGCACAAATGTTTGTGGCACCATAGGAGAGGAGGTTACGAATCGTACCAAGGGCCGGTTCTATTTTGCCTGAGTCCAGTGCAGTGTTCCATTATATATAACCCTTAGTGGTTAATTTAGGTGTATATGTGGACAATGATGTCTCAATATTCTTTTTCCCTGCTCCTAAAATTAGAAACTTTTTTGCCTTAGACTACAAAGACTGCACAGCAATGTTCATAGATCATCCTACCTTTAGTGCTGTACTTGTACCTTCTCATATGAAGACGAATCCACTGGGAATTATTCTAGAGTTGAACTTTTTGAAGTTGATCTTGATGGATTGAGTTCAACTGTCATGGACCAAAGGTGATTCCAAAGGATGAAATGCCCATCACTATTTGTAAAGCAAACACCATTGGTGCAGCCCAAAGAAGAAGACTGTTTCAAGTGTTCCTTGATTCAGGTTCAAATGTATGCATGATCAAGAGATCAGCACTGCCATTTAAATTAATTTTAACAGACTTCAATGAAATAAAATTTGTTGTCACACTTCAAGAGGGCCTCAAAGCTTACCAAGCTGTGACCATGAGATATATATCTTTGGACTCATCCTGGCACCATACCATGGCTGGCACGGGGATGTTTCAATTTCCCAGTGCTGGCACTGGACGAATTTTCCCCATTGTTGCACTTCTGAGATCGTCAGGCCTGGTGCCCAAAGGGGGAAATTTTTTACTGAGGCAGAGTAAATATATCTTAGTAAGGATGTCACATTTTTTTGAGGTAGGTAATTAGGCAGTGTTGTCACATGTGTAACAAAGTTCAACGGTCCTCGGTCCGCAATTTACACTCCTTCCTTTGTGTCACTTCACGCACATCAGTTTATGACGCAACATTTGTAGAGCAGGATTGTGTTGCTTGACATCACAAAATCATGATCTTGGCTAGGTAGTTTGTTGAACCTTGTTTTGAACAGCCTCTCTACTATACTGAGTGATTCAACACACTGTTTTGATCATGTCATCTGTTCAAATCTCTAGGCAAACTAAACAGTACCAGTGCCAGTATGGGGACACAAACATAACCCTATCCAGGCACCAGTTCCAGAATGGGGATCAGTGCTGAGGTCTAGGTGGTACAAGTGTCATTGTCCAATACTGGCACTGGGTGCCCAGTGCCGGCACTGTGCTTCACGCAATACCCAGTCCCAGCACTTGGTGTCATTTTTGCTCCCAATGATGGCACAGGGACAAATTCGCCCAGTGCCGGCACTGGGATGGTATCAGGATGGGCCCCAACATATTATATGTGTTTCTCTGAAGTTGACAGAAATTATCAATATTCCATCAACAAAAAGCCATAGTCATTGAACCTGGCATTGATACTATGGCATTGTGTTTGGCGCCATTTTTGACTCAAGTGGGCATGAAATTAGACAATGATAATGGTAAAGTGGAATTCATCCAGTCAAAGGTATTGATTTGCAGGATTTTCATGTTATGGAAGACACTTACCAAATCCATCTCAAACATGAACTCATGGGTAAGGATGAATTAAACTGTTTTGACAGTCACATTTTGGCTGACATCGATGATACTGTTGTGTGCATCAACAATGTCAGTTCCTTTTCCACACCTGTTGAATTTTTGTTTACCATAATACACCAACTTCACAAGAATAACTCTACTAGTAAGCCACTCAAGTGAGAATTGGTAGCCAAGAAGCTTCATGCTTTAAAACGGTGGAAAAAGAAGATTGAGGTAACACTACAGGATTGCCCATGCAGTTCCAGTGAACCTTGTCAAGTTAATTGGATGTGTTAATTATTACCAATATCTGGATGAGTCATGCACATTTACTCGAATACTGTCAGACCAATCTGGGCTTAAGAAAGGCACACCAAACCAGTGGGCTGATGTCCGTACGGCTGCTTTTGATAGCATGCATTGCCTCATGGATTCGGATGCCTTAGCCACATGTCCCTATCACCAAAGGAGTTTGATGCTGTTACTCATGCATCCAACTTTCAGTTAAGTGATTGCATAATGCCAGGAGGCCATCCTATTTCTCACTTCAGTTGTAAATTAAGAAAAGCACTTACACAACAATGAAAAATGCTGTCTACTATTGCTGAAGATACTTGGGGTATGCTCTCAAGTAACAATTTTCATGTCTTTACCAAACACAAAGCTTAACCTTTGATGTCCTCAATACAGAAAGTGTTTTGCTCTGGACAAACAAGATTGTGGAATTCTTATTCAAGATTCAAGGGAAAAAAGAACTTTTACCAAGTAATATTTCTTATCTCCTTTGCCTCCCAGACTCTATTCAGATTGTTGAGGATGGAAGAAATTAGTCAAACCTGAAGTGGTTTCAGCAAAGAAGAAGCCACCCCATGGATCATGAGTGATAGGGTGTTATGAAATGGATATTCCTAGGGCTAGATGGTACCTCAACTTTCTGTATGTCCCACAACTGCAACACAACCTGCTGAGTTATGAATATCTCTGGGGAAGTAGTAAACAAACGAACAACTGCTGCTCCTCCTCCAACAGAAGCACACTAAATAGTCCATCAACATGAACTTTGATGATGATATTTAAGAAGTCATCTGGCATGTTAAAGTAGAACATGATCCAGCTGCACATGAAGGATAGCCTTGTCTGCAGCAAAGCTTGACACTGCAGTAAAATGATTTCACTCCATGTTGGGAAATCCAGGTGAAAAGAGACTTCACATGACATTACACAATTACTTTATGATGGGTTCAAATGTAGCCATTGCCAAATGCATAAGCTTTCAGGTAGCACCTACGGGTTACTCGCTCAATGTTAAGTATTTGTTACACCTTGGGATGAGGTTGCCTTTTATGTAATTGGCACCTGCACTGTGAAAGTTAGTGGGCATGAAGTCAAATTCAAGGTATTGATGTGAATTGACACTGCTTCAAATTAAGTTGTGGTGGCTTACATCAACAAAAAGACATCATTACACGTCTACAAAAACTTAATTCAAATGTGACTTGCGTGATACCCATGCACACTTCATTGCATTGGCAACAAAGGTGAATAATCCAAAAAATACATCCCTCCAATGGTCGATGGTTGCTTCCAAATTCTAGTATTAAAGACATGCTGACCACTGCTAAAACCCTCAATTCATTTTGTGAATGTATGTACCAAAAGGCAGCCAATATTCTTAGAACCTCAATGTACAGCAACCCTTCTCACAATATTACTCAACATATGATTTTGTTGATCAGACTTTGGCAGCTACAGTGCTTGCCATGTGCACCACTCTTGCAGCTACTTGAGGTCGTATTCATGAAGCCTTGCTTCCAGCAGGGATATGTTTTTGAACCTACCACTTCTTGCTAACTGGCAGGCAATTGCATTTTACTGTAAACATGTTGTAAATGAGAATGTACACTGAGCATAACGGAAGCAGTGTCAATATGACTATGATCCTTGCCAATGAGTTGCAAAGAAAGGGCAAAACCCAACTAATTAAGTTGGGAGAAAGAACTTTCAATCCATACACCATTGACTGTGTTAATGTCAATGGAAATGTTCCTATTATCTATCCTAGTGTTAAAAAAATCAACATGAGAACTATACTCCTGTATTATTGACATCCTTTCTACGTTCCCCCTGTGAAGACGCATCATTGGTCTTCATGCATACCCAAGATTTCTGTTGTTTCCTGAACCAGGTGTTGGTAGATTGTCTTTGGCAGGCCAAGTGTTGTCATGGAGGGGGGAGTGTCATGCCTGTTGACATGGGATTATGACTTCAAAGAGAAGTCCTATGACAGGAAATTAGAAACTTGTACGTATTATCTTCTATATGCTGATCATAACTGCAGGCAGATACCTACAGCCAAACAGACAAGCCTATGCCAAAGGCATACCAATTTTCATTAATTTATCTTTTTATCAGTCAATGTAGAGCCCTCTTCCACGTCAACTACTATGTTGGTTAGGCAGGAAATATGGAGGAAAGAATTGAAGAAGTACCCCCTAAGAAATTGGTGTGCAGAAAACAGATCTCTGTTCGCCTGAACAAAGTTTTTGTTTGGGGTAAAGCTCATTTTACATATTTATCAGATTACAGGCATAAAAACAGTTTACCCCAGGACATTCCCTAGTCGCTGGTGAGTGTCATAACAGGGGAGTGATATGGCATTAAAGTGATTTCAAATGACCTCTTGTCAACACCATTGTTGTCAATACTTGAGAAAGTGTTACTTGAATAGGATAAAATGGTATTTGCACGCATTTTAAGCTAATTTTACAGAAAGAGATCAATAGAGGAAATGCACTCTTACAAAAATGTTTCCTTGTTTTCTCCCACATAAATATCTTATGAACACGTGTAAAATGGTGATGATGTTTTGAAAAGGCCAAAACAATCCAAAGTTTTCTGAACATACTGATAAACAATTATGGATTTTCATATGATTCAACCTCAGTAAACTACTACAATCCTTTGATTGGGATTCTGATCCAAATGATGTGTTCAGGTACCATACTCTCATTGTGGGTCACAGTTCACAGTTCTTTTTGCTTCCCACATCCAATGAACATTAATGTACATTCACTTGAACTTGTATAGATTAAAAGTATTACCAGCAGCCGCTGCAAGAGTTGTAGCGAGCAAAAAAGAACCCAATTCGTAGAAACAGAGGATGTCATAGGTTTAAGCATAATGTGGCTTGTCTACGCTGACTTGTACATGGGCGCATGCGCATCGCGCACTTTGCGCGCGCCGCGCTTGCGATCGTGCCCATTTTGTTGAAATAAGATATAACTGAGATCAAAATATCATGACTACCCATGTACGTCACCCCGAAAAAGTAATTATTTACAGGTAAGTTTTGATCAATTACCTATTGAGAAGTACCTGTATTGGCAAAATGTGAAAAAAACTGTCTCACTGGAGGAGAAGATGAAGGAGAAGGAGAAGAAGGAGAAAAGCGGCTCAGTTTCCAACACAACTAAAATTTTGAAAAAATCTTGGTAAAAGTATTCAATGATATGAGTATCCATGACATTATGAGAGGAAAGGAGTCAAAAGATTCACTCAACTGTCGCAATATAGGTTTTCCCTCACTTATTTAACAGTGCAGTTTTCAGAAAAAAAGCAATATCAAAGTTTGGAGAGCTTTTCTCCGTGCTGAATGCTTTTTAAACGTCATCCATTAGAATAAAAAAGAAGAGTGCAATCCAGTTCATTTCTGGTAAAATTTATGTGTTAGTTTGTTTTAAATAATGCTTAGATCAAAAATGAGTAGTTTTACTGTTTGTGTTCAGTGCCACAACCATTTTGACGAATATTGGATTTTGACTCAACGTAAGTAGCCATCCAACGTCAATAGACCGATATCATGATATTTAATGGTCAATACCTCGATTTTCTTCTATTTTCAACGCAATATCAGGCAACCTTTCTGGACACACTTCCAAATCTATCTCGGGACATTTCGCCTTCAACTCAGCCAGTGATCGTTCAACCTCTTGTTCAACCAGATTTTCTGCCAGCTGGAGTATCTTCTTATAAACTAAGATTTCATTGCAAAGGGCACGGCAAACGATCTCCCTTGACTCGTCGGTGAAGATAAGATCTTCCGGAGCCAACCATACGTTAATGTTGTTATGAGATAAATGAGTTGGGGTTAAAGTATCATCTCTCCCGCCAAACAGTTTTTCGAGATTGTTCCAATCCTCGACACTACAAAAGACAAACCGACACGTGAGATGTGAAATTGAGTGAAAATGACAAACAAATAGAATGGATAGCGTCAATTATTCTCACAGATATTCGCTGCGAATAGCAATAATCTTCGCATTCTTGGGTATTGCCTCAAAGTAGTATTGATAGTTGTAGTAGAAATGAGTAGGGCCTGTTTCTCCAAGTCCTTTTATGGATTGATCTGCCATGATTTTGCAGTCAACTGACGCATCTCCTAGCAGATCAAGCCCATTTTGAATCATGGCTTTAGAGCGCAGAAGTGGATTGTAAAGATTAGATCATTGGTCGAAATCAGACGACATACGCCATATAAGCTCACCTTCAAAAGACCAGAACGGACAATCTTTATAATATGGATTGTATATTTTCTTAACAGAGTCATCACAATCTTCATCTGGACGACTGTAGTAAAACGCTGATTTCGCTCGTTCAATTGGATCCCTCACAATGAATAGAAAGTGTGCAGTATCATCGTAACAATTGTAAACATCATTGTGAAAGAGATGTGTAGTGATCATTGGTAACACCCCATCCAATTGACCGGTATCGTTGCAGTGATGAGAGAAGCCTAGATAACAACCGACGGTAGAGCCAGCAGTCTTACCAACGTGCACGAAGCACACACTAGCCTCTCGCGGTGTGTTGTAGTTCTTACTCTTCAGTGCATATGGAGGGAGCTTCGACTCAGGCCATCTCCTGTAAAATGGCTCGCCAACATCGGAGGCATTCACCTCTCGCAAGCGTTGAACATCAATTTTCCCAATTTTGATATGTCTATCATGATCATGCCAATAATAAGTCACTACACATGCAGACAACGCTAATGTCAACAACAAGGAGACTTTAAACATCCCCCCAACAGAAACCTGACTCCTGATGTCATTGTTGAACGCTTGGTCTTTTGGAAGTCTTCTCATGCTCGTGGCGCGTGATTCCATCCATGGAGCGCAATCAATGCCGAACTCTTCGTGGTTCGATTGTCTATGAAATCGATGAATGGGAGGCATGGTAAGTTGGACGCATGTGACGATAAAATCTGTGATTTTCCTGTGATGCTGTCTGTTGCTGCAGATAATATGGTGCGTATGGTATCCCTCCTGAAGAGGTAGTCTATCTCAGGCTATCTCCTGGCTATCTCAATCGTCGCCTATCCTCACTCTCATGGCGTATAGTCGTAGTGTATCCCTTGTGTCGTAATGAAAGCGATGGTGCACTGTTTTTTCGAGTGTATTGCTTTACGCAACATATATGGTACCATACCATCACTTTGTTCCGTCGCGTCAGCATCATGGCTTCCAATCATTATATACGTAGGAATCGGGTAGGAATGACATGATAGCAAAGAATACGGTACGGCCGGTACGCAAAGGGAGTCGCGTGACGAAGACCACGTCTACGTTAAGCTTTTAGCGGAGATCACTTTGGGCATTATTTTCTTAGATAGTTGGTGTATTGTACGACCGTTGTCCACAGAGAGAAGGACTGGACACCGCAAGTTTTTCTACACTAGTGATACAATACGTGCTTTTACGTCCATGATTTTCACAAGTATTGTACCGGTAGGAGTATAATAGTTGGCGATACAGCTACGTTTCCTCTAGAGTTAAGAAATTATGACGTACGTGCGAACCCTTGCTTTCAAAACATATTTTACCTAGGTTTCACGATTAAACATATGTTGCAGGAAGATCCGGTAAATTGTGAAACGAGGGAAGTATTAAGAAGTTAATTGTGTGAACGAGGTAGAGTACAGTAGTGGGCTGTTATGTAAGCAAAAGTATACTTTCAAATTTTTCGTCTTTCTTAGAAATGAATATGTAATGGAAAATCGGCGAGCGTCGCAAGAAAGAAGTGCATTCAAACGAGTGAATACGTGCGTTAATTGTTTTAAGAGCGACCTTAATTGGCGACGACAATGAATTGAAGCCAATGTCCTCTTGAATATTTTTGAACATTATTGAACATTATTGAACATTTTTGAACATTTTTGAACATTTTTGAACATAACATTTTTGAACAGTTCAAAAATGTTCAAAGATGTTCAAAAGTGTTCAAAAACGTTCAAAAATGTTCAAAAATGTTCAAAAATATTCAATCGAAGTTCGGAAGCAAGGATCGCTTCTTTCCGAGAGGTCATACTGGACTGAATCGTTGAGAGTCTAAACGGATATATATTATTTGAATCGCTTTACATACTCTTTCTTTTCTTGCGTTGAACTCAGCTATATAATGTATACGCACAATAGATTCAAATTTGATTTTGTGGGATTGCTTGCATCGACATCTTCTCTCCAATTTTTCCGTGATTGGGTTATTTCAAAATATACTTCCTTCGTTCCACATTTGCCGGATCTTCCAGTTAACGCCAATCAGAACACTCCCTAGTGGTCAGTGGTGGAAACTATGAGCTATGACTCATAGTCCAAGATGTACTTATTCCTATCTCAATTTCTACAACCTATGAGGACACCTATGAGCCAAGTCCTGCTAGCAAAATTACTAGTAAGAAAAATCCCCATGCTAACTACATGTTAAACGAGAACTAGAATAAAGCAAGCAAACACATTACTTTCTTGACCTCAGCACCCTCTGTTGCGTGTCTCTCCCAGTCCTGGCCCTTTTTCTCAAATTTCGCATTGTCCTACTGCGTGCTGCCCTCGTTCCATTCATCCTTCTCCTCTCACGCTCTCTTACCAAGGCCCTACGTCGTTCCTCCTCAGGGGTACTGACACTCTCCGTACTGTCACTTTGCCCCTGCTGCTCCATCCTCTTCCTCTGCCTGTCCTGTTCATGGATCTGCTCCTGCTGTCATGTCATGGTGTACTTCCTCAAGTCATCAGGCAATATGAAGCTGTTGCGTTTCATTAACTTGCATCCAATAAACTCGTTGTGTGACCAAAGGTGCTCATCGATGCAAGAGTGCGGTCTCCGAGCAATACCATCACTCCTATCAACCTGGCACAATGGCATCCCACATATATGACACTTCCACTGTGTGTTGATTGTCTTCTGCGTATACTGTCAGCAAACGAAGCAACTTTGCTGTCTCACCCTAACCTTCTTATCATCTCTCTCATTCCTTGTTGGGTGAGCAATAGACCCATCGTTACCAGTGATTCGTACAACAGGCTTCATTGTACTGTTGGAAGTTGCAGCACGTGCGCTTGGCTAATTTGTCAAACGATACCTCAAGCGCCCATCTGACAATGGCCCACCAATCAAATTTGCCATTGTCCTAACGTCGAAGTCGTCAACAATATCCTCATCAATGTTCTCAAAGAAGTCTCCGGTGAACTCAAGATCCCGTACATGCCCGTAGCGCTTCCTCCTATCCCACTGAAGCAAATCAATCACAGCTATGCCAAGAAATGTGGTGAGTAACCGGACCCAACAGTTCTTCGTTAGCCAACTTTCTCGAGTGCCAATGCATTTTGGCGGGACTTGTTGTGCTCGTCGATTAACGGGAGAAACTCATAGAGCATGTGGGCTACCGTCGGGCAAGGAAGTTCCTTCTCTTGGACGTTCCCATAGTCGTCTTCGTAGCGGGAGAGATATGGCTCCTCATGCATCACCGTCTTCCCACAGGAACTTATCATGTATGCGACGCCTTTTTGGGACCAAGCATATGCCATGGCTATTAATTCCACCCCGGCAATTGTCGTCTGCATGACAACCCAATGTCCTGCTGGTTTTGATCCGTGCCTTGCAAGAAGGACTTTGTAAAGGACCTGCATTGGATAGTAGTTCACGTTTTTTGCTTTATGATGAATGTGGAGTATACATTGAACCTCTTCTTGATTCTAAACAGCTCTCAATCGAGCCAAGCCATGCGTCACCCCCAACCCATCCACCTTCGACAACTTTGCTCTCCTCGCACTGACGGAGTACTTCAGCGCAATGGTAACTTATCTCCTCCTTCTTTGGTAGATGTGAAGTCTCTGGTGGCAGGCTGAACTTCTTCTTCCACTGCTCATTTGAAGAATCCACCAAATCATGGTGCACAAATATGCCAGTCGTGCACTCAACTGCCTTCCTGATCATAGTGCCCAGAGGAACAGGCTTCCTCGGCTCATGGGAGATGTGAGGAAGGCCACCTCTCTTGCTTGTTTGGGTCTCCATCCTGACATGCTTTCGTCTAAAATGAGTTAGATGACACGAATCGATTTAGTCCGCAAGCTGTTGTATTCCTTAACAAAGGGAGCAAGGAAATCAAAAGGAAGTTCGCCCGGATTAATATCCCAATACGTTTTCTCTGCCCAGAGATAAGGCAACCCGTATATGAAGGCCTTGAAATAGTCCTTCGGGATGTACTGCCCAAAATTTGGGTAATCCTTCATACCAGAAGAATTGCCTCGTTGCCACAACCCTGCGATGCCCTTCTGTACCTCCAAGAAGGAAGTAATCATGAGGGTCATGCAAATTTTAACTAAGGCATCAGGATTATTTGCTTCTGGGCGGTGGAATTTAATGCTGCTTGCTGCGACTCGATCCTTCGACTTGTTGGGTACTTCAGGATTTTTTGAAGGATGGGACAGGAACTCATCCAACACTGCTGCCTTCCCCTTAAGTGAAGGAAAGAACTTCTCAAACAAGACAGAATTGTAATCCACGTTGTTGGGATTCTTATCCCACGGAATATCATTGAGGAACGGAGAGTCTTCCAAAGGTGAAATACCGTCATCAGCGGAACCTTCTGCCAGTGCCTCCTCCATCGGGCTGACAGTGATTTGTTCTTTCTCGGACAATATTTTCCAAACCACCTTCTCATCATCTCCTTTGCCATATTTCAACTCGAAATGGCTTGCAGCTGCTTGCAAATCTGTGTCCAACTCCGAGAAAGACTTGTATGAATCTCCAATGCAGTCAAAAGACTTCTATGATGATGCCGCTGGCTTCTCTCCCACAACCTCGCACTCTTCAACTATTGCGTCACGTCGAGGATCATACGGTGGTTCATCATCTCCGTTCACCAAGACAGTGATGTCTTTTCTGACAACAAGAATCTCATTACAGTCACTGGGTAGAAGATCCAGTTTGACTTTGTAGAGCTTGCTGTTCGGAGGCTTTCCCACAACTGAATTTGTCAGATTGGTAGATTTGAGTAACCTCATACCCCGGAGAGTCCACATCAAGTAGATACTTCACCATCTTCCTTTCAACAAAGACTCTCTTCCCCGTAGCAATTGTTTGTTTCTTTGGAACTGCACGACTCGGTTGTCTCTGTGACATGTTCGCTCCACTCTTCCCAGAATACTTTGTTTTCCTCGCAGATGTAACGGCAGCTACACTGCCTCTCTCTGCAGGATGGGGCTCAGACACAGCCATGGAGGCAGACTGCCCTTCATTTGGAATAGAGGCAGAGGGGCCTTCATTCTCAGCATCTGACTCAAATGGATGAGATGGAGGGAAGTACAGAGGTGAGGATGTGGGTTGCTCTCCAATCTCTCCTCCAATCTCTTCTGCAGCTGCATCTGATGGGATGGCTTCTTGCTGTGTTGTTTGTGGCTGTGTTGTAGGTGTCTGCATCTGCGAAGTGGTGATGGGGCGCCCTGTGGCAGAATAACACGTGATTGCCTTGGGCATGATGGGGAGAATGGCTGTAGTTCGTGTTCACGATGGTGGATCGTTTTCACGTGGTTTACGACGATTCGTCAACTTGTGGAAGGCAGAAAAGTGTTGGTAACAGAAAACTTGTCACGATGGACCATTCACAAGCAGGAAGTCGATGGAGATGACTGTGGTAGGGGAAGGGGCAATGGCTAGAGTTGCTTGTGCGATGAAATGATGTGTATTGATCGTTGACGGTGAAGAGCGTGATTTCGCACACCTCCACCATTCTGATCGCAGTCATGAGTTCGTTTTTTTTTAATCTTTACTTGGTACGATAGGAGTTCTTACCAAACATACGTAAGATCTTACCAATTG
Source organism: Cyclotella cryptica (assembly GCA_013187285.1). Lineage (NCBI taxonomy): Eukaryota > Bacillariophyta > Thalassiosirophyceae > Thalassiosirales > Thalassiosiraceae > Cyclotella > Cyclotella cryptica. The sequence continues at coordinate 392,144 of JABMIG010000089.1, read as the reverse complement.
ATGTCATCGACACCCACCAACGACTGAAATTATAATGACGTTCTGGTGGGCCTGTGTGTGCGGACAATGAATGGTTGGATAGACCATAATGTCCTCTACAATTCCCGCTCATCAGTTAGAGCCTATGACCATGGGAACCATACTTTATCCTTGAATGCAACAACAACATGTTGGGCTATGGATAGGACTATGGACAAAGGTGCTCTCATACTCTCCACCACTGACCACTAGTCCAGATCTGGGACCAACTATAAATAAAACAGTTGACCTCCATCAATAGATTTTTTTCTAACACAAAAAATCTATCTTCACTGCTCCAAGAGGCGAGATGAGTGAGTAAGGCTTTGCTTAAGGAATTGATGCAAACATCGAATCAAGTGTCTGCAAATTTGGTTTCATCAAAATAGTACATTTAGCTTCAAGGGAACCCCAACAAAGTCATGTACTTTAGTGCTATGCAAAATCTGAAATCACAGAAAAACAGGAAATTTTACTTAGATTCTGAAATTTCAGTCTTAGTGGGGGTTGCTCAATTATAAAATCTACAAAATATTCTCTACGCTAACTTCATACCAACAAGTCAATGCATTGATTTCAATCCTGTTAGATTAGTCAATTTTTGGAATGTTCAGTTGTTGCCATTTGCCACAACGACTTGCACCAGTCATGATCAACAAATAATCCGTTGGGTCCCTTAGTTGTTTCACGTCAGAAACTTGCTTTGTACCATAGACTGTGTTACTTCAGTGGATGGATGGATGCATTGTGATGATCACGACAAGCCTCTGCCTTAAGGCGAGTTATGGTTGCGTTGAGCACCACACCACCATCATCAAATCCCTCCTTGTCACCCTAGTTGGGGTACCATCAAGTCATGAAGTTTGTGAGTGTGATCATGTGTTTTAGAATGGAGCATTGTGCTCTGATGGCAAGCCACTTTGATCGTTGGGCAATGGTGGTGCTGTGTTTTTGTGTGCGATGTGAGATAAGGTAGAAGTATAATACAATATAAGCAAACACCTATGTAGACAAAATTCTAGTAAATAAAAGCAATGCACAATAGTTTAGTTAAATATTGACCCAAGTGTTTTAGAACTGCGGTACCTGGTTTAGAGAGGCCTGGCATCTGGGACTGACACGTCTTAGACAGTAACTCACATCAACTTCACCAACATAGAGGTTTAGCCCCCCCAACAAGTATCCAACTTGTCCAAAAGTTAGGCATGCACACATGACTCATTGAATTAAATGGAATCAATTGAATTCAATGGGTGCGGAAGATGGACAGATGGACCAGTTCCCTCAACATCATATTATTATCATGTATCATCAAGCAAGAAGGACACAAGCCAATTGTAAGGATTAGTTGCGGGACGACAGGATGCTTCCCGCAACTCCTTCGTCTCCCATCCTCGATTTCGTATGCTTTCATATCAAGGTGTGCCCGGTTAGGCTTCCACGACAGCTATAGTACTTGACCAACAAAAATATCTGTCCAAAACTGATGTTATTAGCAAAATGACAACATCGTCACTCTTCCAAAGGTGCCTGCTCGCCCGCCGACAGCGAACTATTTCACTTTCAGAATCGAGCATTTGCTGTCGCAGTCTGGGGAATTTGTCATTTAACGGTGCGGGGAGTGTGCGGATGCGTGAATTGCTCCCGCCAGCGGGGGTGCGTCAACGTGTTCGAACACGAAGTATTGACTACTCTCATTTAATGCATTTGCGGCGATTATCCACTAAAACAACAAATGAGAACATTCGCAGTCCGTTATCAGGTCCAAAAATAAGAGCTCGACATGAAGAACACTTCATCTCGAGAGAGGAGGCACCAGAAGAAGATGTTTCCGACTCGAACATTACGGCTAGATACACCCCCCGCAATGAACATCAACGCAAACTATTAGACTACACGAATTCGCTTTTGTCAGTCTTGGACAACACATTCCCCGTTGGATCATACCCAATCACTCACATTATACAAATTTCCAATTGCATCGATTCGTGGTTAGCTTCGGGCGAGCACCGATATTTGGGTGTGCAGCAGGCAGAGTTGTTGGTGAAGCGATTGATTATGGAGAGAGGTGGCGGACGAAGCTTAGTCAACAAAGAGGCAGGAGAGACAACATTCATCAAAGGGAATCAGGCCGTCACTTGGGATATGTATCATTTTGAGTCGGTACGTTGTCAGGACTCATCATCAGATTGATTCTCAAGACGTAAATTTGATTCGCTCCCGTTTTTGATTTTCTACTTCTTTCTCCTGAATATTAGCTCATCCTTTCATTGAACATCCTCTATGACGGAGAAGAGTTCATCAACAGAATATTGTCAATCGTATCTACTTTCGAAGAAGAATTTGCGGACACCATCGAAGTACAATACAAATCAATTATTGCCATACTCTGTAAATGTGACACTGCACACGCCGCCAACGCCGCGGAGCAGGTACTCCATAATTTCGAATCGAAGTTTTTCTCATCGAGCACTAAATCAGCTGCTGAACAGAGTTTTCTTCATTCAAACCCTCCAACAACGGAGACATACAATAACATAATCACATGTTGGGTGAATTCAGGTCAGGACTTTTATCATCACTCATACACAAACTATCGCCACAGCCCCCACCCCCCCGCAAATATTCTTTCTGAAATGATATCGCTTTACGAACGAAATCCCCAAGATTTATCTCGAATAAGACCTGATAGGATCACTTTCAACATGGTTCTCACCTCTCTATCATATCACCAACGGAGCGAACAATCAACATTTTCTAGCCAATACTTGAAAGAAATAAAACAATCATCGTTTGATTTCCTTCGAACTATGTTGAAGTACTATAAGGGAGGATGTGATGAATGTGCTCCGGACATGGTTACCTTTTCAACAGTGTTAAATATAATTTCAAGAGGACCGCCTGAACACGAAGACGGACATCGAGCGAGCCAGTTGCTAGATGATATGTTGGATCTCAGTGCATCAGGATTATATAAGTACGACGTCACGCCACCAGCTAAGCACTTCAATGTTGTTTTGGGTCTGATGGCGGATCAAAAACGCGTAGACGATTCCACCTTTGATAAGGCAAGGCGATATGTTCAATTAATGGAACAACTGGCAAAACAAGACGTGCCTAGGAGTATAGATGTTGAACAATACCTCGAAAGCCTATCACCTCCATCACTACAACCAGAAGATAATAGCTCCTTTACTAGCAGCAAACCGGATAGCGTAACATACAATTCGCTGATCAAGATTGCTTCAAATGCTGGCATGCCGGAAACATCACATGAAATTCTTAATGAAATGATCAAACGATCGTTGGAAGGAGACGAATCAGTGAAGCCCGATGTTATTTCGTTCAACACTGTGCGTAATGTTTTGCTTGGAATATCGATGATTCTATTGCCTATGAAGCCGACTCTTTAATCATCTGCGTTGCTTCTTCTTTCAGGTTCTGAACGCATGGTCAAAATCTAAGAAACCTACTATAGGGGCAAAATCTGCCGAAATTCTCCACACTATGCAAAAACTCTCCGAAAGAGGGGACTTCAATGTCAAACCTGACAATGTGAGTGCCGTGATAGATTCGATCCTCCAAAAGAAATTCGTTCCCTTTCTTACCTTCTTTTGCTGTGTTGCACACCGAAGGTGAGCTTGACTACTGTTATCAACTCGCTCATCAAATCTTCGAAACGCACTCGCGGAGCCCCAATCCAAGCAGAAGCTATTATCCAAAAGATGGACGAAAATGAAGACTATGCATTCAAACCCGACACAATAACCTACACATCACTTATAAAATGCTGGAGTGAGAGTGGTCGTCCGAAAGCAGCATCGCGTGCTGAAGAAATTATCGAGCTCTTACACCGACGCTACGACGAGGGACACGACGAATGTAAGCCCGATTCCATGGCTTACAATGTAGCATTAAATGCAATTGCAAAAAGTGGAGTGCCCAGAAGTGCTGAACGGGCCGAAGGTGAGCGGTTACCACGTCATTGGCGTTCTCATAATGTGATATTTTGTGTATTCATACTTGAATTTTTCCACGAAGCGTTGCTGCAGCGCATGAAAGACCGCTTTGATGCTGGAGATGTCGACTTGGCGCCAAACACATTTTCTTTTTCAACAGTTATTTATGCATGGTCAAAATCTGGCAATCCCAATGCTGGAAAACATGCCGAAAGGCTACTTGATACCATGATCGAATTGCACGCGAAAGGAGTACATGATGTAGCCCCCAATACCATCACATACTCGTCCTGCATTCATGCTTGGAGCAAGTCAGGACAGAAGGACGCAGGACGGAGGGCAAGTAGTTTGTTGAAAAGAATGGATCGGCACGACGAGGAAGGATTTATCAATATTAAGCCGAACGCATATTCGTTTACCAGCGCAATTGAAGCTTGGATCAACAGCCGTGATCCGAATCTTCTTCGAGAAGCAGAACATATTTTTGAAGTCTTAATCGAGCGATACCAGTCAGGAGACGATGACGCAGCACCAACTACTGCCACATTCAATGCCATGTTCAAAGCGATTCGCCAGTGCCCATCAGAAAAAAAGAAATTCCTCAAAGCCGAGCAACTCATGAGCAAAATGAAACAAATGTATGAACTTGGAAACCAAGCCAGGCCAGACATTGCGACCTATAACTCAGTAAGCTTTGCGTGTGCCCTCGATGATGTATTATGTGTGTAGCAACTTATATCTAATCTCATTTTTGTCCAGTATTTTTCTGCATGTGCGTGTACCGAAGGGGACCGCACAACGAAGCTTGCCGCAATAGCATGTGTGCTCAACACTCTCACTGAGTTACAGGAGAACGCTCGTTTACGACCAGATTCATACACCTGGCCTGCTATCTGGAAAGCTTGTGAGAACTTGCTTGATATAGAGCAGGACATACAAAGAATCAACATGGTTTTTGAATTATGCGTGAGAAGTGGAGCAATTAGCGAACTCGTGTTCAGCAACATGAGGAATTTTCTCCCACCGCAGTATTTACAGAAAAAGCTCAACACAACAGGAAATGTCAAGAAGCTAACTGTCCGCGACCTTCCACCTGAGTGGACATGCAATGTCAAGCTCCGAAGAATAAGGAACAAACGATGACATAAAACGAAGTACTTAGGACTTGAGGGATTTTTTCTAAAGTAAAAAATCATTTTTTACAATTAGACTTCATTATGCAGGGCAAACTATTTGTTTTATTTGATATGCTGTCAAACAGCAACTTTGATAACTCATTTTGTAGCATTATACTGGATCACAGGGCATCATTTTCTTCAAAGCGCATGGTGATCACAGAATAATGTGCCACAGGCCAGTTTCCTTAAGACACAGGGAGTCTATCCTTAGATTCTACACCTCTTGAGATTGAGACCGATGATTAAGAGATGCCATTCTTTGATATGCTCAAGAATAACTAGTTAATATACATGGTTATTACAGAAGTGCGCCCCCCAACGACGTGTACACAACACCTGAGATTTGAATTATTTGTGTGGTCACTAAAAAGATCACGCAACTCAGAGTTTGTTTAATGATTCCACAATTTCTTGTGTTTCAATGTATGCAATTATTGTACCAAACTACAGACAATTGAGTAGAAATATTCTTCACTTTTTGACTTTTGCCTATCTGCAAGGTGAGCTATCACAGGCAATCCAATGATGAAGAAATGAACATGCAAAGAAAATAAGAATGGGTGCCCACTGTAATTTGTTTTTGCTCAAATGCCCAAATAACCAAACATATTTAGTACAACAAAATCCTGTCTTAATCCAAACTAAAGACTAAATCTTTTCTTTTCTGTTGAACAAATTAGGCAAGAAGTTGATATGTCCATGTTGTACTCCTACTGTGAACCAAAAGACAAAATCTATCTCAAATCTCAGCTTCATTATAGACTCCAATCCACCTATGAGGTGTAGATAGTCACACTCATAGAGATCTTCCCGGCATGTTTCAAGAATAAAGCTAGTGCCTGTATTTTGTTAGAACAACTTGGATTTTCTTTTCTGGGAAGACCTCTTGAACCATGTGCATTTTTTTTATCACGAAGAACTTGTTTTACTTTGGATATGTACTGAAGTATGTAACCTGTGTAAAAAAATTTCACATGATAGACTTTTTGCACTGAAGGAACTTCATACAGCTCACCATCAGTATACCAACTACATACAAACAGCATACCCAGAGTTTACCAACAGTGTACCAAAAACGTACCAACACACACCAAGAGTATGGTATGACACATGTTATAGCAGCTTACACCTTACCACCAGTACGCCAGCACCACACCAAAACCTTCAACTAATGCACTAACATACCACCAGCTTACAACAGTGTACCACACAGAGCACAAATGCCTCCTTGTGCCCTTCAAGGTAATTTTCAGTTGTGCACTTTTTGTCCCATATCATGTGTAACCTTAAACTAGTCTTCACCAGATATTTTTCATCTGAATATTCCAAGCATTAACAGCACCATGGTCATCCCAACCCTCCATCATGACAAAGCCCCTATTTCACTGAATGCGAATGCTGCAACCACACGGACACACCTCCACAATAGTCCAACTACTGCAGTCTCATGATGTTGTTGATCAAGCCCATTGTTCCTATGAATCAGTGCAAATCATCATCCTTGTCAACAGTATGTGTCACCCATCTTTGTTGTTGATGCCTTCACTTGCTTGTCCAATGCTGTGTTTGAGTTCTCAAACCATGTCCAACTCATCTATATGCATTCTCATACATGTCTGATAACAACAAATGCGGTGACAATATTCTTCTCGTCCTCTGGACAGGCACTGAAAGTCACACACAACGTCATATGCTGTAGCATTCATCTATGACATTACAATCATTTGTGTCTGTCTCATAGCCCTTGCTGCAGATGTATACTACAAGTTCAAGACTGACAATGATTGCTTTGGTTCCATTGATGCTATCACTTCAAAAAATCTATTGGCAATGATGTCAATCTTCTATGATGCTTCATCTCCTGACTGAAGCTCATCAAGGAAACAGCAAATTTCACATTATTTGTGTTTGTATCTCCACAACGTCTAAAATACTCCTATCTTTGGAATGTGTTTCTCTTACGGTGTCTGTTCTTTGACAAGTTCCATCTTTTCTGTCAACACAACATGTGTCACCAAAGAATACGCTTCATTGTAAAGAATTTCATCAATTTTCTCACGTAAAGACACAAGCCTCTGTATATGCTGTTGACAACTGCCTATATCATAAAAATGCTTCTGTGACTTAATCGATGCCAATCTATGCCCAGACACCATTGTGTGGACTCGCACATCAAGATCCTAACAATGCTACGTGAACATGATTCAACAGTCATCCATCACAAAATAAGTTAGCATTGTCAGTAGCAATGTTGTTTGATTCTTTCAAACCCACTACACTGGTTCACATCTTGTGTTTTACAAGCAGGAAAATTGATTCTCCACTAAATGATATCTATCAGAACAATTAGTTGATATTATGGTATGGTACATATGATTGATTGTTGATGATCTACAAGGAATGTATACCATCTAAATTTAACATTAGGCCATGACAAGATCACAATAGGAAGGGAATTTGACAGCCACAGTTTATTAGATCTAAAGAAATAGAGTTAGGAAAATCATTCAGTCAGAAATGATTTCATAATCTAGTGTCAAAAATCTTGTTCTATCTAGAAAATCTAACATCCTTAACCATGGCTTAACAACAGTGTCTTGTCCTATAGATTAGTATAGATCTATATCAGTATATGTCTTCTCAGTCTAGATTTTGCATGGTCTTCTTTCTCTGTGGAGCCATGGTACTGACATCAATATCAATTCATTCCATTGATTTGTAACATTTTATTGTAAAATTTTGTATATAATCTTCTTCCTGGCACCAATGATGTTCAAGTTACCTGTTTTTACCCAAAGTGAACCATATAAGAGCACATGATTGATATCTTAATTCAATTGCCATTGCATCACATTGTCTGTAGGGTTTAACAAAGGATACAAATACTTTAGATGACATAATATCCATAGAAGACAATTTGTACCACTTGTCATCTCCATTCATATTTTCATGTCACCATTTGGCATAACATTCATTGTCACAAAAATCAAATTGCCATCACCTTGGAAACAATCACCTGGGTACCTCCCAAGAAATTCCTTGTCAGGCAGTCTGTACCAATGTGAGAAATACTGTAGTAGTGGTTCATTATACTGCTAGCATACAAAGAAAGCTGCAGGGTTTAGTCACCTGCATAGCTTTTATCACATGGTTGTCTACTACATGTATATTATTGTAAAACCTATGGTATGTGAGCTTGACTGTAAAGCAACATTGCTGAGCAAACTACCACGTGTAAAGATAAGGAAGATGCGTGGTCCAAGATTGGAATTATGAGACTCCCCTGAGTTACACAAAATGGCTGTGAAGAAGCAATCAAACAATTTGCTTATAAACTAAACAGTAAGAATGAAATGTTAAATTGGCATCAACTCTATTACTTTGTTCTGAACACAGAGTGCAATAATGCTCCATCTTGATATGCTGTATTTGCCACCTCCTGAAGTATGTCATGAAATTCAAGAAATGGATGTTCATAACATTCATACCAGAACGCAAACATGCCAGAAGTCTGACTTCCATGGAGAAAAATGATATTACAGTAGACATCTATTCATTGCAGGAGTCTGGTGCAGCTTTGCAAAATTCTTTGTAAACAAAGCTGAGCAAAGCGTGCTCTGCTCAACAATGAAATTGCTTTTGTGCAGTGCTGTATGCATGGGTATGATGAATAGGTTTTTCATTCAAAAGGTGTCCAGAACATGGAAAGGTTTTGCATTTACTGCTATCAGCAGATGGCCACCTGTCCCAATGATGAGGGAAACCAAGTAGAATTACAAAGGTAACAAAATAAGATACCATGAGATATATTTGCTACCAAGAAGGAGAAATGATAATTGACACCAATCAATTATTATATGTTTATCATGTTACTTGCATGATAAATGGTTTGCTCTAGTATGTTTTTTCAGATGCGACACAGTACCCTGTATTATCTAGCAAGGTGTAGGATTCTAACATTATGATGAAGCACGACATATTGCTGATGATGCACTGGACATTGTCCAATGCACGGGAAGTTGGTTTATCCTGGCTGTGTATCATTAGGAATACTCAGGCTACTTAGATCCTTGGCCTACATCATCAATTTAATAAAATCAAATGCTGTTTTGCAATTCTAATACAATTGCAAGGTACATGGGGCTGTTATCAGTAAGAACGAATTGAATTAGGGCACCTCAAGCAGCATTTAAAACATAGTAGATTTTGGACCCGGTTACAGAAAAATTGACAACACCACAGAAGAGATTTTTCCAACTTGTCCTGGTCCTCAATTATTTTAGAAACATAAACATTCTCAAACAGTTCAAAATGTCATCAACTGTGATAAAGTCATGTGGACTGTCTTAAGCTATTGCAAGGTGTTGTGAATTGTTATTGTTGTCAACTGTCATGAAGCAGGATGTACATGTTTTCCAAATTTGTGAGAGACCAACAACAAATTTATGTGTCATTTATTCATTTCACCCAATGTCACTAGTCCACTGAAGCCGAAGTTGAATCTAAGTTTCAAATTGACAAACAGCCAACTAACATAATTGGAAGTGATTAAAGAAATCTTTCAAACTTGACAGCTAGTAACATTTGTCACTGGTACATTTGCAAGTAACTGCTTTGTTAATAAGAAACAACTTTACAATGAAACATGAAAAATGTGGTCACTCTGCTGTAGTGAAGTGTTGGAAATTGTGCAGAACTTTTTCACAACAGTAGATCCAGACACCAAGGACACTTAACTATTGTTTTACACATCTCATTACACTTCACTATGTCTGAAAAGCTATATTCTCATAAAAATGACAAAAAAGGGAATGGCCAGTCTAAAATCTGTTCAATATGACAACTAATACACACTCATTCCTTGCATTGATTTTTACGATTGTTCAAAAATCCGTTCCCTGGTTAGGAAAAGAGGCTTCATTCCACAAAAAATCCTAATACTGATGGTGATTGTGATTTTGACAAGCGTACATCTGCATACAACACCTTTGCATGGAAGAACATTACGCTCAGTTCAAAAAACCTGTGCTGCAATAGGTGTTTGTTGACTACTGAAAACAATTTCTGTGCAGGTGGCATGAAAAGTATTGCTTCCTATATGGTGACCTCTCTGATGACTATGAGACATTAACATTTGTTACTAGATTTCCCTGTGATAGTATTGGAACCACTCATTATTCTTGGACAGTCACTGATGTGTTTTTCATTCACATGAATATACTTTGATTGCCAGTTATAGACTTGTCATGACTTTGTCAAATATTGAGGGAAATTCCTACATGGATCTCATTTTGATTAGCCCTTAGGATTAATCTGTACACAACAATTGAGTATGTAGCAATCCAAATGGATGGCTATTCTTGATGTACATTTTTTTCTGCATGCACTCTGGAAAATTCCATTTCAGGTGTTTGCCCATCTTGGTTGATTGTGAGATTATTGATTTGGTGTTCTGTGTATTTCCTTGTCTTGAAGAATGGACCTAAGGATGAAGGTTTCAGTCATTTGTTCAATGACTTACTTTCTTTGATGGCTCTGATACTGCCTTTGAATCAGTCCAAGCAAATCAGATTCAGTCAACTTCAAAACAGGTATTTGATAAGACAAACACGGCCATAGGTTCATTGTCAAAATGTGACCAAGTTATACAACAAAATAACCAAGGGCAGCATTGAATCATTATAGTATTGATTAAATGCAAACTACTAGTTGCAGAACTTTGTCCTAAAATTCACAGTTTACTATGCTAATACAACTGGGGTATATTACGAAATATTATATAGAGGGCAACAAACAATTTGCATGATTTCCAGATTGCTTCTTCTCATCTTGAAGAATAGCCCAGAGGTCATATAGATATAAACACCTAAGCTTCAGTCATCATTCGGTATTGGTTGTACTCACATATTTGTTTATTGACCATCTCATCATGATGGAGGACAACATGAAAATATGATTAAATTTCTCTGCTTTTCAATCATACCAGAACCCTTAGAACAAAGGGCAGCTGTGCACCCAATAGTATCATTTTTTGAGTACACCAAGGACGAAGTATGAAAGGAATGTAGAGTGGAAAAGGATGATGCAATCTTAATGTCTTTGGAATGTGCTTCTGATGGTGAAATTCTTACATGTCCAAATGGTGAGGAGGGGGAAATAAATGGCATACAGCTCTTTGAGGCACATTTGATTTTAAACGTCAACAAGAACCAGTCTAATAATCTATACCACGGCTAAGCTGCATCAAATTGGTGCCCTTAACATTTTGGTCATCTCAATCTAAATGAGCAAATGAGACTATAGATTACCAGGGGGCTACACTCCATGTAACTGGAAAACTGTCACTCTAGAAATTAGAAGAGAGAGTAGGTGTCAAAACAGATGGTCATGCAGAAAAGAAAGTAGGCTCAGAAGACCAGGGACATCCTTGAAAGAACCAACGAAGGAAAAGTGACTAGAGTTGCAACAATATGAATACATTTGTACCAATGTATATACTCTGCCATTATATATACTGGTCTGTCATTCTACAAACTTTCTCAAATGGCATGTCAGTGTATATGCTGTTTGTTCCAGTACCAATCTAAACACTATGCAAATATTAATACTGACAACTCCAATATGATATTGGCACTTCCAATTTGCATATTTTTGGCTAAATTGATATCAACGCTGCCATTATGTGTGATGTTATGGACAAAAGACATAGTGGCCTGAATATTACTGCAATTGGCTCTGCATTTTTTCATAATACCTTAGCACCAGGTCAAATTAACACTGTCATTGCCAGTATATGTATTTCTAACATCCTCATTCTCAGGTCATAAACAATATCACATTGTTTAATCACAAATAATGCCATTATGATGTTGGAGCACACGAAAGTTGTAAATGGACGACTGCTTCCTTCATGTAGATGTAACAGGGGAATGCCATATAAAAGTAGTTATAGTATAGTCTTTGGATAATGACATCACATTATTTGGCTTTTTTGTGATTGAGGAGAAATGTGAAAGAGAATGTGAATTCTGAGAATATGTTTTCAATTCACAGGATTCATTGCCATATGTAAATACAATTTTTTTGAGTTAACGACAATTGAATATCCTCCTTTGAAAAGTATTTCTTCAAGCTAGCAGTATAATGTTAGCAGCCACTCATAGACCCCTCCCCATCTATACACCCCACCTATTGCAGCCTATAATATTTGATTGGTTGCTATATTGGAAGTGAAGAAAAGTTGACATGTCACATTAGAGATAATAACTTAATGAAACTGACTATGATGTCATTTTTGCAGTAATCTCAAGTAATTAGTCTTCATATTTGTGATGTGTAGCACTGAGCTGTGTATGTTGAGTTAATGTTGCCATCATTTAGAGTTTTACAGTCCCTTGGATTATCTGAAGGATGATTTTTGTAATGTCCGCCTCATTGAAGATTGACAGCTTCATTTTTATGGCCCTTTTGCCATCTTCAATCAATTTTCATTTTTCAACCACACTTTATGCTGTTCACCAGACATCAATGAAAACAAAAGGTGACAAGAAAGGTCTCATAATAAAGAAAAAATAACAATGAAATTTAAACAGCATGTGACAAGAGGAGTTGAATAATTTACATTTACGACTTCAATCATCTTTTTGGATGAGAAACACCATCATTTGCCTTCAAGATTGTTGGAACTGTAAAAGACAAATGTAGTCAAGTTCAGAAAAAAGAACAAGAGTCCTTCATTGTTGGGGTCAAACAGTTGGTTATCCCTATATTGCGTAAACAGGTGATGTTATTCATTTCACTTCATGCAATATCCACAAGGTATCTTTTTACACATGGTTTGCCTCCCATGCAGTGCCAGACCCCCCTCCCCCAATCCAACCTCTTGAGACTGTGGCTATACATCCTGGATTGCAACTGGCAATACAATTTTGTGTGTGTCTGTTAGTCATATTGGCCTATTTACCTGCTTGATCAGCAGGTCAGGCAGCTTTTTACTTTCTCCATAAAAATTGCCAGCTGGAGTGGTCAGAGGTCATCACGAAATTATCCAGGTGCTCACAAGAAAGTCTCATTGATCATTGTAGGTAGGCATCACTTCTCATCAGGATCATCTGGATTGTATTTTGGTCATCACGAGGGGCCATCACAGTATCATCAAGGGTAGCCAATTTGATCATCAAATAAGGTTCACTGCATCATCAGTTAGTGTCATTGGTTCTTATTGAAATTGACTTGTCTTCATTTTTGTCATTTGGTACCATAAGGATCTCTACCTATTTGACAATGATTTGCTCAAGGTTGTATGTTGTTACAATGGTCATTGACATCATGAAAGGTGGTCACAAGGTAGTCACGGTTGATTGCCAAATTTTTGGAAGAAAAATTTGTTTGAAAAATTCTAGTTTATCAGAAACATAGGTTTTTATCCCCCTTGTTCTCCTTCTTATCCTACTTCTCCAGTGAGATGATTTTTAGACTATTGACTAACATGGGCAAGAAAGACATTTTATTATGTTCTGAAGCATAATGACCTGTAAACAAATTATTTTTCATGTGAGATACATGGACAGTCATTGTGTTTTGATATGTGCTAAGCACATAATGGTATTGTATTCCAGCCAGAACATGGATTTTGAGATGATATCTAGTCCAGAAGTGGACTGGCAATTGATCACCAGTGTGTCTCTGTGGACTTGGTTCTTATGCATTTGCATTCTAACATTGAGTCGAAGTACCAGATTTCATCAATTCCCACTGCACATGGAACAATTTTCCATATTTCCTGTTCTCCTGAATTCTTATCTGAGTTGGGGTCCTCTTGGGTCATGGGTTATGCATCACGGCCAAAAATATCACCAACTTATCCAAACAACCATGGTGAAAGCATGTTTCTTGTATTAATTTTCTGTAGTGATGGGCGTCTCTGCTGGATGATGGACATAGGGATATTGATATGCCATGTGCCTTGGGGCTAATTTTTTGTGAGGAATTGTTTGGTGATGTCAACAGGACTTCATGCATTAGTCTCTTATGTACTTCTGCTAATCATCAAATATCTAACGTATATCATGGTTTATAAGACACCCCAAATGTACAAAGATACCTTTTGGAGGGTCTTATAATCCATGTAAAGCTAGTGATTGTAGCACGGTGAAGAGATAAATGTATCCTGTTTATCTACTTGTTATATTGTTTGTACTGTATTTCACTCCATTTCCCGCCATTTTCCGATCCATTGGTGGTGAATTTCTATCAAGACATCTCAATTCACCACTCACCGCCCACTTTTTTGGATTATTTTGCTTCGTTGCGATGTGTGGTGAGTTTTGAGGCTTATAGGCGTAACTCAGCAACTAGAAGGAGTTATGAGGAGAAAAACCTATGGGCGTTGTACTTTATGAGGGCAAGCATTCTAAGATTGCTTTAGAGTATTTTGGGGTGTTTATCAATGTGAAAAACACAAATGTACAGAAAAACGGGGGTCTTATAATCTGTGGGGACTTATAAACCGTGATATACAGTAGTTCCGATCTGGAATAGTTTTAATACCTTGTGCAGATCTGGATTAATGTTCTGATTGGCATTAATAAAATTTCTGACGTATTTAGGTAGCATCGTGATGGTGCTTTGTAACTGTAGAACATAGTGAGACGTGAAACAGGGCATACATTTCCCTTCAATTTCACAGTGTAAAACATAAGACAGTGCTACTGACGGCGGCTGCACTAACTGGCTTCCTCTGTTATTACTTCATGAAAACAACAAGACTTCTTCCATTTTGCAAACTCACACAACTGCTAAAAAATAGAAATCTTGCACTGGCTGCTCGAGTAATCATTTATTTTTTATTTTTTGACATCCTCTAATAACGTGAATCACCAAAATTACTTATTTTCTGCAGAATTGTGTCCTCTGTGGTAGCCAAAATGATTTTGTTGGCGTCTGTCCGCACCACTTACATGCCGGCAAAATGCATCACCCAGGATTGTTGCTGTACCCATCACACAACTATGTTTGGCATCAGAAGCCTGTCAGATAGAGATGCCCGAGCATCAAACAGAATCCTCCAGACATCAACCTGATGACCGTAATCTAGAGAGGTGATCAATATCAATATCAACTAGTAAATCATGTGTTATCTATTCTAGGTGTGGCACAGACATGAGTCTTTCTTTCCCGACAAAGCAGAGCAATGACCCAACCGCCATAGAGAAGCAGGAAGTGATAATAGTCTATGTTCTGATTGGCATTAATAAAATTTCTGACGTATTTAGGTAGCATCGTGATGGTGCTTTGTAACTGTAGAACATAGTGAGAAGTAAGACAGGGCATACATTTCTCTTCAATTTCACAGTGTAAAACATAAGACAGTGATACTGATGGCGGCTGCACTAGCTGGCTTCCTCTGTCATTACTTCATGAAAACAACAAGACTTCTTCCATTTTGCAAACTCACACAACTGCTAAAAAATAAAAATCTTGCACTGGCCGCTCGAGTATCGTAATCATTTATTTTTTATCAAGACTTTTTCAAAATCTTAGTTGTGTTGGAAACTGAGCTGTTTTCTCCTTCTTCTCCTTCTCCTTCTTGTTCTTCTTCTTCTTCTCCTCCTTCTTCTCCTTCTCCTTCTTCTTCAGTGAGACAGTTTTTTTGCTTTTTGCCAAAACAGGTACTGACCATGAAGTTGATGTGAACTTACCTGTAAATAATTCAATTTTCGCTTGGACTTACATGGGTAGTTATATTGTCCTAAGTAATTGCCTACCTTTAAAATTATATCTTGTGAATAGGTTGAAAGAACAACGTGTCAATTTTTACAAGAATGGTTATGGCAACTTGAAGAGATATTCAACTTGAAGGGAACATAAAAGTGTCATTTTTTTACAAGAATGGTTCTGTTAACTTGAAGCGACTAAAAAATATAATACGTGTACCATATTATTATATTATTATTATATCTCTTACTTAAAAAATCGGCGCAATCGCGAGCGCGGCGCTTCGCGCGCGCCGCGCTCGCTCCCATGTGACACTGCTACTTATTTAATTCAGGTAAACAAGCAACTGTGGCACACTACATACGGTACGATACCTCCACCTAGGAGACAAGCCACTTTATTTTTCATACCTCTTCCTCTGTCTCTACAAATCGTATTCTGTTTAGCTAGCTACAAAAAATCTTGCAGCGGCTGCTGGTAATTTTTTTTGACATCCTCTAATGACATGAATCGCCAAAATTACTTATTTTCTGCAGAATTGTGTCCACTGTTCTCGCCGAAATGATTTTGTTAGCGTCTGTCCGCACCACTTAAATGCTAACAAAACCCATCACCCGTGTACTACCCATGACACACTATGTTTTGCGTCAGAAGCCTGTCAAATGCCGGAGCATCAACCAGAATCAACCAGGCATCCTCCAGGCATCAACCTGATGACCATAATCTAGAGAGGTGATCAGCCATGAATGCGATGAAACTGAATCATGTTCTACACCACAACATTGTCATTCACGTCGCCTAAATAATTAATTGTTAGAAGTGAAGAAAAGAAAATCAATTGCAAAGGATCACACCATTGCCTCATATTAAGAATGCCCCCGATGCATATTTCATGTTCTAGAAGGCGGCAACGACTACAAACAATGTCAATGTCGAGCTACGTGTTCAGGACATCTTTTTGTGGCGCCTATCTTGTCTCCTCGTGGATGTGCAACGGTTTCTACATCAATCCTGTCACTACAAGCACTCCAAAAGGACAGCTCCCGTCAACGCTTGTCTCGAAAATTCCACACGAGCGACGCGTGTTAGTCTCACCACTTCGCATCTATGCTCCGCCAGGCTCCGGCTACATCGGCCGCGACCCCCAAAACCCAGACCCCAACGACCCCTACGCACTCACGAAAGAAGAAATAGATCAGATATGCCCACCTAGCCTCCCCTCTACCTACGAACCGATGCTCGAGTATCCTGGAACCATGCGACCGGGACGCACTCCCGAAAACATGCCCTATCACGATCTCCCGGGACTGGGCATCGATGACCCCGATCCAGTCCCTTGGCCTCATTTTCAAGAGATTGAGTGGCATCACCAGTGGGAACCGCCTCATGAACAGGCGCCACTGATGGAAGACTTTATTGAGATGCATGGGCGATGGGCCACAGTAGAAGAAGAGGCCGAGATGAGAATGGGTATGAGACGTGGTGTCAGGGAGCGCAGGGAGATGGAAGAGAGTGGTGGTGGGGGAGATAATGCAATGGTGATTATGGATGATGACGAAGAGGATGAAAGTAGCAGCCCCTTGGATGTCCCCAGCATGATGGGATTGGGTGATGGAGTCGAGGCTTTGATTGGGAGAAAGAAGGCCGACACGAAGAAACCTACGAAATCGAAAATCCCCGAAGTGGAAGAAGATGATGACGATGAAGAAGATGACTTTTTGTTTGACCTTGGCCTTGGAGATGATGCAGAGGAAGAAGATGAGGAAGTAAAGCCGAAACCAAAGAAAAGTAAAGCAAATGTTAAAGCCTCAGCAGAGGAAGAGGAAAGTGAAGATATGGATGCAGGATTAGATGATGATGATCTAGATTTCGAGCTGGGTTTTGATCTTGATGATGACGACGATATTGACTTAGAGATAGATGACGGGATGGGCACAGATGCTGATGATGTTGATGAGGATTTCGAAGTATTCGATGATGGTAAGTGCACTTTACAGTTGCTCTGCAGACTTTTGTTTTCAGCACAGAATTAGCGTTTCTAACGGAAGCACTTTGTTTGTTACTGACAACTGTTTACCAACTGAAATCATTCAAACAATCGCAACAAAGATGACGTGGATGTGTCAATCGATGACTTGAATGCAAAAGATGATGTTGGAGATGACGATGACTTTGATGACGGTGGATTTGATTATGATGACTGATTTTTGTATGAACACCATTATATCAAAACACAATCATTAGATATGAAAGTGTCCCATTACTATTGACTTTTTTATTCGAATACTTTGGGATTTTCAATTCAATTGGTTGTCTGTATTGACAATGACGTTAGCCTTTAATTACCTTTGGTATTTTTTGCTTGTTTTTGCCATTGTCCTTTCATTATAAGTTGAAGATCAAGGATTTGTTAGAGACATTGATTCTAAGCACTAATTTTTGTTGATCATGTATTTTGGTTTGTGTGTCAGTGAATGTAACCCTTTATATGAACTCCAAATCACTTTAAGTAGGATGACTTTCAAACTAATGCATATTACTTGTTTAGGATTCATTGGAAGTTTTAGTATGCATTGATTCACACACTGAGCAATCAGCAATCAAGCAGATTGGGTTAATTGAACAGTGAATGTTTTGGTTCAAATACCCCACTGTAGCATTAAGATTGGTGCAAATTGATACAAATGCCGACCCACTTTTTCTTATAATTCACTTTACATCAACATTATATATAAATCCCATGCTTGGGAATGGCAAACAAGTATGGTCTATTTGGGGCAGAGTTCTCTTCATTTTGTTTGATTGACATGATCTTATGTCCTGGTTCTTAAGGAATGACTCATTCACTAACAAAAGAATGGTGTTTACTTCTATCCACATCCACATCCACATCCACAGCCACATCCACAGCCACATCCACAGCCACATCCACAGCCACTGACACAGCCACTGACACTGACACTGACACTAACACCAATGAATGAAATCATCCTTTGTGATACAATGCTTATGTTCTGAGGGCAAGCAAATCATTTCATTTTTCTGACTCCCAAGGCTTTGGGTTTAGACTAAATTCCATTTGTAACATAAGCATAAGGTTATACTTCTTTCCTCTGCCACTGCTACTACCTCTGTCACTCATGGATGAAATCATCTTTCACGGACAATACAAGCACTCCTTTGCCTTAGAAACTGTCACCTTACTTCAACTGCATCAGTAAGGGACTCAAATCCATTACTATTACTAACAGAATAATGGAGTTATACAACTCTCCAGTGCCATTGCCTCAGCCTCTGTCTAAGACAATGCCATTGCTGATAACAGTCCCACATGGGTAAAATCATATTTTGTGCTACAATGCAAATGCCACTCTGCCTTATTAAATTATCATCTTGTTTCTCTGACTTCCGCTGCTTTGCTTTTGGTATGTACTCCTTAAGTAATAAAATAATGGACTTATTCTTTGCTCCACTGCCATTGCCACTTCTAATGCTAGTGCCACCTATGGTCGAAATCACCTATTGAGCCACAATGCATATTCCCCACAAACACTAGTAACTTATTGTGTTGTTTCTCTGACTTCCAGTGCAGAAGTTTTAAGCCGAACACCTTGTAAGCAACAGTAGAATGTGGGGTTATACATCTCTCCAGTGCTGCTACTACCACTCTTACCTACGTGTGAAATCATCTTTTGCACTACAATGTAAATATCTCACTGCCCTAGTAGCTAATTGCACTGTTTTTTTACTCTTACAGCTTTGGGCTTGGACCAAAGCCTTAAAGTAACAGAAGAATGTGGCTAAATCTTTCACCACTGCCACTGCCACTGCCACTGCCACTGATACTCATGGTTGAAAACATCGTTGATGCTACAATGCAAATGCCACATTGCCCTTGTAACTAATCATGATCATGATATTTGTCTGACTTCCACTGCTTCAGTTTTGGACTTAATTCCCTAAGCAATAGAAATAGAAGAATGGGGTTATACTACTTTCACTCTCACTGTCACTGTCACTATCACCATCACTGCGACAGTAACTGCCAGGGCCACTGCTACTAACACTGCCACTTTGACCTACAAATGAAATCATCTGTTGTGCTATAATGCAAGCTTCGGGTTTGGACAGATCTCCTTATGTAAAAGATAAATAGAGTTATACTTCTCTCCATTGCCATTGCCATTGCCATTGCCATTGCCATTGCCATTGCCATTGCCATTGCCATTGCCATTGCCATTGCCATTGCCATTGCCATTGCCATTGCCATTGCCATTGCCATTGCCATTGCCATTGCCATTGCCATTGCCATTGCCATTGCCATTGCCATTGCCATTGCCATTGCCATTGCCATTGCCATTGCCATTGCCATTGCCATTGCCATTGCCATTGCCAATGCCAATGCCAATGCCAATGCCAATGCCAATGCCAAACCATTGCCACTGCCACTGCCACTGCCACTGCCACTGCCACTGCCACTGCCACTACCCCTGCCCCTGCTACTCATTGTTGAAAACATTGTTCACAATACAATGGAAATGCCACACATAAACAAGATAAAATCATCATGTTTCTTCGACTCTCACATCTTTGGGTTTGGACTGAAGTCTTTAAGTCATAGAAGAATGTGGCTAAGCTTCTCAGCACTGCCACTGCTACTGCTGATGCCACTTCCAATTACCACTAACACTGCAACTCATGAGTGAAATCATCTTTCATTCTAGAATGGAAGTGCCCCTCTGGCCTAGGAACTTATCATTTTCTTCCTCTGACTTCCACTGATTCAGTTCCGGACGTCAGTCCTTAAGCAACAGATGTATTGGGTTATTCTTCTTATGACTGCCACTGCCACTGTCACTGCTACTGCCACCACGATTGCAACTGCAACATACAAGTGAGATCATCTTTTGTGCTACAATACAAATGCCCAACTGCCCCATTAACTTATCATGTTGGTTATATGACTTCCACTTCTTCTGTGTTTGGCTGAACTCCTTAAGTATCAGGAGAATGGGGGTATATAACAATACCACTGTCACTGCCATTGCCACCGCCACAGGCAATGTAATTTACATGTAAATGCTCTACTGCCCTCATAACAACTCATACGTTGTTTCTCTGACTTTCACTGCTTCAGGTTCAGATGGAACTCATATGATCTAGTTTAGAGAATATTAAGTGGAATTATTCAACTTTTTCATGTGATGATGAGACAAACAGTTGTTGGTGAACAATCTCATGCTCATTTATTCTTTCTGTTAAATTGCCCTGTTGATAGTATGCCAGGAACATATGATGCTAACCACCTGAAAATGGGAATTCCTTCTTGTCCAATGAATTTTTGATTGCCCTTATGTTGAGAAATACTCCTTCAATCATTAAATTTGGACTTTTATGTCATTTGCTCTTGAATGGCACATTTTGCCCAACTTATGATATCCCATTGTAAAATCCAATTGCAGTATATGGTAATATCATAGAATTCATGAATCATGTTTTGCCAGTATGCTCTTCTCATTATATATCAATTGATTTGAAGTAACTTCTATCAGGTCATGTTTTTATACCATTCTACACATTGCACATCATACTTCATTTGTATCAAACATTTCATTTTCTTGTTGGACTTGGTAAGTTTGTCGATTTTAGCAAATAGCTGCACATAGCTACTTCCTCCTTGAGCAGGTCTCTCTGGTCCACGAGAGGCTCATTTGTTTTTTTCCTTTGAAGCTGGGCTTTGGGGTCCCATTGGATCCATACTTCCGGCAATCCGGAGTGTTGTGGGTGGTATGGGCACCCCCATGTTTCTTACAGAGAGAGCAGTACTTCTCTGTGCAATTTTTCTTTGGAATCCAGTCACTAAAAGAAACCATCTTCTTTTTAGTTGAGTTGCTAGACTTTGCTGCATTCTTGGGTCCTTCTCAGCCTTCTCCGTGTGCTTGAGGCCTTCTGGGCTTGACTTGCTAGACAACATCCTCTCAATTGCCTCTCCAAGGGGCGTATTATAAAATAAGGCCTTGAAAAAGGTCGTGGGTGTCCTGTGGAGGTTAGTTCAAAAAAGATTTTTTTATTTTTAAATTTTTCTTCTTCAACTTTTATTTCTTGAAAGTCTTACTTCCAACAAATTCACTAGAATTCTAGATCGCAAAATTAATCCAACTCATACGACTCCCTGATCGCCAAAGTTGACTGCTCAAAAATTATTGTTATCTCGCTGATCACAGGAGAAAGTTTAGAGAGCTCATCGATTGCAAAACCGGAGGAATTTGTCGATCGCGAAGATGATTTTGGAGAGATCGTCAATCACTCAAAGAAACGTACCGCTGATTTGAAAAGTTAAAATTGCTGCTCATGATCAGAAAAATTTAGTGTACCTCCTTTCAGAGGGATTGGATGTCAATGGCTTTGGTTCACGAAGGTCGCACCACGGCTATCTTTAGATAGTGACCTGAGCCGTTTTGTTGCAAAAAATATCACACGAAAATTATAGGTAGATTCGACAGGGGTCGAAGTTTTTATTTTATGAGTATATTTTGCTCAAATCGTGAGAATGGAAGGGCAGTCGAACTGCACTTCCAATCCAAACAATGTAATCAAAATTTGTGTAGATTCTACACACAATTGGTATGCATTTTGCCTTCTCAAAGGAAGGGACCATGGACTCTGGTGCACCGGAGTCCATGTGGCAGTGGACTCCTGTGGTGGGGAGTCCTTGCCTTTTGGACCAGGGCGGTGGACTCCAATGTTGGGGAGTCCTTGCCTTTTGGATCAGGGGCAGTGGACTTCCTGCCTGGGGAGTCCTGCAAGTGCTCCTTTTGTATTTTGTACCAATGAGTACAAAAATGGGCTGATTCTTGGCCTATGTCACTATCACAGTAAACAGAAAACGCCACATTTTTCTTGAATGTTGCATTTTCACCTAGTTCATCAACGAATGTTTTAGTCAAATAGTAATTAGTTTATTCATTTTTCCCGATTATTATTATGAGGACAATGACAACATCAGTGACACAATTGTGTGAGGCAGCGACTGCTGAGCCCAATCAGAATTCCAAGATTTCCTGCGATCGAGCATAACTCGAGAGATTAAACATAAGCAGTATAGCTCCCCTCAGGAAGGAGCCAATCATAGTCTGTAGACCCCCAATGGCAGTCTATGGACCCCATGAGCAATCGATAGACCCTAATATTAGTCTATGGACCCATTGGTTAGAAGTACAAGCTATGTTAGTGATGTTCTTGAAATCAATATACTAGTTGGGAATGTATTCTGTAATGGGGTCTGGAGATGGCGGAATGAGCTAAGGTGACCAAAGTAAGATAAGTGAAGCATACCACTTTCTACAAGAATGACTTGATCATTATTTTTCAGTAGGTCACCTTCAATGACCTCCAACTTATGAAAGATTTATGACAAATGTACAAAATGAGAACACCTTTCGAAGCGCTCGAATCTTGATGTATGGATGTCAATATTTTTCTACTCCATCAGTGATATCATTTTCATCAGTCAGATGAGCGACAGAGGAAAGTGGTATGGAAGATAGATGTGCCAAAAGTAGGAACCGGTACATATTGCAACTGTACGACTTCTTATTTTAATGATACACCACAGATTTGGCAATTCCCCTGTTCATCCAGGTGTCTATGCTGATTTTCTCACAGACTCAAGGATTTTCATCGACTTCGAGGCCATGTTTCCAGGCAAATTTTTTTGTGTACTTTTCACTCAAGCGGACCTCAAAGTAAACTAAATGGAAAAATTTAAGATACCATTAATTTTTCATGATAAAAACACTGGCTTTGCTTTGCTTTGCTTTGATTGTGGTGGTTTTTAAGATCCTTTCAAATGTATCTTTCGGGATTTCTACGGGTTTTAAGTTTTATTTCACTCCCCAGCACTTGATCGGCTTGAATTCAGTCTTCTCGTCGCACCACCCAGCATCTGTTGTGTCGCAGTCTTGCTTTTGACCTTTGACACCAGATGAACCGGATTTCTTTGGCATCCGAATCTTTTCCCGGATCGAAGAAGATTTGTGTTGGTCAGTTCCTGTCGGTTCAGATTTTGATCGATCCGAACATCCTCATAAAAAATAAAAAGCTAACCGCACATCAACGTAATCAACCCCCATTTTTTGCAAATCAACCGAAAGAGAAATGTTATTCCGAACGCTTGTTACTGCTGCATTATGTGCTAGCTCTGTTCATGGCTTCGCTTTCTCTCGTTCGACTTCCCTGCCTTCTCGATCCAGCACAGCGCTCAACATCATGACTGCCGCTGAGTTGGATGCTATCATTAGTGAGGCCGAGTCCTGCGCAAATGGCGAATGCGCACTTGACGAAGTCGACAGCCTCATTAAGAACCTTCTGGAACAGCAAGAAATGTTGAGCAAGAGGATCGAGGAGATCGACACGCTCGTGAAGGATTTGGAACACATCAACGGGAAAGATAATCGACCCGCAGATGAAGTCAGGGAGACGGTTCGTGCTATTTTCCGAATTTTTGCCCTCGGAGTAAGTTATTGCGAATGCGATCTTTGCTCTCCTAGACCTCTCGATCACTCAACGACGTATTGAAATGTCTTCCTTCACTCTGTGTTTAAAGGACAAGGCAAGTGGCAATAACTATCCTTCACTTTCCCGTGCTACTGGATACAGTGGAGAAGTTTCTGGAGGCGGAAAGACTGCTTATGATGTCCTTCCCCCGAAACCAATCAAAAAGTAAGTGACAGTTCGACGAATCAAGTCTTCGTTGTAGGTGTCAATTAGTATAGTTCGACCACAACGACATATCATGAGCCTAGAGCGTTGGGAAGAAACGATGCCTTCATGCCATCTGACATCCTACAGAACCATTGGCTCAACGCCAGCGAACCCACGTGAGATTTCATGCACCTTAGATGTCCGTGGCTCTAGATCTTTCGTCTCGGTAGCTATTAGTGATCGTTCCAGAAATATAATTATAACAATTATAGGCGCAGCCGATAGAATTGATAGGTGCACATCGTGTCATTCCATGTATAACTCGAATATTTGTATTTGCTCTGCTACTTTCGTCACTGAAACATAGTCACGTTTTTAAAAGAAAACAACGTAAATCATGACATCGAAAACCGCCAATCTACAACTGGCTTTACGAAAAACAAGACAGACATATTATAAAATCCAACGGCCTCAGTAAGTACGCCAACAGTTTGTTGTGAAAGTCTATCGATATTCATAACTCAGGAGCAGAACCACATTGCAAACCGTCGAGCGAGAGTTCCACTATTTAGAGAAGGCATGAACTAAAGGGAATATAACCACACTGAAAACCGCCAACCTCCAAGTCTCCTATTATGCGACAAAGGATTTATGAAAGGTGGTGTTGTATTCAAAATCCAACCTTATTATTATGCTACTAGTCTGTGCGTTGTATATTTTGGTGAGAGTCTATCGGAAGTCGTAACCAAACTAATGCGTGACGGAAAAGTCAAAACACAAGTCGAGTCTGCGTGGCTTGCGAAACCCAAGTCATCAGTTCACTGCTCATCTATCCCTGAAACTGTCTCAAAGATTGCTTATTGAGGAGCCTTCCATGGCTTCGGTGGCAAGGCATCATATGCAGTCGTCGGCCCATCACCAACGTCTCCAGTGAAGCCCATAGCGAATTTCCCTTCCGCAGTTGTAAAGACACGCAGCATGTCTTTTACAATTGCCCGCACATCCTCCTTCTTGCGTTCCTTCTGTTCATTTGCATGTTGCAAATGACCCACCACATTCATGATGTTTTCCAGGCGGGTATTCAAAACCGTTTGTTGATCCTTGAGTTCCGCAATGAGTGAGTCGATATCTTCTACAGCGCATTCCGATTCCACACATGCGTGAGCCTTATCAAGAATCGCGGTGATTTCTTCTTCGGTCATGATGAGGTTGCGAGCCACATTGGATTGCTGACGTCAAATAATTAGATGAAGCAAACAGTTAGAGTTTAAGAACCACACACAGTGTGCAAATTATGCACTATCCGACAACGACCCATCTCGACTTGTTTCTTACTGTGCGCGCAGGGAATGCAGGAGCGGTCAAGAATGCGCTCGAGCTGACAGCGATGATTGAGAGAAGAGCGAGTCTTAGCAACATTGTAGCGCTTTAGTTTGGTGAATCAACTACACTATTTATGAGAGCTGTCGTGAAGGTGTGTTTTCAGAAGTCAGGATTGCACAGGCAAAACAAGCGTGAGAGCCTTGTTTCACAACATCCAATGAAATCTTTTTTGGAAGCAAGGGAGACAGACGACCGATTCGTGCAGATGTCACAAATCACATTCCTGCTGTGCGTGTGAAGACGTGCGCATGTCAACATAAAATATTATTATATCTTATCAAGATTTTTTCAAAATCTTAGTTGTGTTGGAAACTGAGCCGTTTTCTCCTTCTTCTCCTTCTCCTTCTTCTCCTTCTCCTTCTCCTTCTCCTTCTTCTTCAGTGAGACAGTTTTTTGCTTTTTGCCTAAACAGGTAAAGAACTAAAAGTTGATCTTAACTTACCTGTAAATAATTCATTTTTCGCTTGGACTTACATGGGTAGTCTTAGTGTTTTAATATATGCCTACCTTTAAAATTATATCTTTGTGTGTAACGTCTGACATTATTTTCAACAATGTTTCTGTAAACTTTAACGCCAATCAGACGACTAGTCCAGATCTGGACAAGCCATAACGACTAGTCCAGATCTGGACTAGTCGTAACTTTTGTGCAGAAACACATAGAAGCCGATGTCGTACAGCCAAGCCGACATCACCGTTGGATTCCTCGCGAAAAATTACCCCTAGAGACATATAACCACCCTATATGTTTGTGACACACCCCAAGCGCCGATCATGGCCGAAAATTACTACAGCACACCGTGTTATCATCGTGTTATTTTACTTTCCCATGCCGACGCGAGGAAAATTCTGATGGATTGGTGGTTCTCGAGAACCGGGAACATATAGATACACAACTTCAACATGAAAAAATTACGGAAATACCCGCACTTAAAGGTCACGACTAGTCCAACGACGTGCACCCTCAAATACGACTAGGCCAGATGTGCTCTATTCATGTTCTTAAAAAATTCGTGTTCTGATTGGCGTTAAGGGAACATTAGTCACACATCATTTTAAGACGTAGAGACGAAAAATTTTAAACAAGGGTTCTTTAAAACTTGAAGGGAATGTTATCGTGTCACAAAAGAGTGTGTAACAAGAAAATGATTTCACAAACTAAAAGGGCGCGGGAGCGCGGCGCGCGCGAAGCGCGCGAGGCGCTCCCGCCCATTTTGGCATACACTCGTACTACAAGCCACTTTATTTTAATGTACGTCTTCCTCTGTCTCTACAAATCGCAATCTGTTTCGCTGCAAAAAATCTTGCAGCGGCTGCTGGTAATATCTTATATCTAAAATTTAACCATGTTTTTTATCTATGCGAACACCAAAATTTTCACTTTTCGACGGACATCTGCCTGCGGTAAAAGCTTTCGCAAGATCTTTACTTCATAAAATTGGAAAAAAGAAGTTAATTCATTGCATGTTGTAGTAATAATTTGCTCTCCATCAATCGAATCTTGTTGCAAAAACCTTGGGGGCCGGTTCATCTGCCCTGACAAATAAAAAATACAGAAGGATTTCTTTTGATTTTTAGATTGTGAACGGGTTGATGTCAAGGATCTTTGAGAAGGAATGCCAGAGAACAAGAGTACGAGTGAAAGTGGTTCCGTTGGCACGGCGCCTCATAAAAACCGGAAACCAATATACATCACAAACAACCATTCATCTGATACAATTACACCCCAAAGCGCAAAATGATGCTTAGACTCGCTCTTCTCTCCATCATCGCTGTCAGCTCGAACGCATTCTTGACCGCTCCTGCATTCCCTGCCCGCACAGTGAGTGAAGTTGATGTTTCATGTTGTAATCTCATTGGATGTCCAGATGTGTTCATCACCTTTGACTCGTTTTTTATTTCGTTTGTCTAATTATTGGATAACACCAGTCCAATGTGGCTCGCAACCTCATCATGACCGAAGAAGAAATCACCGCGATTCTTGAAAAGGCTCACGCATGTACCGCTCTAGAATGCACCACCGAAGATGTTGATTCACTCATTGCTGAACTCAAGGATCAACAAACGGTTTTGAATGCCCGCCTGGAAAACATTATGAATGTTGTGGGTCATTTGCAACATGCAAATGAGCAGAAGGAACGCAAGAAGGAGGACGTGCGGGCGATTGTAAAAGACATGCTGCGTGTGTTTACAACTGCGGAAGGGAAATTCGCTATGGGCTTCACTGGAGATATTGGTGATGGGCCGACGACTGCATATGATGCCTTGCCACCGAAGCCATGGAGGGGCAATCCGTAAACAATCAACTGTAGAGTGTCAGCCAGCTAGAACGCCGTGCCATTGTTCTTGTTGACGACTAGTATCACGGCCTTAAGACATTTGTCCTCTTGCTATTGAATTTCTGAGGTGCAAAACGAAAGACAGTGTGACAATTAAGTGATGCCACAATACCTACGAGATCATACACAGCAAAAGTACGAGAAGACAAGGACGAAGAATGTAGGTCAATACTCGATGAATTTATAAAAGATGAGTTTTCACAAATCCAGTGTTTAATTCTGTACATGTAATTTTTTTGATCTTAGTGCAAATCTATCACTGTGTTTTCATTCAAATCTAACATCAGGGGGAATAGTGCCAAATCTCTACAGACATGGCTGTGGTTGCAATAATTCTTGGATCACAAAGCAAGAACTGAAAGGGATGTGACCAAGGTTGTAATATCAAAAATAAGAATTGCACAGTTTTTTTGCAAAGGGGAGAGCAGATTTTGTTCACATCTTGAGACACATTAGCAAGGTAGCTATTGCTCAAAAATGATTTGTAAGGTACTATAGTGGAATCTTTTCCAACCAAGATAACACAAATTATCTCGTACATGTCTCACCCATTCTTTTGATTACCAGTCAACAATATTCTAGTGGCCGATTCGATCGATTCAATTCATCTGTATTTCAACATCATCATCGGGATTGACAAAATCAATGGACCTGGTAGTACTTGTGAAAAAAGAGGCTGTTATGACATCCTATTTTGCGTGCTTTCTTGCCTACATTACTGTAGCACTGCAACAGTACAACATGCATCTATGATACAGATAGACTCTTGGCATGGAGGGAAAGAATGTCATGCCCATTCATATGACCGTTTGTGTTTGCCATAGGAAATATAACTTTCATGCCATGAGAGGCTTAGATAAACTACATTGACAGGTGAGCATTTTTTGTGAGAATATCTATATTGTATCTTTCACTAATACATACTTCCCACTTACCATCTACTTTCCACAAATGTACAAAAGATGCATTTTGGTGGAACCTTATAGTCCAACGCAAGTTATCATTTTAACACTATGAAAATTTATTGGTATCGTTAACACTTATCCTATTTCCATCAAGGTAGAATTAATGTACCACTCTTGCCCTTTTGCCTCCCTTGCTCTTCCATAGTCTTCCATGCTGTCGGCCCATCCGCCATGTGTGCGACATGTGTGGGGCCTTCCAACAGCATTGGAGGTTTTGCCAGAACAATCCCAAGTCACTGGGAGTTAAGAAGGGGGAAGCTACCCTTGCAATGCTTTTAGGTCCATTTGAGGGGTTTTATTAATGGGAAAACACAAATGAACATGTAATTACTATGGTTTCCAATTCAATTTGAAAAATACAATGCTATGCCTACGTAGGCATGCTCTGTGTCTACTAAGACATCCATCATGTCTACGTAGACAGTGTGCTTGAGTTATTTTGCAGCGACAGGTTACGCCTAATAAATTCTTTAACTAGTAACTCAACGTATTATTTTCCGAAATATACCATCCTTTGGAAGATCTTGCAATCGATCATCCTTACCTCCCCCATCCCCCATTCTGCCTTGTTTCATGTCCCTCTGAGTTTTAATATTAACACCATTTTGATGTCGCTTCAAGAAATTGAATCCCACAATTCCAAGAAGAAGGGATTGCAAACGATTTATGGACCTAGCTGTGCACATGGCTCTTATCATGAAACAATTGCTAGCTCTCGAATGATGTTTCCAGGAAGACATCAACCTCACTGCCCCCATTCCCAAAATGATCTCATTGATCTTGCAAATTTGGAGGGAGATCAAGAGAATGAGAATGAACATGATGGTGGTGTTGTCCCACTGAGTATTTGTATTGCTATGAAAAATCAGCTCTTCAAGCAATCAAACACCAAGGGCCTCACATTTGAACCTGAACTTCTATATCAGGTATTCTCAATCAGCTGTTCAAAAAGAAGGATCTTATTGGACCTTATGTGGCTTCATTGGACCAAGAAGATTCAGAGTGAAGTCAGCTCAGCTGATCTCAGTATTGCCTTCATGAGAACCTACCTCACAAGACAAAAGAGGAGGCAGTAGTCAACACTCTCATGGATATCGGGACGAGAGTGTGCATGTACCTCACAATAGCATTGCCGGGAGAAGGAGTCACAACAGTGCTTCCACAGTATTTGCTGAATGTGCTTCCATAACGGCTCATAACAAGTCATACTGCCGTAACAAAGACGACAACGATGAACAAAAGATGAAGTACATGAAGTTGGAGGCAATTGCTGGTTGTCGTAATTTGTCTATCTGATCAAATGTCCAAGTATCCAGTTCAAAATGTTGAATTTGGAAAGGATTTGGAAGCTATTTGGAAGGGCCTTTCATAATTTTATCCCATAATTGTTTTCCTTCCAAGTCCTTCCAAACCACAATGTCAAGCGAATATCATCAATATCTTGGCTTGTCTTGCTAAAAATCATGGTGCGGTTGTACTCTTCTCATGCTCTTCCATAACACTCAGTATGGGGGCTATTTGGAACCCGGTGACTTAGTCAGACAAAACCAAATAAGTTAGGTATTTTGTCTGATGATACAGCCCATGGGTATGTTCAAATACAGACATGAATATAAAATAAAAGGTATCCCATTTTGCTTCCAATTGGACCTGAGGTCATTTTAAACCAGTTTACAAATTAATATTTGCTATATATATAGATGCTACAAAGGCCCAGCTGTACAGCGCCTAATCGGAATCCGTGATTAAATTTTTGCTTATCCTCTATTGCCTACCTCACTTGCCTTTGTACGGCAGGTCAGGGATTGTTCGGATCTGATTGGACAGTAGCCCGATCCACTCGTTCCCGCCATGTCATTATTTTTTTCCGCCACACAGTTCTCTGCCTTTCAACCCAGTCTCCCATCCTCATGTCATCTCTCATCTCTGTTCACCATAGCGCTTCATCCCCCATCAAATGCTTCACTTTGTTCCTGTTAAAATCCTGATGAACAGCATCTTTTCACCTCTTGGGGTCACAGGCGTTTCCGGGAGGTGCTTTTAGATGAACAACATTGATTGATCCACTGCATCTGGGTAGTATTTTTGTTGTATAATTGTTCATCATGGCCTTTAACTCATCAAATGACTCAGGATACTTCATGAACTTGTCCTTAACAGAGCCGAGTTTACACAGAAACTTATGAAAAATAGGCAGTGATCCTCTGCTGATAGCTCTGTGTGGTGGTGAGTTTGCAGAAAGGGGCATGATTGCCCAGGTCATTCGCAGCAGCAAGAATTCAAATTTGTGTCTTGATGAAGAAAACATCATAATCAAAATCTCGTCTTCAGGGAACACACCAGCCTTGTCAACAAACATGTGAGTGAGGTCATCGACCTTTGCTAGTGCGAGCCTGAAGTAGCTCCTGAAGTCAGACAACTGATTGATGCTAGACCGATGGTATGTCTTTTCTCAAACATTGGGATGCTATATTTTTTTGTACCAATTCAACTGCATCACATTCCCAAACTGGCATGGGTCATTGGGCTGACTCAGATGTCCTGGCACTTCAACATGTTCAGGTGCCAGCTGGAGTTGGCCGTTGCCCAGCGTAATGTGGTGTTGCGGCAACAATGGAGCATGAGGAAACATTGCAACTTTTGAACCAAGTTTGCTTAGCAGAGAAGGCGTGAAGTGACTGAGGGCTTGCCTTCTGAAGTTGTCAAACAAGTCCAAGTGATTCACGTTGATGCCACAGAACTCTTCAACATGGCGCACAAGCTTGCTGACAGAGAACTGCTTAGCAGAGGACAAAATGCTTCCAAAGTAGTCCATTATTTGCAGGGTATTTTGTGGCGGAGGACATAGCAGTTGGGTGTAAAATTCTGCTGTGCAGTTCCAATTGGTTGATTGGACGTTGAGAGCAAAAGTAGCATCCAATCGGGGCTCGGATTGGACTATCTGACTCGAGACTGAACCGATTCAATGTAAGCATGTGAATAATTTTTTCTCCAAGACTTTTTTGTGATTTTGTGGATTATTTTTTCTCTAAGACTTTTTTGATTTCATCTGACAGAATGTGTTTTTGCCTGAAAAAATTTGAATTTGTTTTTAAATCTAGTAGATACCTTTTCTTGAAAATGGTGTCAGCTGGACACCTAACTGACACCTAACCGACAATAACTGACAAAAACGTTTCGTCTGACAAAGTAGGTTGTTTCATCTGACAAACTCACAGGGTTTGATATAACTGCCCCCATTGTTTTCATTCAAATCATTGTCATAACCTAAATTTATATAATATTATATTGCCTTCTTGTTTGTACATATTGTATGTCAGCACACACACTAAACTGTTGTACCATGCCCCTTGAGACAAGGAGTGCTCCTTCCCAAAATGTCACCATGGCATCAACTTATGGATTACAGAGATCTGTCATCATTCCTTTTGTTGACATGATTGATCCAAGATGCCTTCATTATGACCATTGGGTCTGGCATGGGGCAACATGAGGGGCAAATGAGAGCATTTGGATATCTGGAAGCAGAATTAGAGTAACACAAAAAATTTAGACAAAAAAACGACCTTGACGGCCACCTCACCTTTTTTTCAAATTTACAAAAGAAATAACAGAACTCGAGATTTGGAAGGGATTTGGAAGCAATTTGGAAGTTCCAAATACTTGGATATCTGAACATTTGAACATATAGATGACTTATAACAGGCACTTGTTGGGACAGGCTGTTATTTTTCTGAATGTGGATCTACTCCAACTTTCATGGCAGTTCTATATGATGGCACCAAATTTAGGTATATTGCGACAAACTCTGACATGGCTCCAGAATTTGGATGATTGCACCATAATACTTTTCAACAATTACTCAGCAAAATCAACACAACATCAGCAAAAATGGGTGTTAGTTTGCAAAAATGATTACTAGATAAATCTAGGCAATGTCATTCCAAACCCGTTCTAAACTCACTCCAAATCAAAGATTTGGAAGTGGACATTTGGACATCTGAACCAAAAAATGAATAACCGCAGGCACCCACTACTAGATTGTCCTAAATTAATTTCTAATTCAAGTCCCTTGTCCCACCCAAAATTGTGCATTACATCTAAGTCACTAAATTGATCTCATCCACTTTCACTGTGGCATTTAACGGATTGGTACACTCTAGCAAAACAGACTTGTTCTTTATTATTCTGCACAAGCACATTTAGCATTCTGTCTGTGAATTCGTGGTCTACATGAATACTATAGCCAATGAAATTTTGACTGTCTGCTCTCATTCTTCTCAAGACTCAGAATCCAAAAAGGCATAAAGTCCCCACTTCTTATTATCCCAAAAAATTCCATTTGGTCACAGTAGACAAAAAAGATGTTTAAGGAACAGCAGTTCATTCAACCCTGTGCCTTGTTTTCTGTTCACAGAAATGCATGGCAATGTGTACTTGATTCAATGGATAATCAAGTAAAGATCCCATTGATTGAGTTCAATGTGAACTCATTCCATTATCCGGTTGATCTGTTTGCCTCTGTTTTGGATGAATATACACAATTTGTTGATGTTGGGATTACATCGTAAAAAAACTACAGAACTGTGGAAGACCAAGAGATATCTTAGCTCCAGATTGTTTAGGATTGCTCCCAGCTTCGATAGTTAAGGTTCTCTCATGGTATTTTTGGCACAACGATCCCACTCCAGTTTCGAAGTATCTGCAATTTGCAAGAAGACAAGTCATATTGGTTTTAATGAGGAATGAACTCAAAAAATTCAACAAATCATTGTACAATTAATTAGAAGAGTATATGGAAATGATCCAATGATGCCATCTAGCCACCAACACTGCATAAGGGGAGCTAGGGATGGAGCAGGGTGCTTAATTGAGCAGTTTCCAAATGAAATTGTAAGCCTCAACTCTATAATGGGTGGAAATGAGTTATTTTCTTATAGAAATCTTACGTTTTGGTTTTTTACAATATGCCGGGGTGCTCTGTCATGATAGTCAAGTGGCTGATTGGGGATATCTATACAAAATTTTTATGTTACAGTACGGGATGCATGTAACAAAATGAAGAAACAAAGATAGTGTTGCTATGCCTTGAGCTCTGAATGCAGATGGAAGTGTAAGCATCTGCGCCTCACTCACATTGCATGCATAGTCATGAGGACACACTCACAGATCCCTAGTTGTTAAATTCATGAGATATTATAAGTCATTTACCATTAAATGTCTTAATATCCTTCTGTGGTAAGCAGATGCCACATGTTGTAATTACCAATCTTTTCCAAAGGTGAAAAAGTATCACAAAGGAGAAGAGCAACTCTTTGAAGAAGGATTCAACCTGGTTCAGTTTCCCATACAACTAAGATTTTGAAACAATCTTGATTGAGATGTTGGAATGTTGGAATACAATTTATTGAGGCATTAATGTGTTTGAAAACAATTCAATGAGACATAATATGCAGAACAGTTTTCGTGCACTATTCATCCTTAAATGTTTAATACAGTATCTTAAATAGGTTATCATGAATCATGTACCTGCAATCTGCATTCACCTATCCTATCCAAGAGTAAAAAATAAATCAGACCCTAATGTGTTAGAAAAGTTTTTTCAGTTGTTGTAGGTAGTACATTTCTTATTTGCCATGAAATGTCTTATTAAATTTATAAAATATAATCATGTATGAACATTCTGCAATAATCGATCTTTTCCAAAAGTGAAAAACACATCTCACTGAGGACGAAGCATGAGAAACAGAAGCAGAAGCACAAAAACTGACACAGTTCCAATACAACTAAGCTTTTGAAAAATCTTGATACCTTGATGACTCCAAAATGTTGCAGCCAGAGTGGTATCATATGCTACCGCAATGAGGAAATAACAGGAAACAAGAGTGCTTACCATATGATAATGCCATGTGGGCAACCAGGAGCATAATCACATTAGAAAACAATTGATTTTTGATGACAACTTCTGGTCACCCCATTCCGTTTTCCCCATTGATGACCTTCAAAACCTGGCACAATATTGATAGCATATCAAAGTCATGTAAGAAGAGCATGCCTATTGCATTCTAGAAGCAGTGCTGCTGAATGTATCCATGACTTTTCACCTCTTCTTTTGCAATAACTCTCTTCCAGCAGCAATAAAATAGCTGGAGAATTCCAACTGCATTGCAGATTGCAGGCTCTCCTACATGAACAACAGTGATGAATAAGTGTATCAATGGAGTAGACTGCATCATGCTTCTCCCTCAGGGAGAAAGATCCTCACACATTGTCCATTACTATTTTTAACGACAATAAGTCTAAAGTGGTTTGGAATTAAATGAATGCATACAGCTAACAAATTCATTTTATTATTTAACATTATTGTTTCTTCAATTCACACAGAATTGGAGAAATAGAGGATATCAAATGCAGGACACAATACACTGCTTCTTTGCTTGTTATTCCAAGACAAATGGAGACAGATGACTTCAATTCAAGACACAAAGAAGAAGGGCGGTCATTTAAATATTTAGGTTGTGACAAAGGTGATGGGGATGATTGGAGAAGACCTGGAATGATGGGTGGTGATGCTACACATCAATTTTTGGTGTGGTGGATGTAAGGTCCGGCTCTGGTGTGAACAGCCAAAAAATACACTAACAACGCCAAAATCAGTTAATAGCAAACATTCTTATAACTTTTATTATAGAGGCTTCAGAGCATACAATCCTCTTAAGTATAATCTTATGACATTTTTTGTGGGGACCTATTTATAAGTCTATAGACCTCCCCCAAAGATGCTGTATAGAGTCTATACTGCCATCAATGTGTAGAGACCGCTGGGTGTCTACCTATGGCTTTTTGAGTCTCTAGCCTTTGTGGGGGTCTATAGACATGGGGTGGTTTACAAATGGCTATTGACATAGTGGAGCCATCCCCAAATTCCTCAATTTGCTAGGTTCTATTTTTAACCCTATTTAAAAATCCTTGTCTAGCAACATCCTTAACTTGGTCAAGCTTTTTCTAGATAAAATCCTAATTGAGCTCCATGGGAAGGGGTCCCGACCCCTTCTCACAGGACTGAACAGTCCTAAACATAAATTCTATTTATTTTTTTGTGACCGTCACACTCAGTAGTGACCTAAGCTCAATGGCAGTGTTTACTTTAATGTAGAACTAAATTAGAATTGAATTCAAAAAGTAAAATATGCTTAGTTCCATAAACGTAGCATCCTAAAATGGATTAACATTACATTCCACAGGATCATATTTTGGGATTGATTAATTGTTCTATTCAATCCCAACCAAGTTAATTGGTAAATTCTGTGATTGACATGAATAGTATTCTGATTCTGTGACATTCGTGAAATAAAAAAGTTCCAGGTGGAACATGAGGCTCCAGGTGGAACTTGAAAAGGGTATGCAGTTGTACCCTTAATAAGTACTCTAAATCCTGGCCAATGTCACTTGCCCATCATTGCAGCTAACGTTTGATGAAGGCGCTCCAGTATTGTGTTTGTTTGTGGATTCTTGACAGTGGTTGGCTTACGCTTGAGTCCATATGTATCACATAAAGAGTCAAAATGAAGTTTATATTCACTACCGTTGTCATAGTTGATAGCACTACAATGTGGATACCTACAAAACCATATCTTATTTACCAATTTTGATATCATAGCTGATGATTTATCAATATAGGGTGCTTTCTCAAGTGTCTTTTTGCCCTTTTGGCCTTTAGTATCCTTGGCAGCAGAGGTGACTGAGCGCAGCACTACCGGCAATTCCACAATTTCAAACCAGCTAGTGGCAGGGTCTATCATTGTGAGACACATGAAGTCAATGACTGTACCATCATTACCCTTAAGTATGTATTGACGAATAAGGACGATGCAAAGGGTGTGCCATGGTTTTGTAATGACCATTTTAGTGGGTAACTTGCCATATAGTTTTTGACATCTTTTGTTGACTTG
Source organism: Cyclotella cryptica (assembly GCA_013187285.1). Classification (NCBI taxonomy): domain Eukaryota; phylum Bacillariophyta; class Thalassiosirophyceae; order Thalassiosirales; family Thalassiosiraceae; genus Cyclotella; species Cyclotella cryptica. The sequence goes on along the minus strand of JABMIG010000089.1, from coordinate 354,931 downwards.
ACACTTTTTACAGTTTTTGACGTATGCTCTGACTATGCGTCACATTGCTAGACAGGGGCAATGTCAAGTGATTACGTGAACAGATCGTAACTAATTTATGAGCTAATTTCACTATCACTTGACTTGTCATTGGTAGCAAATTTTGAAAACTTGCAAAAATTCACAAAACCTAGAAATAAAAATATGAAAGATAAAAATCTTTGCGCATCTCACTACTGGGTACATAGTAGCCTATAATCATGTTTAGGCGGTCTATCACACCCTTGCAGTAGTGCTGACTGCGTGCCCCCCCACTCATATTTAGCCTAGGTTGCAAATTCCGATTTTGGTTACTGTCCCAAAAACACAGTAACCAGTAACCGATCAGATTTACTGCAGTAATTACTGTAGGTTCCGGACATATTACTGTAAATTTTGTCAAAATGAGTCTTATTTTGTGATGTCACGGTGTCACAGTCCTTAAGTATTGAGCAAAATTCTTAAGTAAGTATTTCTCAGTAATCACGCGATCACAGTAATCACGTTACTGTCAAAATTAGCAAATATTCCGGAGTAACCCGTAATTCCGCCGGAATTCCTCTGGAATTTGCAATCTAGTATTTAGCATCTTGCGAAGTGCCACCAACACTTTGTGTGGTGTCAAGAGTTCTGGTCGCATGTTGCGATGATGCGCCGCAGGGTGGTGCTTGGTAAAGTAATCCACCCTGTTTGTTGTGCCCTGTTGCCAATAAAAACGGAATTGTTTTTGGTTTGCACGGTCCCACAGCCAGTGGAACCGCATGTCAATGGCTTTTGTGCATTTTGGCTGCACACAATTGTTGACTATGCCCTCGGCCGTGGAGTTGTTGGTTTGTATGGGCATCGGCGGCTGTTTGTGGACTGCCTTGCGCGCGTTGATGTATAATGCACCCGTCTCGGCTTCTGCTGCGGATGACATTACAGCCTTTATGATTTCGGCAACGTTGTGGATAGCCCCATTGTTTGGGGGGAGGGGAACGTCCTCCGAGAGGAAATGGTGCCCTCCCGCTCTGCTGCGTGCATTGTCCTTCTTTAAATATCCCGCGTCGCTATGGACTGCGAGGATCATGTTGATTTTTTGGTAGGTGAGGACGGACGGCTCTTGCGTTGCCAATTAGTCAAGGAAATGTTGTGCCTTGTTGATGCTATTTTGCGTTGGATTTGATTGCTGCAACGCTAATGCACTAAGGGGCACGAGGGTTGTGGGATCGACTGCACGGCGGAACCACAAAAATTTTCCATTGACTTTCTGTATGTGAGTTTGTCCTTCTTTTCCCACTACAGGTGAAGTATCGTACTCAACGAATTGGACCTTTGCACCGTATTTCGGTTCAACGTGCGGATAGGGTGAGTCCTGTTTTTTTGTTGGAACCATGTTATCGAATTGGTGCAACACCTATTGTAGGTAAGGTTCCATTGATAAGTGCACTTCCCCCTTTTTATAATCCCAGTCTAACTCAATTTTTACGAATTCCCTCCCGTCGATGTCAATGGAGACGTCATAATACCGCCTTAGGACCGCCACGAGGTGGTCAAGATCTTCTTGTTTAACGTACTTGATTCCAAAGTCATCGACTACAAGGACGAATTGGATGTTTCTGGTTTTGTGCTTCCATAAACCAGGTACCACCAAACTCTTGAAGTAGCCCTCTTGATTTAGCCATTTCTCGAGCAGGTCATGGCTTAAAGAGCTGGCTTGAGGTAAGCCATAATGTGTTTTGTCTGCTCTGAAATATACCCATTCGTCAGGGGTTGCTATCTCATGCAGCTTGTATTCAACAATGATTTCCTCAGGTATGTCGCTAAGCTTAACTCTTCCGAATTCGGGCCTTGGCATCGGGGTGCATAGGTAGAAATTTGACAGGTCTGCCATGGCAAATTGCACTCCGTCTGTCGAGATGACACTGTTTAGGAAGATCTATCATTACTAAGAGATCAGCGGTGGGAGTGCCTACATCGTTGGGATAGTGGATGAGGTTGCCCCCAAACGTTGCTTGTGTTCGATTAGGTTCGGCCTTCTCAGTTCGGACCTGGCACACAAACTTGATGTAAGTGACGTCCTTTAGTTGGTCGTAAGGTATGTCACTTTTTCTTATGATTTTGATGGTGTCTGTCACTTTGACTCATCCCTTTATACCTTGTGCTAACCTTCCAAATTCATTTGCTGCTGATATGTTCCAGGCCTCTTTGAATTTGGGATGGCGCAACAATTGTTGGTACTCAAGTAGTTGGCTGGTCTCTGGATCAAGGACTGGAAATGTTGCCTCAACTTGTTTGTTTTGACATTTGTGGCGCAACAACCATTCAGCTATGGACTAGTCATCAGTTTTAACGACCTTTGGTGTTGTAAACTGTGTGGCTTGGCGTGCCTTGATTCTAGCAGCTACGGAGTCTTTGCGTTCAGTGTACGTTGGGGCGTTGAGCATGGATGTGGGCTTAGTTATCGGTTTCTGTGGCGACGCAACAACCTGCTCCCGCGGCAACACGACAATCATCTGTGTGGTGGGTTCACCTGTGCCTGGCTCGGCGAACCGCACCCTTGGATGTTGTGGCTCTTTGAACTGCACCCTTGGATGTTGTCGGTTGGGTTGAGACGGGAGTACTGCTCGGTTTGTGCTGTCCACCCTTGCAGTCGGCGCTAATTGCTTTTCGATTTGCAACTTGTTGCCTGGACTGAGTTGTTCTTGAATGTCTTCCAATGCTTGCATTTGTTTTGAGTCAGCGGTATTTTTCATGCCTTGTAGCGCTGCCTGCAAATCGCGGTATGCCTTGTTGATCACATCGACTGGCTTGACCTCTGGTTGCGTGATATATTTGTGTTTAAAAAATACCGATTGTGATTTCTTCACGAATATGATGTGACACCGGTAATGCTCCGGAGATGTCTTGAGGTACCATCCGTCCATTGAGTGTTCGCCCCATGTTTTGCGTATGTCCGGTTTGATGTGGAACTGTACTGCACAGCCCATCGGGGCCAGGGGCATGCTATTGTATTCAAAGCTGCCATGGTGATATGCATACACCGATATGTTTGGCGCAACATTTGATTGTCGGAGTAAATTTAGTGTTATCACTGTTTGCGGAATGAGCTCGTCCCATTCTCGTATTGGAAAATCATCTGATACTCCAGCCAAGACAGTCTTGAAATGCCCCTTGAATGTTTGCATTCCCTTTTCGGTGATGTTTCATCTGTGCATGTCTGGTGGGGTTAGTTCCACGCGGCAATTGAATTTGCCTGTTTGAATTCTGCTGGTGCTTCATTGTCAAGGACATGCCAATTTGGACAGATGACACCCGTGGCGTTCCATTGATGGTAGATCCGTTGATAGGCGTCTGTAAGTGCTTTAGCCTTTCGTGTTTGTAACAGTTTGGCATCGATGTAATTGCTATCTAACTCGACTGCTATCATGATATATTGGTTGTTCCTTCTAGATTTCCGTGGGAAAGGGCCAGATTGGTCTGTGTACATTGTTTTCCCTGTTGCATCAAAGACAAATAAGTAAACATCCTTGTGTTTGACACCCGGTTTAGGTTTCGTTTCTAACACCGCATCTTCGTCTGGTACCTTAGTGGAGCGCACTCCCTGTCGTGCCTGTCGCATATGCCCCTTTTGGGTCTCCTCCGACTCTGGGAAGTGTTTGTTTATGTTATCCGGTGTGAGGCCTATGGGAAGGTGACAAGGTTGCCATTGTGGGCTGCCGTGAGTAACGTTGCTTTTGTTGGAAATCCCAGAGCTGCATGTAAAAATCTAATGACCTCTTTTGTTGACGGCAGGTCGTACACACTCAAAGCTGCTTCGTCAACATTAAGGCTATGGCTGATTGTGGTGTCATCTGTTAGTGGCACTGTCCACAGCCCAGCCGTGTTTCTGCCCCTTGGAGCACAGGTGGAGAGGTTACCGTGAGATTGAAGCTGTCAGCATCATGCACAGTGACCCCTTGTTGATACGGATGAAATATTGTTGTGTATCCATTGTTCGCAAGTGGACTAACGCTCATTAATGCCTTTGGTTTCAATCCAGGTACCACAAGCGCCTCCCGTGCCCCTTCACGTAACTTGCTGAGGGCAAGGAGTCCCGTCAAGCGTGCTGGCATGAGACCTCCATCTGCAGCCCTAACGAGTTTGTTTGACGTCCCGGTGAGTTGTGCATCTTTCGCTGATTGGACGAATGAACTTGTTGCTCCGGAATCTAACAGCGCCTCTTCGGCGGCTTTATTTGTCCGTCGCATTCTCCATTGGTCTAAGCGGCATATCCATTTCATTGTTGTTTTGGATGGGAGCGATGCCGCAACGTTACAATCAACCCCGTTTTGTACGTGGTGTTGGGCTTCAATATTCGGCGGTGGAGGGGAGAGTCCAGCGGTGACAAGGTAAGGGAAACCTTTTGTTAGTTTATTGAGATCAACCTTACCCGGCCCCCATTTGCTTATCAGAATTCTCCTCCCCACACCGTCATTCCTCCTTCTTGTCATCTCCTGCCTTCTCTTTGCGTTCAGCAACTGGCTTCCAATTCTTAGGACGTTTTGATGCATTCTTTTCGAGTTCCCAACAGTTGTCGGGCTTGGCATGGCGAAGGTTACAGTGAGGACATTTTGGATTGGTGGATTGGGTCCCCGATTGCGTGCCTGGTTGTTTGTTGGTCATGGCTTTGAGAGAGGCTTTGAACATGTCCATCATCTTTTCCATTTGTGCGTTGTTCTGTGCCGTGACTGCATTGACAATTTCTGCCATGGCCAATGCGTTGAGTTCAGCTTCCTTGTCAGCGGTGGCATTTGCAAGCCCACGCCCGGAGGCATTTGCAGTTTGTTTGTCATGCTTTGTTCAGTTGAAAAATTCTTTTTGAATGTACACTCGGAAAGCTGAAAGAGTCTTCTGCGCCGTGGGCTTTGCTTCCCAAAGCTCAAGTGCACTGTCAAATTTGCCTGACTGTTGAAACCAACATACGGCGGTTGCGAGTCTCAGTTCATGTTGAGCCGGAATGCCTGCCTTAACTAACTGCTTTTCGATTTTGTCTTGTCATTCAAAAAGAGTGGTAGGGGCTTCAACTTGATCCCAAGGCTTGAGGAGCTCAGCTTGGAGTTCGGTTACATCAATGAAATCAATGGTTCAAGGTGCGTTAGGATATCAATCGGCAACAAATGGTTGAACCCAACATGTGGATTTTGTATTTCAGATATCCATTCTTCGTCAACTGCGCCCACAATTGCCTTGCGCGCCCAACTTGTCACACCAAGTTGCATTTCATATTCCCTGATCTCTGCTTTGTGCTCAGCAATTTGTCTTTCGTGCACGACGGCGTCAGGATCAACTGTCGTGGGATAAGGTCCAGGGTTGTCCAAGATATCGTACAGTGCATTGTTGTGCAAGAAGGTTGTGTATTCTGTTGTTGGAATGATTAAACCGATGTGTCCATGTCGTCCTCCACCATTTAGGGTTGGGATACTTGCAAGGCCCTCAGATAACTCCAATTTAAGTTTTGTGATTGCTTCTTCGCTCGGTTGACCATCGATTTTGGTGATAAAATAGTCTTTAAGACTTTCTTCCACATCTTGTTTGACTTCCATGATTGTGATTGCATTGCTTTGTAATCTTTCGATTGCCTCAAAGGATTAGTTACGATTGCTAGACAGCGGCAATGTCAAGTGATTACGTGAACAGATCGTAACTAATTTATGAGCTAATTTCACTATCACTTGACTTGTCGTCGGTAGCGAATTTTGAAAACTTGCAAAAATTCACGAAACCTTGAAATAAAAATATAAAAGATGAAAATCTTTGCGCATCTCACTACTGGGTACATAGTAGCCTATAATCATGTATAGGTGGTCTAGCACACATACCTTTACATAGTACATTGCTCCTCTCAATGTTTCTTCCAGTCGGGTGACCCAAGATGTTGCAAGTAGTGGTGATACCATTCCACTGCAAGTCAGTGCAGACTTTTTGGAATGACTAGTTTTCTGTCTTTGCAGATAACTTCTGTGTCATCCAAAAGTTTAATCTCATATTTATCTGACTTGGTTAGTTGTGTGAGATTCACATCCATGTTCTGGGCTTCAGCAATTTCACTCGCATAAATTGGGTAAATGCTGTCCTCCTCCTGTGTATTTGCAAATACAAAGTTCAAGGAGTCTTCATGAACTGGATAGTCTGCTGGTGTTGGATTGGTATAAACATTCCAGCTTTGTGTTAACATCATCTAGAGATGATTGTGTTCCTTGACTGAGCAAAATCTAAGCATGTGATGGCATCAGCGACAGTATTATGTGTGCCTTTTATCCACACTATGTTGGGATTAAATCCCCCTAGCAACAATCTCCAGTGGTAAACCCTGTCAGATGTGTAGCCATGAGCCTTTTGCATAAGATTTTTATGGTCTCTGTAGACTCTCATCTTTTGTCCCCACAGCATACCTTTTAACTCTTTTAGTAATTCAACTATGACCAACAGTTCAATTTCAGTAACACTGTACTTTCTCTGGCATTTTGGCAGTTTTCTTCTGAGGAATACAAGGGGTCTGTTATCCTGAGTGTTGATGGCACCGATTTGGTAAGAAATACCGTTGGTGTAAATTTCAAACTCTCTTGAACAATCAGGATAAGCCAAGGCTACATCTTTTGTAATTGCAGCATTCACATCTTTGAATGCTTTGTGGCAATACCGAGGCATTTTCCTTTTTTGTTGGGCTTTATCAAGTTTGGAATAACTACATTCACCTACAAGATTAGTGAGTGGGGCAAACATTTTGCTGTGTTTTGCCAATAGATCTCTGTAGTATTGGACCATGCCCAAGAATCTACGGAGTTCTTTAACCTTAGTAGGTAGTTTTGATGCAAGAATGGCCTCAATTTTCTTTGGCTGAGGCTTGATTCAATCTCTTGTAAGGATATAGCCAAGATGTTCTCATTCTATTGCACAGAAATGACATTTGTGGGCATTGACTTTCAAGCCTGCATCTCGTAATTTGATGAGGACTTGTTTGAGTTTATTCAGATGATCCTCAAGACTCCAATTTGTGATGCATACATTGCAAACAAAAAACACTGGTAACCTTCCAGTACACTCTCAAAATGTCAGAGTGTACAGGGAGGTTACCAGAAGTTTCAAGAGTGTACGGGTGGGGTGGGTTACTGGGTTTTATACATAGTTTAATCCACAGTTACATTTATCACACCAAGCTTTGAAGCAAAAATATCTTCCGAAGGGTTGTGTGGTTCATGACTGACAATTTGTGAATCACGAAGTTACAAACAGGTAGATCACCTGTTGGGTCTAATTTTGGTGGCAATTCTAGGCTTGGTCTTTGAATTTTTTGGTGACGGCTTATTGGTCCTATTTTTATTTTCGAATCCATTGGTTTTATATATGTTCTGTCATTTTTTAAACACCCTCCATATAGGAATTAAATATGAATGTTGAGAATTCCTGTCCCACAAGTACATCATTCACTGGCTAGGTTAGGACCCTAATCTGTGAAATCTCTCAAAACCCCTCCAAATAGGAATTAAGAACAAATTTTGAGAATTCCTGTCGCAGATGTATGACATTCACTGGCTAGGCCTAATTTGATTTTTAACATCATGATTACTACTTTATTCTACATTTATAGTTATGTATAAGTACAATCAGAAGTGACTGTGCCAAAAATACAAACACAAGTATTACACATCTAAAATTGAATTTATATACCTACAGTACAATATAGTATGGTACAATACAATACCATACCTACAACACAGGTGCTTGCACCAGCAGCAACTGTAGAGAGGGTGCACTCTCACTTCTATCCCTTCACCTCCATTTTTTTCAATTACATTGATACCCCACCATCCCATCACGGGAATGGCTGAAACTCAGCCCACAGAATGAGTTTGGCACCCCCTGGTACCGCCGCTTAGCCAAGAACAATTGGCAGCGGTGGCTCAATTTCTAAGGTGAGTTCTAATGAACTCGCCCTTTTTTCAATTATTCATATTTAACGGCCTACCACAGGAATGGCCAAAACTCAGCCCACAGACTGAGTTTGGCATCCCGCCTACCGCTTCTTCTAGCCAACATGATCGGCAGTGGCGGGTATATTATCAATGTGAGTTCTAATTAACTCACCTTTTTTCCATTTTTTTACTCAGCACACATAATTTTTTTAAATTAAATAATTACAGGCCTACTGGCAAAATGGCCAAAACTCAGCCCACAGACTGAGTTAGTCCTCCTGCCTGGCACCGCCATCTAGACGACCACAATTGCCAGCGGCAGGTATAATGTCAGTGTGACTTCTGATGAACTCAATCTTTTCTACCGAGTTTTACTCACCACACATCAATTTTTTCAATTAAATATTTACAGGCATACCATGGGGATGACCAAGCTTGGCCCACAGACTGAGTTAGCCGCTCCGCCTGGCCCCTGTGTAGCCAACCACAATTACCAGCGGCGGGTATAATTTCAGGGTGAGTTCTGATTAGCTCAACCTTTTTTAACTATATTTTAGACAGCTCATGACATTTTTTCAATTCATTTTCTATAGACCTACCATGGGAATGGCCGAAACTCAGCCCACAGAATAAGTTAGCCCTCCCACCTAGCAACGCCGCATAGCCAAGAACAATTGGCAGCGGCGTGTCAATTTTGAAGGTGAGTTACGATGAAATCAACCTGTTTTAAAAACGTTTTACCACATCTCATTTTCAGTTGAATACTTATACAGGGCTACTGCAGGAATGGCCAGAACTCAGCCCATAGACTCAGTTAGTCCTCCGCCTGGCACTGCCATCTAGCCAATAACAATTAGCAGCGGCAGGTATAATATGAGGTTGAGTTCTGATGAACTCAACCTGCTTTACAGGTGTTTTAATACAGCTAATTTTCAAATAAATATTTAATTTTGTTTTACCTTAAAGGCTAAAACTCAGCCCAATGACTGAGTTTTGCCTCCCGCCACTTCACTGCCTGCAAGTGTAAGTTCTTCTTTGTATTTTTAATTATCTTTCACATGAATTCCAATAAACTTCATTTTATTGCCATTACATTGCAATAGCATGTTGTAGGTGTGCATGAAATATCAAGTCTTAGTGTTGGTACGGATGGTCCACAGGAGTGTTTTTTAGTTTGGGGCTGAAATTTGGGACTATGTGGGGTTAAGGCTCATTCTTTGGGAGGATGAAGGGGCGGGCCCAGAATTTATTAGGATGTAGTTTGTTTAATTATACTAGCAGAGATAAATTGCATGTACTCCACCCAATCTTACACTATACTGTAGTCAAACAGTATGTACCAGACCTGGTCGCCTCCTGTACACTCCGGTAACCCTCCTGTACACTTCCGGTTATCCTCCCGTACACTTCCAGTAACTCACGCATACACCTCCCATATGCTCTGAGACTTACTGAGAAGTCTGTTTTTCTGTTAAAAACAATTCCTATTGTAAGTTGAAATAAATCTGAAGACTGGTTTAGGTCTGGAATTTTGGGTAACCCACCGGTAGACCCGGGTAACCCCCGGTACACTAGCATACCGATTGGTTACTGAAGTGTACAGGGAGGTTACCAGGAATATACCATTCTGGGGGGCTCCAGTAACCTCCCAGTACACTCAAGTGTACAGGGAGATTACCGGTGCTTTTCATTTGCAGTGTAAAATGTCATCAATATAAGCTCTAACAAACTTGAGAGTAGCCATCTGTTCAGACATTTTGGCTTGGAATATGTCTGGGGAACCTACAATACCCATAGGTAACCTTAGAAAAGAATATTTTACCCAAGGAAGTATAATGGTACAGATTTTCTGTGCGTTGGAGTCCAGTCTGATGGTATAATAGCCCATGTTGAGGTCCAGGGCCGTTGCAAAAGTGTAACCTTCCATCTCTTGCAAGACTGTTCTTATTTTTGGCAATGGAAATGGATTCCTAACTATCCTTTTATTTACTTCTATACAATCACTTAAAAATCTTACACTGGCCATGTTTTGGTACTATAAGTGATGGTGAAGCCCACTCCGACTCGGGCTGCCATTTATGTACTCCAATATCACATAATCTTTGGATGGATTCGGTTTATATGAATGTGGTCTTGCACCCTCCTTTAGTTCAAGCGAGACCGGATCTGTGTCCCATTCACCTAGTATTCCGTTGAATAACTCCTCAAAATCAATGAGTTAGTGAGAGGTGTGAGCAATTGTTTTCAACAATTGATGGGAGATCTGCTGTTTGGTATTTAGCATCTAAAATCTTAATAACTCTATCTGTAAGCTCTTCTGTGCCTTTTGGTTTATTGATATCCTCATGCTATTGTGTGCAGCCCAAGCTCTATCAATTTAAGATTATTATTGCAACTTATTGATATCTCTCATTGGCAATGAGATGTGATCAATTTCTATTTCACTTGTTCAAAAATCCAGGACAATTCCTAACTTTTTCATAGTATGTACACCTATGATAAGATCAATCGTTGGTCTTTTCATTTTATTGTACTCAAAACATCAGGTGCCATATCATAGTGTTTGCTATCATAATATTCAAAAAATTTCATTGCAAACTTAGCCTTTCCTTTAGTTTGGAAAATCCTAGCTGAAGTATGGTAAGACTTTGCCATCTGCCTTTCAGTATAGGGAAAACTATTGGTAGCCCCCTTTCTCTGGAACCAAATATCTCCATCAGAACCAGAGTCCAAGAGTACTCTGATCTTTTTTGAAGAGTAGTTTGCTACTACGGCGACACCTCTTGGAGCATTCATGTCCAGAGGCCTGATCTTCAATTGCTGTGTCAATGATTGCTATTACGATGGTCACTCTTTGTGCTTCACAGAGGAATTACTGTCTTCTTCAGTGAATTATTTTATGAAGCATCCAAAAGAGTAGAGTGAGTAGTTTTATTGGAACAGATGTGTCATTGTTAATCAATTCACTACACTTTAGTTTTTTATTTAATCCCCTGTTACTTCTTGTCCCAGACTTCAACTAGAGTCATAGTCATAACTGCTATCACTGTCACTCTCATACTTATGCTTCTTTTTATTTTTGTGGGCCTCTTTAAGGGCCCTTTGGATTTTTTGTGATTAGCCTTGAGCTTTTTATTCTTGGAATAGAGTTGAGCATAGCTCTTATTTACTCCCGGTGGAGTCTCAGATTTAGACCTTGCCTTGCTCTTGAAAGTCTTCTTGAGGATTCCGTGTTGATCCCACTTTTTACACTTATTCGTGTTGTGAGTATTGTGGGCACCCCCATATTTCTTGCAATATGCACAGGTTGTAGTGACCCTGTCCAACTTTGGGTTTCCAAGACTGAATTTTGCCGAATTCTGTGATTTTTCTTAGGAATGTGGTCACTCATTGCAGTCATCATCTTTTTTTGATACTAACTTGAGAGCATCTTGGAGATACTCTATGGTGGACGGTGCTTTATGCCCGAGATGATATTGTTGCTTCCACGCTTTGGGCATGGCATGCAATATGTTCGTCATGAACTCAGTGTTGTCGTGAAGGACAACTTTCTTCATTATGTCCGTGGCATGTCATGAGTCATATGAACTGGGGAGCCTTGCAACATACCCATTCAGGGTAGCCACTTGCAGTAGAAATGAGCAAACTGCAACCCAATTGGTTTTTTTATGGCGAGTCATGTAAAATGTCATGTCTTCTGATTGTTTGCAAAACACTGTTTTTTAAAACAGCATCATGCAATCTTGGAATGCGACCATTGTTTTGCATCGTTGATCTTCGTGTTCTTGACCACAGAGGTTCTTCCACTTGTCTTTTTTGGTTTGTTCGGCAACTATTTTGTCCCACGGAGTCTTGCCATCTCTGCATAAAAAGTTTGTCGCCGTGTTGAAAATTGACGCCATCATGGCAGTTTGATTCAATTTGTCACCAGTGATGGCTGCTTTGTACGCCTTTATCTCTGTTTTGAGAGCGGCCATTCCTTGCGGAGAGGCTCTTTTTCTGCCTCTGTCTTGCAGATTTCTATTTGCTGCTTCGTGAGATCACTAGACTCTCTTGCTTGCCTCAACTCTTCCTTCACCTTGGCCATTTTTCTTCTTCCTTCTTGTGCTTCTTGGGCAGGCCAATTCCCTGGAGTGCTTCCCAGATGGCAACGGTGTGGCACAGGAAATGCTCCTTACTGCCTACACCATCCCAGACATTGGTACATGTCTCCACTCCATTTGCAAGCTAATACTTGATGGTGGGCACCTTGAAATCAGGGCCCAAATCCTTGTACTTTTCAGGAATGTATGTGATCGGTGGGTTCAGGCCAGAGCCACGTTAATATTCCTGCAGCTTGAGGCTCTGATGGACTTGCTGGAGGAAGGACATCCTTTGACCTGGAATGGTCTCTTGCAGCAATGAGATAATCAACAATCTTGAAAGATGACTGAGGAATTCTTTGGGTGGATCAAAGGTGGTAAAAGGATTTCTTCATCTGGAGTCCTTCTTTTTGCAGGTGGATTGACTGCACAATATTTTCTCATCGAGAAGGAAGGAAGGTGATACTTTTGGAGTAGAGGTTGCTTGTCAAGTAGGATATCTTAAGGGAGTGACCTAAGCTCCATGGCAGTGTTGACTTTAATGTAGAACTAAATTAGAATTGAATTCAAAAAGTAAATTATGCTTAGTTCCATAAACTTAGCATCCTAAAATGGATTAACATTACATTCCACGGGATCATATTTTGGGATTGATTAATTGTTCTATTCAATCCCAACCAAGTTAATTCTTTAATTCTGTGATTGACATGAATGGTAGTCTGATTCTGTGACATTCGTGAAATAAATAAATTCCAGGTGGAACATGAGGCTCCAGGTGGAACTTGAAAATGGTATGTAGTTGTACCCTTAATAAGTACTCTAAATCCTGTGCTGTCAAGTAGTAGCCAAAGAAACTTGTATCACTGGTTGTGGTGTGTAAGAGCACAAAAAATTGCAACAACAAACCCATACTTCAGGCACCATGATGTTCCACTCCACGATCATCTCATCACTTCTTACACCAGAAGCACTGTCACAACAATGATTCTGCCACCATCACCCTCACTGTCACATCCTCTGCAACAACGGTTATACTTGGTTCAGTCTGGTTCATCAGATTTTTTGAGATATCGCTAGTTTTCTACCATGCCATGTGGGTACGAGATGACCATCATGATGGGCCAAGGGAGACCAGGGGAGTAGGGGGATTTATCATCGTCATTATAATTATCATCCATCTGTCCCTCTACATATTTTCCACATTGATTATTTTGTTTGGTTGTTTTTGTGCCCTACTTGGGGGCCTCTTCATCATGTTTTGACTGTGTTTCATTTGATATTGTGATTTTGACACAACACTCAAAAATTCACTCATTGTCCGACATACCAGATATGCTGCCCTTGGACGTACAAGGCTTATGATAAGATTACGTAACAATGAACAATAACAATCAACAAATGCACAGTACACAAGGGATAGACCATCTGGGAAGACATAATAACAATCAACCGAACTCAACAGATGGTTGTTGATGAGCTTTTGTCAGGGCAAGTTTCTGGTGCAGTGCACCAAACAAATATGTTTTTGATTGGTTGTTGCATTTTATTTCATACAATTAGTTTTGGTTTCACTTGCTCATGTAGTATTTTTATTCAACAATCCACATATTCATTACTTGTCATATCCATTTAATTCAACAATGCACGCCAAGTGAAAGAGAGCTGTCACTGTCAAACATCAACTAGGATGTCTGACATTTCTCATATTGAAGTGATGTATTGAATTGAACAAGAGACTTGGTAGTTACATTCCAACATTGCGACAGTATGAAGTTGAGGGAAATGCTCCAAAAAAATAAGTTTAAGCATTTGAACCTTTTGACTATAAGTTAGAGCTTTCAACTAAACTTAAACTCTTACATTAGTTAGAGAAATAAACTGTTCTGTCTAATGGTCAATCAAATAATAAATAGCTGTAACAAGCAACAACTCCCAAAATAAAGTGAGTTCAGACAAAAAATCCTTAGTTGTTTTCTCCATCAGCAAAGCCATATACCGCCGGAGCTTCTTGGACAAGCCTCTCAACCTTGTCGTGAACACTAACAAGCTCAAATGTAACTAAGCTGAAACTGGATATGAATGGTGGGAGGGAGGAGTGGGTCGGCATTTGGAATTTCAACATCCTCCATGTCTCAAGTGCGCCAGCTTCCCCAATTTGGAGCGTAGTCACCCTCAACACACTTGAAGGGCAAGTCGACGACCTGCACATCCCCCGCAACAAAACAATTCATTCCAGAGGCAAGCTTGCAAATAGGCTGCACAACAGTAGCCTCGCGAGACTGGACACGAGCAGAGTTCTCATCATAGTGACCCCCCAATTGGGTGATGAAGTAACCCTCCTCGAAGAACCACTTCGGAGAACCCATTAACAGCCCAAACGCCAGGTAGAACCTTGGCCATCCTGAGAAAGGAGGTGGGAAGGTTCATTGTCTGGAAATCAAGGTAGACAATTTCCTTCAAGCCATCTTGGGCAGTGTTCCACGACATGGGGAACTCATAGCTAGTTGAGAAGCACTTGGGGGTCTTGGGGATGCTGATGGCAGCAGAACGGAAGTTCCCTGTCAACTCCTCAACTTCATCACTCAGAGATGGTCTCTTGGGACTGCGAGAGGATGTACGACGCTTGTTCATGGTTACTTTTTTCGGAGGCATCTCAATCTTGTTTAGAGCTGCGTCAGCAATCAAATCGCCAACTTTGTTTTTGTCAACCTCTGTGTCCCGCGACCCAAGAGATTCTCCATCGTCGTCAGATGGTTCAAAGGACTTGTCTTCCAAAGAATCTTCTGCTTCGAGTGCTGGAACGGATAAAATCATGAGAGGACAAAGAGAAGATGACGCACAATGCAGCAATCAACCGTTACTCACCTTCAAGCCTTCGACGAACACCTCTTGCTCCTTCAATAGCCTGACCAGCACAGATCTTTTCCAACTTTCCGGGAATGAGAGTTGCGAAGCTCTTGTAGGTCTTGTTTGGCCACTCTTGGTGGAGTCTCTTGATGTTGGTTGCGCTGTGGTCGTTTGGGTCGATAGGGCCACGGGGATGGAGGAGGGAAAGAAGTTTCGCGTTGTGGGCTTCTTTCCAGTTGGCAGACTTGTTTCTTGCAGACTCAGTCCCTTTTGTGGGTGGCATGGTTCATGATACTGAGTTATGATCGTACTTCTCAGCAATTGGCATGTTGGCGGTTTTGACAGCTTCATTGCTGAAATTTTCACCAGAAACCGCGATAAGGCCTAAAGGATGATTCTCAGAGAAAGGATTATTCTCAGAAAAAGGACGATTCTCGAAGTTACAGCCTTTTCCAAAAGTTTAAGCCTTTTTGGGCGAAATCGGACGAATCTTCTCATAATGGATGATTCTCAAGAATCATCCCTCAGACACAGATTCAACCTTCCTACATAGGAATCACTTACTTTTCTACAAGAAACTGTAAGTTTCATCCTTTTTACAAAGTATCATCCAAAATGGCCCTAAACGGACCATTGATTAAGTAAAGGGAAATGGTCCAAAAAAATTAGATTTAAGCAGTTGAACCAAACAAATGTAAGTTAAAGCTTTCATACAAAATTTCAAGACTTTTTTACTACTGAAGTAAACAACTCTAGCAACTTTTCCGTAACATCATCCAGAGTTGTTGTAATAAGCAACAACTCCCAAAATATTGGGAGTCCAGAGAAAAAAACTCTCCCTCTCTCACCTCTCTCTCTCTCTACAATACCTCTAGAGAGATTCTATCAGCAGAGCCAAATGAAGTGCATCGGTTGTAATCGGGTTGCTTGGGAACAGAGGAACCCTTTTGAGTTCGCTCCGTTCACAGATGGTTTTCTGAAAAGTCATCCGTTCGGAGAAGTTTCATCCGTTATGGCCGATTCTTGAGAAAGATGAATCTTAAGATTCATCTTTCTCAAGAATCGTCCATATCCGCCAATTCGGACGATTCTTGGTACTAAGGTTGAAAGTTAAATTTTCTCGTAGAAACACTACTGATTCCCAATAGACTAGGATGAATCTATGTGCGAAGGACGATTTTTGAAAATCAACCATATAGACAAGATTCGTCCGTTTTGGCCTAAATCGGCTTAATCTTGAGGATACGGACTTATTTCCAAGAATCGTCCTTTCTCAAAGAAACGTCCGTTCGCCATGATTGGCAGTTGCTACATGAATTTCCACAATCCAGCTGCTTAATCAAAGCAGCTTTCATATTGCCGTTCAGCAGGACATTGAGTAATTTGTTGAGGTTGAGTATTATGATCAGTTGAAGGAGTAAGTAGGGTATAATTATATTATACCACTACCTAGTTGAAGATATAATCCAGGTTCCAGTTTGTTCTTGTATTATTCCAAGAAGTAGAAAAAATAAAAAAAGATCTTTTCGTAGAGTTAGTCTTGTACTATAGGTAGATTGCTCCTTAAACAAAAATGATTCAATCAATTGCCCTCAGTGGGCTATTTCCCTCAACTTCGATGTAAAAAAGGCTTAAACTTAAGATTCATCCTTTTCTAAAGAATCGTCCATAACGGATGAAAGTTCTCCAAACGGACGAAAGTTCCCCAAATGGACTACTTAATATTATAAGAAGACTATCCATGACTGAAATCACATTGGATTACTTTGTATGATGTCAGTGTCGCCAAAACACACCTGTTTTAGTCCAGGTGGCTCACTCGCTCACACTCCCACACTACTTGTTTTCTCTCTCTCTCTCTCTCTCTCTCTCTCTCTCTCTCTCTCTCTCTCTCTCTCTCTCTCTCTCTCTCTCTCTCTCTCTCTCTCTCTCTCTCTCTCTCTCTCTCTCTCTCTCTCTCTCTCTCTCTCTCTCTCTCTCTCTCTCTCTCTCTCTAGCTAGTGGTGTGCACTTCACCGACCGGCCGTGAACGCCTGAGCACAAACAACAACAACAACACTTCTTGTTGATCGATCTTCGTCGATTCGATCCTGCTGTCACCGCAACTTCTGCAGCACAGCAACAAGAAAATGGACCGTCCACTTCCTCAAGCCACACGTCATACTGCTGGCATTGTCCTTCGCTCCCATCAAGGCCAAGCATCCGCCAAGCAAGCTCGTGCAGATGAACCAACTGTCCAAGACTTCAACATCCTTGGCAAAGACATCCAGAACCGCTTCCCTGACAAAGAGTTCTCCCCAGAAGCAACGGAAGACCGTCGTTTCCGTTCATTCTTTGGTTGTGGGGCAGCTGTTGCCTTGATGGCATGGCAGATGCTCAATGCCTACGAGTTCCTCCCAGACTCATCGACGTTGGTACACCTTCTCTCGGCGCTATTCTTCATGAAGCGCTACCCTACTGAAGAGCATGCTTGCTCCACAGTAGGAGGAAGCCAGGGGGCAATTGACCCCAAGACTCTACGCAAGCACATTTGGCCACTGATCACGGCCTTCTCTGATTTAGAGCCGCATGTGATGAGTATGTTTTGATGTCTTGGATTTTTTACTGATGCATGAATTTCTAATTCTTCATGAAGATTTTGCTTGACAACAGGTTTCTCCACGACAAAGGCACTGACTGTCTCCTCAGTGTGGATGGGACTGACTTCCTTGCTCCCAATTACGGGAAAAAATGGTACTCTCACAAATTCAAACATTCTGGGCTGCATTATGAGGTTACTTTGTCAATCAAAACTGGATGGATTTGTTGGATTAGCGGGCCTTGGAACCCGGGACAGTGGAATGATTTGGAGATTTTTCGAATGTCTCTTGTGATTTTCTTGGATTCGTTCGAATGTGTGGAGGCTGACAATGGGTACATTGGTGAGGCACCACTGAAAGTTAGGTGCCCAAGGTGTGTGACAGTACCGGAGGAGAGGAAGGAAATGATGGCAAGGGTTCGTAACCGCCAGGAAACAATCAACAAACGCTTCAAAGATTGGGCTATTTTGAACACCCAATTTCGTCACGACATGAGGATGCATCGAGATGTCTTTGCGGCAATTGCAGTCATCTGTCAGATTGCAATTCAGCACAATGGTGAGGATTTGTTTGAGGTGGAGTATTCTAATTAAATTAGTGACTGTGTTTATGTTGTAATAGAAATACAAAATAGCACCGCGTTATCCTAGCATACTTTTTCTTTTTTAGAGTAAGTAAGGCTGTGAGTTTGTTCCTCAGATGGCCGTATGTTGAATCTTTTTTTTCAATCTAGCGAATAAAAAGATTCACGGAAATTGTTAAGATACATTCGAGTTTGTTGTTCAAACGAATCTCGAATCGGTGAATCGTACCAGTATGTCCCCTGTTACGACAGAAGACTTCCCCTGTTATGAGAAATGTCATGTTTCAGGTCGGTGGATTGTTGTGTTCGATGGACACGTGGAATGCTGTGGACGATTTTAACGTAGAGTTGACGTGTTCGATGGACACGTGGAATGCTGTGGACGATTTTAACATAGATTCGACGATTTGCAGAAACGATTTGAATGGTTCAAATCGTACCCCCGATTCGACGATTCGAGCTCTCTCAAATCGATTTTCAAATCGATTTTCAAATGGTTAGCGAAAAAAAGATTTACGATCGTAGGATTCGTATGAACAAACTCAATAATTTTCGTGTGAATCGTCTAATAATTTTTTTTAGCGATCGAGCTTACGATTTGACATCTGACATCCGGGGAACAAACTCACAGCCTAATTAATGATTAGGAAAAGTGACCTTTGAATGTTAAGATCAGTCCTGTGTGGCCTATTTCCCTCAACTTCTATGGTAAAAATCAGTCCTGTTTGATCTAGAAAATACTCGTGTGTTATTAGGCCTGAGAGAATTTTGGGAGTGGAAAGCATTTTCAAGCCTAAAAATAAAAATAGAAAAATAGAACCCTAACCCCGGTCCAGAATTTTTATGGTGACGCAGCTCACCGTAATTTTGAAATCGAAAAAAAAGCATGCGAGGGTGCCGCCAAGGTCGAACCAAGTTGTCCGACATTTAGTTCAAAAGCAATACCATTGGTGAGAATCAAAATCCCACTCTCAAAAAGTGGATATTGATCCCTGGCCGATGCTCCAAAAACACCTTCGTTTTTGGCCAAAAAATAGCTATTTCCTGCATTCGTTGGTATAAGCGTAATCCTTACAAATACATGTGTCGCTAGCTAAGCTACTAGTTGTTTAAGACATAGATTCGTATGCATATTTTGTAGGAAATAAATATCTAGTAATTCTACTTGCTTTTAGATGACAAATTGGATTGTTCTGGTGCGAACCATTACTTTCTCTCCCCCCCTGGTGCCTTTCGCTTCTTCGACGAAGATTCATCAACATTTGAATCCGGTGTAGCCTCTGCCCTTCCTCTCAGACGATTTAAATCATCAATTTGATGGAATATCTCGAAACACGATGCTTTCCTATTACCTTTTTTCTTGATGCACAAAGCCACAAGGCATACGGAGCAATGAATTGTCGTCTGGCTGATTTTCATGTCCTTGTCCTTTGGGTCGGCAACAGCACAGCATACAATGCACTTAGGTGGACACTTCCAAATCTTGCGCGCCATTGGTCCTGGAGACTCATCCTCATCAACATCATCCACTCGTGATTGAATCTGCTTCTCTTTCGCCCTCTTTCCACTTGCCGTCAGCCTGCCGGTTCGACTGTTGACATAGCTTCCGTGAGACTTAGGAATATGGAACAGAGTCTTGTCTAAGCGAATCTTGTTCAACGTCTCATCGTCGATGAATTTCTTCAACTTGTAGCGACTGTCAGGTCTGATCTTGTCCTTGGCGTAGTTTGCCGCCTTTTCTGCCAATCAGAATTGGCATTATCCAAGTGTTTATCAATCTCGTCTTCACTTGGGACCTCCACTGATTCTTGAGAAAAAGGCGAATTAGGGACAATTCCTCGGATTGGATTCAATATTTTAAATGTCGTCGCTAGTTCGAACAGCACGTCCCTCATCGATATCTTCAAGTGTTTGTGATGGTTTTGAATCGCCGAATAGCCTTTCCCCGTCGGCGGGACACGTGCTGGAAAACAATGCTTTAAGAGGAATCGAACATTCACAGCCATTTTTTTAAACTCACGCATAACTAGCATTTGCTTGGGCGTTCCCTTTGAAACAGGGAATGACATGCCGTCCAAATATCGAGTCATCTCATCAACTCTACACTTTGATCGATTCCATCTTGCCACATTTTCTGGAATGATTTTGTGCGCCTTGGGTAACGGGAGTTGAGTTAGTTGTACCATCCTTAGCAGTTTCTTCCAAATGATCAATCCGAAATGAACACTGTCCTTTGTTATGGGATAGGACTTCGACGATATGATATCTTCACGAAAGTCCGGGATGTATGACTTGATGTCATCATCCAGCGAAGAGATAGTATACGCCCATCTCAAACTCCTGTTGAAAATCGCATAGAGAAGTCCTTTCATTGTTGTTAGTTTCGAATCTGGAAAACGGATGAGTACAGCATAATGAATCCTAGTTGTCCCAGCAACTACAAACAACACATACTTCAAATTCACAACTGTGGCGTGATGTAGCACTTGTACTCGATATTCGGGCTTATATACGAGCTTCTTGAAAGCCGGACTACCAAACTCACATTGAGAGAATGTTCCATACAAGTCAACACACTGACGAACTTGCTGCTGAAGAATCTTTTTGCTCGATGGTGTTTTAATCTCTAGACCACAATTGAAGTTTTGGTGATCCATTACGGGGCCTGCATCTTCTGAATCACTGTTGTCTGACATGGCTTCATTGTCGGATGACTCGTATCGGATGATTAACCAACCATCGAGGGAAGTGGCAAGGAATTCCCTCATCTTATTACGAAGAAGACCGCATTCGAACATGTCGACAAGATGCCAACCTAACTTCTCAACAATGGCTTTAATTGCTGATCGCCCCTTCTCCTCATTCAATGAACCTAGCTTGTGTGCGGAGCGATCCTCTGGCGATAGTGGCTGAAGAAAAGAATATTTTAAAATCTTCTCAACCTCGGTGATGCTTTGGGAAACAACAGGACCCTCTTTAACAGTCTCCACGAGTTCATCCTTCTTCTTGTTGGAGAATGTACGCCCATACAATTTGCAAATCTTCTTGAGTTCTTCATTAGAGAGCTTCCTCAGTTCCGACCTATCCTTGTGCTGCCAAGAGATATCCACGTCAATGTCATCCACAGATCGTAGAGCCAGTCCCAAGTCGTCTTTCAACAAAGAAATCTCGATTGAATTAAACTCCCGAAGAACTCTCTTCTTGAGTTCCTTCACTTCCTCCTTGTAGCCGTATTCCAAATCTGAATCCACTTTGTTGAATGATATTGTGAAGTCAGAGAACTTGATCGGCACCTCTTGCCAAACTCCAGCGTTCTCATCCATATCAAACTCATCATCTGTTTCTTTGCCCTCGACACTTGGAGTCTATGTCTCGTTTGTGGATACAGAGCTCGTCTCCTCCTCAACTGTGTTGCCTTCTACATCTGATGGAGAATCACGAGACTCTGGACTGCTTCCAGGACCTTCGTTTAATTGACGGAGAAAATCGTCGTCACCTGGTGAAGAGTCACAATGATTCGCGTCAAGTGTGGTACTTGTTGGAGTACCGGCACTGCGGAGAACACGAGATGATGGGATAGGCCGTGACATGACAAATTCAATTGTGAATTACTCCGTGCCTGACAGCTGCTTATAAAGGCACGCGAAGCGCAGCGATTCGTGGTGCTTTTGTGGGACAAATTGTCGACAGGTAGTGTACGATCGCAATCGCGATGAGTAAAGCAGAGCGATGAGTGCGTGGTTGGCTGATCGTGCGACGAGAAGAGAACTGCGTGGTGATACGAATCGATCAGAAAAGCGGGCAATGGTTGATTATGAAAGGAAAAGGAGATCGTGTTTAAAGAAGAACCGCGAAGCAATAGCAAAGCGCGAAGTTGAGAAGTGGAGATAAGATGGCTAGATGAAGTGATATCAGCATGAAGAGCGCGGAGTTACTGGCTGAGCATTGGCAGAAGAGTACTGCGATGATTGGGATGAAATCGGTGTTGTCTTGGTGAAGATGGAGGAGAATTGGCATGTGGAAACAGTGCTGCACATGATGGCGATGGAGGAGAGATGGCATGGATTTCTCGCTGATATGGGCCATCACAATTTTGGCGCGGAAAATGAAAATTTACCTACGCCTGGCGATGAATAGGAACTAGTACAAAATCGCCTAAATTTTGGTAATTTCTGAAATGACTTTTTTTACTAATCAGCCCGTAGCTTGGGCATAAGTGAAAACTGGATAGCCCCGATGGAGCGGAAGCTTGTTGAGATGCTATCGAGCAGGGCTTAAACCTTGGAATGAGCAATTTCGACAATTTTCCGTATCCACTGCAACTTCCTGGAAAACCTGTTTTTTGGCAATAAAATGTATCCAAGTAACACCAAGTGGTCTTTTTTTCTCGGAACGGAGAAAAAATACTCCGCCCGCACGCAGAGAAGACTCTGAGAATCCACGACTACCTGGCTTCGGTGACACCGAGTGACACCAAGTGACACCAAGTGAAACCGAGTCACGCCAAAGTGAAACCGAGTGACACCAAGTGACACCGAGTGACACCGAGTGACACCAAGTGAAACCGAGTGACACCAAGTGAAACCGAGTGACATAACACCGAGTCCAAGTGACACCAAGTAAAACAAGACTTGAAATAAAAGTAAGAACAGTGTAATGGTTATCTAAATAAGTCAAATTTAGACGAAACGTGTGACACCAAGTGAAACCGGTGACAACACGTGAAACCGAGTGACACCGAGTGACGCGACACCGAGTCCAAGTGACACCAAGTGAAACCGAAGTGACGCCAAAGTGAAACCGAGTGACACCAAGTGACACCGAGTGAAACCGAAAGTGACACCATGTGAAACCGAGTGACACCAAGTGAAACCAAGTCACTCGGTTACGCGAACAAGTAAGGCCAAGTCGGAGAAACGGACTAATTTTGAAATTTTCCTTATCCTGAAGTACCCGAGCGTGACACCAGGTCACACCGAGTCCGTGGTTTTCCAGGAAGTTGCTGCTTCACCGAAAATGGGCAATTTTCCGTTCTAACTTATACAAATACAGGTTTTAAGGGGGGAATAGGTTATCAGTCAAAATATGTTATTTCCAGCATCTGTTGGTTTTAGACCGACTGGGGCTAATAGAACCACAGCAACTTCCTGGAAAACCTGTTTTTTGGCAATAAAATGTATCCAAGTAACTCCAAGTGGTCTTTTTTTCTCGGAACGGAGAAAAAATACTCCGTCCGACAGGCAGAGAAGACTCTGAGAATCCACGACTACCTGGCTTCGTGAAACCGAGTGAAACCAAGTGAAACCGAGTGACGCCAAAGTGAAACCGAGTGACACCAAGTGAAACCGAGTGACACCAAGTGAAACCGAGTGACACCAAGTGAAACCGGGTGAAACCGAGTGACGTAACACCGAGTCCAAGTGACACCAAGTGACACCAAGTGAAACCGAGTGACACCAAGTGAAACTGAGTGACACCAATGTCAAAGCGATTCAAAGTTGACTTTACGGGGCAATGAAATGACCTCAAAGTTGACTTTGAAGGACAAGATGGTTTGAGTCAGACCATTAAGTTCTTGACTAAAAAAAGATATGTCACGCTCGCACATCATCTCTCTGTCAGCTCTCGCTCGCACACAACATGACAAAACAAAGAACAAAAGAGATCGCGACCATGTCCACATATCTCCATTGGCCGTCTGCTCTCCTGCAGCCCCCCCAATAGATATAACACTCTCCCACCGCAAAACCTTCCTGATGTTAGTGGGACTTTCTCCCGCAGTATTGCGATTTTTTAAACAGGAAATCGCGATTGGAGACTGCAGCAGAATCGCCAGCAGCACTTTTGTAAGTGCGTAATATTTTGAAATCACCCCCCAGAGTGAATCTGGGATCGCTGCCCCTGCCCTGCTGCTTCAACAAAGGAATACTCACGGTGGGGCTGAGGGAAAGGTAAGCAAAAATATTTTCCCCTTTGCTTACTTGATTTATTTTTTCAATAAAATATTTCATCACGACCCACTACCCCTCTACCAGCAATTGCTAGTATCCTAGCCCACAGATTGAATCCAAGACTTTTGCTACTGCTGGTCCATTGCAAACAATGAAAAAGAACAGGGGCCATGAGTGAAAGGTGAAAATTATTTATCCATTTTTTATTTTGTTATGATTTCTTCACTTTTATGGGAATACTCATCACTAAAACAATTGTTCACATTATAACAGTCCCCAGACTGAATTGGACTTGTCACATTCTCCCCCCCATAAAGGCACTAATAGAAAGTTTCTC
Source organism: Cyclotella cryptica (assembly GCA_013187285.1). Lineage (NCBI taxonomy): Eukaryota > Bacillariophyta > Thalassiosirophyceae > Thalassiosirales > Thalassiosiraceae > Cyclotella > Cyclotella cryptica. The sequence goes on along the minus strand of JABMIG010000089.1, from coordinate 330,600 downwards.
CTTGAGTAAAAGGTGAATATGAATCCTTCATATTTGTTCTTTTCTAAGCCCCCATTTATGTTTCTCAGCCGTTGGCTTCCTCATCAATCCAACAGTGATGACCCAACCCCCAGAATGTTCTGGAAATGCACCCCTCGCCTTTTCTCCTTTTCTAAACACAAATATAGAAAACAGGGGCTGGTGGAAGAGGTGAGATAATGCTCATTTCTATTTTTCCATTGGTTTTTAGAAGCTTGCTAAATAATTCTTTGAATCAAGTCTCCCCCCTCTCCTTGTCACGTACCTCATCTTTGTGTGCTTGGTTTGATGTTGCCAAACATGGGATTTGAATTGAATCAGAAGGGCTAGGCACAAAAGGAGAAACAGGTGGAGAATGAGGAGGATGTTAGCTCACTGCTTCTTAACTTTTCTTGATAAGTAAATATAAAACCCAAAATAAAAATGTCAGCGAAAATTTTCTGTCTCTCATCAAATTTCTACTGTTTGTTAGACCTTTTGGCATCAAAGGCATTTAAAGTATTTATCTTAGAAGGTTTTTACACATAGGAGGTATTTCACGGTGGTACACAGAAATTATATATTATGGTAAAAAGACTTGAAATAAGAACAGTGTAATGGTTATCTAAATAAGTCAAATTTAGACAAACCGTGTGACACCAAGTGACACCGAGTGACACCGAGTGACACCAAGCAAAACCGAGTGACACAAAGTGAAACCGTGTGACACCAAGTGAAACCGAGTGACACCGAGTGACGTGACACCGAGTCCAAGTGACACCAAGTGAAACCGAGTGACACCAAGTGAAACCGAGTGACACCAAGTGAAACCGAGTGAAACCAAGTACACTCGGTTACTCGAACAAGTAAGGCCAAGTCGGGGAAACGGACTAATTTTGAAATTTTCCATATCCCTAAGTACCCAAGCGTGACTCCGGGTCACACCGAGTCCGTGGTTTTCCAGGAAGTTGCAGGGAAGCCTTGAATTTTGGGATAGCTCGAATAATAATATGTAGGCTCATTATGAGTTATGATTTCAGGGCTATTGTCTCCAAATAAATATCCTCCCGCTTGTAATGTTGGTCTTAGAACCCATTCATGTCACCCTACTACTTTTCTCTGTCTTAGCTTTCTTATTGAAGTGCGAATCCGTTGCTTTGTCGAACTCTAATCCAGTCTTATCTCCAATGGGGACTGCTCGTGTATCGCGAGCGGCAGTCGCACAGATTCGATCAACCAGCGACAAACTCTCAAATCTAATTAACATTGCAAAATGCGCAGGCTGGGCGAAGCATGCTGGAGCAGATATGTTATTTTTACCGGAATGTTTTGGGTTTATGGGTGACAATGCCTCGCACACACTAGAAGAAGCAGATCCGGCAATATTTCTTTGCGAACAGGAGCCGAAACACGATGAACTTCTACCAAATCCATTCCGCCAGACAGTGTCTGATGTGATCATTTCTCATGCCAATGGCACCCCATTCGAAATCCCAAAGATCGACAATACCCAACGTCTGCCCTCAATTGTGAGAGGGCTACAGTTCATTGCACGTGAAAGTGGAATGTGGATATCAGGTGGAGGAGTTCATACTCGTGTGCCTAAATCATCATCATCTACAGATCATCAAAAGATTTACAACACCCACGTGATTATTGATGACAGAGGGAAAGTCAAAAGATATTACCATAAAATTCATTTGTTTGATGTTTCAATACCAAACAAAGTGAATTTAATGGAAAGCAAAACAACAGAACCAGGAACAACATTGGAGGTTTGTGATTCTCCTGTGGGAAAGCTTGGTCTTTCGATTTGTTACGATATGCGATTTAGTGAAATGTATGTGGATTTAGTGAAAATGGGGGCTCAGATATTATTGGCGCCGTCCGCTTTTACTGTACCAACAGGAAAAGCACACTGGCATACTTTACTCAGAGGTGAGACAATTGCTCAGTTATATTATGTGCTGCTTCAATAAATCATGGTGTGTACTCTAATAAGCCTGATTGTTTGTTTGACACAGCCCGAGCAATAGAAAGTCAGTGCTACATGATAGCAGCCGCCCAAGTTGGGAAGCACAATGAAAAAAGAGAGAGCTATGGCCATTCACTCGTATATGATCCATGGGGTGAATTACTTGCAGATGCTGGGGGCTATGACAGTGTTGGTACCGCAGGAGACTCGGCAATTCCTGGAGATGATGATTCTCCAGTGAGAGTTCCAAGCATTGTAGTGTGCGAGATCGACCTAGATAAAATTGACACTGTCAGAGAGAGAATGCCAATTCATGAACATAGGGCCAAGTCGACCTATGCACTTTAGTCGCGATATAAGATGATAGTCCAGAACAAAAATGGATTAACAACTCTTAACAAATTGATCATTACAACCATTTTTACAGTATAAGTGGAGGTATGAGAACCTGAAAAGATGTTGAACACCAAATCTGATCAAAAAGCATGTTGCTGCCCATTCAGGATTTGGCGAACAAATTTGCGAGAATACTCAGTCACGTGACAGTGCACCACCGGGTCGCCACTCTCTGTTATAGAATGAACCCAGCCTTCATTGTTTTTGAGCCTAAACCAAGTTACCTGGTCTCCCGAAGCCGTCACCTTCTCTGTCACATAAAACTCTTCGTGGGCGAGGATGACTTTGCCTGTAAGGTCAGCACCAAAAGAAGGCCCCAACCGTATGTTGATGTTTCGTATTGCGCTGCAACGCCAGCATTCACGATTTCGCTCAACGGATGGTGGTGCAGAGCATTCTTCAAGAAACAGTTCATCGGAGTCATGAACCATAACCCATTCCCCTGGAAACGTCAGGGGCTGTAGAGAAGAATATCGAGACAACATGTTCTTCGAAGCAGCATCCGCACCCAAGTTTTGATTCATGCGATATAACCTAGCGAAGCATTCTGCACGAGAAGTATCAGTCGAATCAGACTGTCGATTAAATATTGTCAGCACTTCGGATGATCTAAGAAATTCGCCGCATTCAAAACGGAAAGAATGACCGCAGTCAGAGGTAATGAACGGAGCTTGAGATGATGGTCCATGTCTCACGTCAATACCACTGCGTGACTGAACCTGTTGAAGTAAACAGATGATCAAAATGTAATGCCAGCAAGTCATCAGGTCAATTATTTCCAATGATCAAATTCAAGGGGGAACGAGCTTCACTTACTCTAAACCAAAATGATCCAAACCGGACTTCTGGCGAGTCGACTTCAACTGCGAATAAAGTCCCTCCAACGCGCCGAGGAATCCACCCTTGACCATTATACAACCGAACAAACCGTCTCTCGGTGGGATCAGAGCCGGAACTGTCAGAATATTCGACAGGGACAACCATGCCACATGGTATCACCGGGTAGGGTTGAGGAGGACTGTGAGCTTGAACTATAGATGGGCGAGTCTTTTGTTTAACTCTATTGTTGGCCGCAAGGACTGTCGTATCACTTGAAGATGTCGTTCCTTTTGCTTTGTCGGAGTAACTTTATTCCAGACAGATTCAAAAAACGAGCTGCCCACTGCTGATGCAACTTCCGACTCGTGACTTGAGGAAGAAGGCTTGATGCCGATAGCTTTCTCTCCCGGGGGAACGTACTTTGGAGGTGTGACATCGGGCGTTTTGTTGTTTGTGCGGTTAGCATGTTCAGAAGGCGGAAGCAAAACTTTTATCCCATTCGGAGCAACAACCCTCAACCAAATCACCGACTGGTCACTTTGTTTCACGTTGGTTGAAGATAGATTAGTTCTGTCTGGCGGAGTAAGCCTGTTGAACGTAGGCACATGGTTGTGTATTGTGGCATCGCCGATTTCTTCATATGCCAGAATCTCATGGGCATCAACTGAACCCCTCGGAAGTTTTGATACTGTGCAACAAGGTCATTATGATGTGGTATAATGACCCATCCGCTGCCATCTGCCAGTTTAATCAGGCCCTGTCCATTGGTGTAGAGACTGGCAGCATCAGTGGTTTCCATCCTTTGTGATGCTTCAAAAAATTGACCTCTGGCTAAAAATCGTATTCGTTGACTTCTTCTATTTCCTCCGATAGAAGAGGGGGAACCTTCGGCGGAAGTTGATCCTATCATTGCATTCGTTCTCGCAAAGGGTGATATGCCAACTGGTGACTGACTTCGTAGTTTGTTCTGCTCGTGAGAAGGAGTGTGGATCAAGTTTGAAACCTGCAATAGTGCAGAAAATGTGAATGCAATGAGTTGACAATCACGTTACCACAGACGAGAACAGCAATATTTGAACTCCTCATCCTTACCTGAAAGTGTGGAGCATCAAGAATTTTCAACCCCAATGGAGCAAGGACACGCATCAGATAGTAAGTTTCAATGGAACTGGCCGATTTCGGATCCACAATAGAATCACCAGCAGATGAGACAATAGTCCCACCGCCGTACCCAGTCACGGATGACTCCGTATCAAAAGATTCTCCAACAGCTTGTCGACTTTCCTGAAACGTAATTGGCACAGCGAACGCTTCTCGACGACGTCGATTCGTACGTTTACGTTGTGCGTTGACAGCAGGAGGCGTGGCCACTGAAGATGCCGTTACTGAGTGATAGAACGAAGAATTCGACTTGGAATGAAGAGACGAGTTCAAAGACGAACTATCATAACTATTTGAAAACGATGCATTGGCAATCCCTGCGTCATCGGTCACATCTTGCATCAGATATGATACACGCAGCCTTTTGGAATCTCCATCGACATCCTCCACTCTCCTATCTGCAACCCATCCTCTTCTGTGACTTAATCGCAGAAACTTAACTTCTCCAGCGTCGGCATCGTCCACGAGAATATCCGATGCGTCATTGTCGCTTATGGGGTCTGACACTGGCAGTGAAACACGAAACGAAATGTCGTGCACAGTACCGGGAAGCAATGCAAATCTCATTGAGGGTGCATGAAAATCAGGTCCTGACAAAACTCTGACGGGCGATGTGGCACGAACACGATACACAAACGGACCAGACTCGTAGGACGGTCCTACCGACCCAGGTTTCGTCGGCGTAATAGCTTCTGCAATGGTTCTTCCAAGACGATCACTGAGCAGGAGGTATCCGTAATGCCGCATGGAACTGTTTTTCCACGAAGCAGACACCGAAGGATTAGAAGCAACACACTCTGTATCATCCGCAATAGTATAACCACCTGTCAAAATTGATTCAACTTTTATAGCCCGTATGCACTTCTTCTCTGACTCTACTTGTTGCGTGTTGCTCGCATGCTCACAATTATCGAGTTTTTCCGATTCAGCAACAGGTATTGTAATTTCAGGCGAGGAAGTGGCTATGACCTCACCATAACCGAGATACACACCACTAGCCGACTCATCCCTATTGTTATTACATGGTCCTCCATTCGTTTCTGATGTCGACTGGATTGACGTTGCTTCACTCTTAATCTGAGATGAGCCAAGTAGTTGCTGTTGTTCGATATTCCACTCGGACACTAATGAAACTACGCCGGGATATACTACGCGGTAATACCGCAGTTCCATTTGCTTTGCGGCTGTCTTCAAAATATTATTTTTCCATCCATGCCTCGATTTTTCGGAGGATGATGAATGGAGTTGCGTTTGGTACGGATGCTTTGATTTCGGTTCCGTCGTTCTCAAAGATGATTGGTGTTCGTCTCTCTTGACTTGATGATTGAGAGGACCTCTCGACGCTATGCCATCGTCATCCTTCGTGTCATTTTCATCATCTTCCTCTTTCAACTGTCTACATCTTCCAACTTGATGATTGTTGGCCTTTTCATGAACATTGTTAAATCGTTTCACCCGATCGCTCACCTTTCCCTCATCGCCTCCGCCACCTCTCCTTCGTGGACATCGTGCACCGGACTCAATCGCAATCGACGGAATCCACTCCCGATGGAAGCGGTGGTAGCATCGGTAGTGACCGTACTGGCACCGCTGCATCCGCTCGTACCGTTCTTTTTTGGTGCATGAAATTTGTCTAGGGAAGACGATAAGGATTTATTGTTGTGCGACGGGGTCATGGAATGGGACGCTGTACCATTGTGCGTTGGTGGAGTACCGCATTCAATGGGTGACAACGATGTCGTGAGAGAGGTGGGAGTTCCAAATTGTGACGAAGGAGAGACGGGCGATCCCGCACTGTTTGTTAGTTCGTCGGCATTGAATGGCCCAGCGCCTTGTGTGAGAGGAGAATTTTCGATGGTGTTCTTTTGAGCACGTGCACGCGCCGCCGCCTGGAGGAGTCTTCTTTGCCGTGGACTGAGGCCTTGTCGACGGTATAGCGAAGAGGAGGCGGTGGAAGATGGCCCGTTGGGAGTGGTGGGCGTTGCGGGGAGGTCGGCCATGGTTGCACCGTTCGTTGGTGAATATTTAGAGTTGAATCGTTGGAATTTCAATAAGTGTTGCGTTCAATGTGACGCTTTTCAGTGTTGATGGACGTCAGGCATTGGTTGGTGTCGTGACGGAGCGAGAGGAGCGCGGCATTTTATCAGCATTTTATAACTGTCCTCTCTCAAGTGGTTGGCGGTCTTCGACAGGGCTCGCCGCAACGGTGTAGCATGGTGTGGGCATGCTACAGGCCTAACATTATTGGGAAATTATTGGGGTCGGAGCAAAAGAGACGATGAAAATGACGAGCCCACGATTAAAAACTCGCTTCGTCGTGGGCTTTTTAGTGATCTTTCAGCGAACCAAATCGCTAGCCGGTCAATTTTTGGCTCGTAGCAATTAGGCAGGATTTCATGCATCGGCTTCTCAAACTTTCTCAAACCGAAGTCATCCAAGATCCACAAAGGGAATCCGTGGGGAAGTGGCTTCAAGTTAAAGATCATGTCAAAGTCTCAAGAGACGTCTCTGGGATGAGATCGATGATGTGACTGATGTCATGTTTTGGAGTCACAGTTTTCATTACAATACCAGTTTAGGACCTCAACGCGACGCCGAGGAGGAACGCAGTAGGACAGCTGGATAGCAGCATTATCAGAGCATTATCCCTTGCTCGATGGAATGTTGAACACGTCGTCCGCTTCGACCACTTTGCGAAAGAACAATAGACACCAGCTTTAGCTTTCGACGTCCATCATGAAGAAAACCGTCAGCTGGTCCTCCGAAACGCTCCAGCGAGACCGCGAACTCGCCAAGGCCCTCACCCAAGCCAACAACAACCACGCCGGCGCCTCCACCAACGACGTCGCCAAGAAAATGACCAAATCCCAATCGGCCAGCATCTCCGAAAAAGAAAAGCCCACCTCGCCGGCCGTCCAATCCCGAATTCAGCAAATGATCGCCATGCAAAAGGCGCAAAACGCGACGATGCGCCAGCTCATGTCGACGGGGTGCGGAGGGTGGGCAGCGCCAGTCCCAGCGGGCTGCGCGACTTGGTCAAGGTCACTTCTGGGCCGGTGCCGCTCGAGGTGAGGGGCGTCGCCGAGAGAGAAGCGGCGGCGGCGGCGTCAGTGTACGCGCCGATGGCGCCCGTGACGGTCAAGATGGAGCCCATCAAGCCGCCGGCCGTCCATCGGACGGGCGAATCGTCGGGAGGAGACGGAGGCATTCACTACCAAGGGTCGTCGCATAGGACGATCCGGTCCAACAACTCCGCATTCCATGCCCCGTCCAACTCCGGTGTCTTGCCGCCCGGAGCGCTACCGACGAATCCCTACGATTCCGCCATCGCACAGCCCGCAATCACCAAGACGACGCTCTTGTCCACGCCTCCCCACCCGAATCCCAAGCCATCCATTTTCGCATCCGATTCCTCCTCGTGTGATTCGCCCGTCTCGTACAATTCCGTTCTGGACCAAAATTCCACGCCGGCCACGGTTCGCGAACGAAAGCGAATGCAACAACAGTTACAAACTATCGCGTCTCAGGAACAGATTATGGCGGAGGATGGGGAGGAACATCATCCACACTTGGGATGGAGCAACCACTTGTGTCTCAGGGTGTCGTGCAGCAGTTTGATTGGGAGAGTGTTGGGGTGACGAGGAATCAGGACTATGTTCCTTTGATGCCGTATCGTAGTAATGGTGCTGATTATCCACAGCAGGCCTATGGTTATGGAGCCACGCCGATGGCGACGACAACGACAGAGCACAATAAGCGAAACTCATTAACCGAAAGCCAACAGGCAGCGCAGCCATCGTTCCATCACAATAGAAAACAACTGGACTCGAGTGCCACGGAGAGGGAGCGGTTATTATCCTCACTGTCGCATTCGCCCACCGAAATACAGCACGATAATCCGCCTCCGTCGACAGTGTCGCACACTCAGCATCATTTTCACTACGGCGGTCGCGGCAGTGGTGTCGGTGAACCACCCGCCTCGGTGAATGTGCGCTCGGAATTCGATTATCACAGTGCTTATCATGAAGGGCACAGTTTGACTCATGGTGGATTCCATGTGCCTCATCAAATACGGTCTCAGCATGGAAGACATCATCGCCGGAGGGACATTTGCTGGAGCATAATATGCTATCCATTCCAGTGTCTCTATGGAAACGAACAATTCGGTCGGTCATTTTGCTTTGGTGCCATAGATGGGATGCTCACTGGTGCTGGGATTTTGTCGGCGTGCATAGGTTTAGGACTTTTGCCTCATCGAGCCAGAGTGATTGATTTAACAATTGGCACGGAAGAATCGATGCATACAGAATGGATACTCATTGCACTCACTCTGGCGGCTTGTTTCTCGGATGGAATTTGTATGGCGATTGGCCACGTTTGGTCGACTCGTTTGGTTGCCGGAGCGTCCTACGAAGAACGGAAGGAGGAGTTGCGTCATTTTGAGACCAGTCGATCTGAGGCAAAGGCTCGATTGGTAGACTCTCTCCTGTCCAAAGGCATGCTCAAGATTGATGCCATGAGTTTAGCAGATACTTTGGAAGGTTACCCCGACATGTTTGTGAGCGCGCTACTCGGAGAAGGGATTTGCGGTCAAGGAAACAATACTGTACACGGAATGAGTGGAATGGGCAGTGGAGGAGGAGGGGGCGGTAGTTTGATTCGAGTTCCCAGTGGCGGTGCCTCTATACCCTCACAACGGCACGATATTCCCCGCCATCACCCTGTGAGTAATGTATGGGACATTCCTCCGCCGTCGTATGGTCCGGGTGCAATGCACCAGGGGCTAAAGTACGAATCGTATAGTGATTTCAGTGATTATCAACAAGATCCTGATCTCAAAACCTTTACAGAAACGGTTTCGGACAGTCGACTGGAAGGATTTTTCATGATGATAAGTTTTGGTTCCTTTTCGGTCATTCCAATTGTGATTTACTCTTTCCTTCCGCTCGTGTTGGATTATATTGTAACTTATACCGGAGATCCAAATAAAGTTCTACGCTATAACCATCCTCCACGGCATTCAATGCTGATTACAATTTTTCTGACGACGATTATTATGTTTTTGCTTGGAGCCTGGAAAAGGTAAGATATGTTACCTATGATTTCCACTATCGTATTTTATTAACACGACTCTGAATTTCCACACTCTGGCACATTGTAGTCACTTTTATTCATCGCATTGGTTTTTATTCGGGATGGAAACTATTGGTATATTGTTCCTTTGTATAGCAACTGCATACGCCGTGGGCTGGGGATGTGGGATTCTAATCAACTCTCATTTTAGTGAGAGGTAAACGATTCGATTGTTTTTAGAATTATGTATGTATTGACGAGAGTTGGATTGTTTCTCTTAGGCTTTGCAGGCGATGCGCAATTAGTGCTAAATCTAAGCTAATATCGATTTGTGAAAATATGAGTGCTGAGTTGGCTTGCATACCTCCGGAACATGATATTTTTTAGTTTGATGAGCACTATTTTGAATCAACCTACAAACGGAAAATCAGTGTCCCAGTTATAGTCAGATGCGTGGGCATCATGTCCTTCTTCGCCAGGCAACATCATCTGTTGAGGCAACACGGGAATATGCAAAGACGACCGAGACGCTTTACTTTCAATCTCCAAAAATCCAATCGAAATCAATTTATCTGCCTTAGCTTGATCGATGGTGGACGCCTTGCCCTCGAGGAAGTACTTAAATTGAACGCGTTGATAGACCGACCAGTTCCCTAACTTTGGATGATTACGGGATATATTGCAATGTCCGTGTTCTTGTTTGAATTGCACCAAATCCTAAGTTCAAAAGAAGTGGTGTTGAGACGTCAAATGATAACAGAAGAAAAATAATGTATAGCACGGCGAACGAGTTGATAACGTACTTCAAAATGCTGCTCCCAAGGGATGGGATCTGGTCTTAGCCTAAACTGAAGGTGCACATGTCAAACCGTCAATCGGGATAAGATTGAAGATAACACCACTTGTCATGAAGAAAAAAGATCTTACGGAGAATCCAACTGCCTTCAGCTTATTGATCCTATCTGGATTGATTTGCGATTTCCTCTTCTTTATAAACTTGGAGTATTCATACCGCTGCTTCCTCACCCAACAACTCAGCGGCTCATTGGACTTGGGCACATTCGCATGACCATGCTGTCGTATGTACGCCAAGAGCAATTGATACTTGGCATTCCATGCCTCCTCGTTCGAGGAGCGTGTATTGTAGTTCCATGTAAAGTCTATAGCGTCGAGTTTATCAATTCGTTCCTTTGGCATGTCTTGGAGATTGAATCGTTGATTTAGAACCCATATGCCTAGGTGTGGATAGTCGATTGGTACATCTGTGTGGCCGTGTTGAAGTTTGTATTGTTTAAGTTCTTCGAGCCTCTGTTCCCATTTATTGGGGGAAGGTAATAGGCCAACGTTTTTCAGACGTTCATATCGCTCCAAGGTCAGTGGGTTGGGTTTTTGCTCTAGGTATAGCTTGCAATAGGCGCGCTGTTTGATCATCCAGCTGTCCAGGTCGGGATTCGCAGTTCTGATGGCTGTATTGCAATGGCCGTAATGATTCTTGAACGAAGCAAGATATTCCATCTGTTCGTTCCATCGTTTTTCGATCAAAGCCTCGATGTTGATAGTGGTGAGAGCATCGAGAATGCAGGGCAGAGCGGGATGGTTTAGAGGGATAGCGAGGCTGTCATTTTGTTCTGCGAATGATTTTAGTTGTGCAAAGACTTCTTGGAATGATACTGAACCGCATTCGTATGCCGTTTCGTCGTTCATGGTTCATGACTCGGAATTGGAAGTAGTGTATGAAGCTCTATCAAGTATGAAATGAGTATGGTACGAGGTGAGGGGGGCAAACTCGTCCATCTGTACCTATCTGTACAATACCATAGCAGAATACAGAATACATACCTATCCATTTGGAGAAACATTTCCAGCGCAAAATAGTGTAATATTTTTTGCTGATAGGTACATACCATGTAATATCCTGTAATTGCCCGTAGAAGGCTCGTAGAAGGCCTGTAGATACACCAATAATCTGCTGTAGGCGCGTTGCACCGCAGTGCACCCCTATGCACTCTCATTCATGAAGTTATCTTATGTTTTGGCATGATCCAGCAGTTCATCGACTGCACCTTCAATGCATCAAAGGATGGTATTGCATTACAATATTGCACTGGACTCGTCGAAGAATGTAGCCCACCTCGCATGATGTGATCAGATGTTGTACCCGTGATCCTTCATCAACGGCCACTGTCTGGCATCAACCGCTCGAGTCCGTGATTGCAACCGGAAGCCGTTTAGCTCCTTTCCCTTTAATTCCAGTCGTTGGGCGCCGTAATCAACAGCAGCCACAATGATATAAAACAAGGGCCACTGTTCGGTATTGTACCACACCCACAATGAGATGCATTGGCTTTGCAAAGAAATTCATTTCGCGCACAACCCACATCAACAGTCCGCTGCACCAACGCAGATACCTTTCCTCGGACTTTCATAAACCGAGCAGGATTTTCCTATCCACACATGTCACAGAGAAGTTTAGCGTGCCCCTCACATTGGCAGATGTCTACCTGCGAGATGAACAATTGCCCTTTGCATACGCTTTTCGGGATACGCTCGACTGTGAAAGTCTCATTTCTTCCTGGAAAGAAGTACTGCGTCGATATCCCATACTCGGCGCCACGGCAGACTTCTCTCCCGGCAAAGTCCCAACCTTGGAATGCAACGTCCATGATACTGTGCCAATGTCGTTTGGTGAGAGTGACTTGACTTTGGATCAGTGGCTCCTCCAGGAAAGAAGTGGCCAGATGCAGCATGTGGGATGGCAAAGCGGCGGGGGTGCGCCGACTCTTTCTCCCCTTTTTGATGATTTGATATCGGCCAAGTGGGATGCGGTGGAGAACGAGGGTCTAGAATCGACGTGCATCGACAGAAAGGAACACATTGCAACTGTCCGTGTCACTTATTTCAAAGGGGCTGGTACAGCGATTGGGATAAACATCAATCACATGTTGGGAGATGCAAACAGCTGCTTTCGCATATGTCAGGTGTGGGGACGAGCAATGAGAGGCTTGAATCACCCAATGGGAGCTTCGAATGATCGGGCTGGAGCGACGCTGACAGGAATGATTTCCCCCGAGATGGCGTTGCTACTGAATCTCGATAGAGATGATAAAACGTCAACGGTGGATGGACACTCCAAATTTATTTCATTCTTCGAGACGATATCTTCGCATTGGGATGAATTCATTGGCACTGGAACAACTAATTGCACAAATGAATATGAGTCAAACTCTAGTGAAAGAGACCACGAATATGTGCGGCTGGAATTCTCGGAGGAGCTTCTGCAGGCAATGAAGTCATTTGGAGTGATCCATTGCAGCTTGGAAAAGTCACATGATTCGGATGATGGCGCATTTGTGTCAACAAATGATATGATCACAGCCATGGGATGGTTAATAAAGCGTCATATTTCAAGGAAACCAGAATGGAACTTAAGTATGGTTGTTAATCTACGAAACAGGGGAGGAATCGATGGTTTTGGCTGTCTTGAAGATTCAAGCATTGGAATAGGCTTGTTTGGAAATGCCTTGACCAGTGTGATTGCAAAGCTTCCTCCCTCATCCAGTGAAGATATTTCCTTGGCTCAGATTTGGAATGCTGCTGTTTCAATACGTGAAGCACTTACCAACAAGATGGCAAAACTAGAAGATTTGCAGATATTATCTCGTTCTGGTAATGCTGCCAATTCGTCATATCAAGGGGAATGTTTCTCAAGCACTAGTTGGATGCAGTTTCCACTCTCGCACATAAGTTTCAATGACCATCCGCAGTCAGAAGGTCTTCATGGATTCTACGGTAGACCATCTTTTCCATTACCACTGGGGGATACTTATTCTTCGATCAATGTTCCCTGTCAAAGAGGAGGGTGTACATATAAGTTACTTGCGCCTAGTAGACAAGTTCAGTCAATCCTGGCGTTGCATAGAAGTATTTCTACAGATTTCCTTGAGTGGAATAGACAACGTATTGCCAATGAAACCTCTAGATTTGATTCGGTCTGATCTCGAACTCATTTCATCTTCTTGGCAATGACAAAGGAGCAAAGTACTAATAATTTTCTAGAGTTAAACATTACCATGTTGCAGACTACTGCTACATAACACAAATTCTGTTTGTCTTTCACTCCGAAAGTGGGGCAACAATTTTTGATAGCATTCTTTAGCGGGTGAGAAACATCACAAACTTGGTATTTGCTGCTATTCTCCAGTTTCATAAGTAATAGAAAAAGCACAAAACTTGTGGGCTTTTGCAGTATTGAATATTGAAAATAGGTCTTCTAAATGACAGAAGTCTTCGATTCAACAAATGGCTTACTTTAGGAAGCCATTGTTTCTCAACCACCAGCAACTTGATCTCGTTGCAATTGTTACATCAACTAGCTTATAAGGCATTTGGGCACTTAAGCTTTAGTGGGTGCAATAGTTTTTCACCAGCCCCTCTGTCTAATCCTGCGTAAAAAAATTCGTCTTCATTTTTTGTTACATCCAAAAATATTTCTGACTATTTAGAGTCACACAATGCTGATGGACAAAATGACCAATTTTGCCTTAAAAATATAGATTGGCACAACTATAAATTGCACATTTTACAAGCAAGTGACATGGCCACCATAGACTGATTTTTTGTAATGGCTGGAACCATTTGTTTATGAATATTGTTATTTTAAAGATTGCCAATCACTAATTATTTGAGGATATTAACGTCGTGATGCTGATCTTCCAGTTCATGAAATATTTATGTGCAAGAACCTTAGAATGAAATAACACCTGCAGAGGCTTTCTCAACTTTTCCTTCCCTCCAATCTATTTCAAGAGTTCAAAAAGGTTTAGTTACATCTACACACTGTAATGGTGTTCTACATCCTTGCCAACTTTTTGTTCATTGCAGAACACAAAGCAACGCCAAAAAGTCACAATATGTTGAATAAAAACAAGTTGTTTCTCGGAGTCAAGTCTCAGGTCTCTGTAGCAGTTTTGTGAAAGGACTAGAGACGGGTCTCAGTCTTGTCTTGGACCATTATTCAAGATGGAGAAAAGTTTGAACTTTAATTTCACACGATCAAGATCTAATTCGAGATATCTCAATCATGATCTAGGCTGCATTGCTTTGAGAGCCCCCTCAAAATCCCATTGGAATTCCCACAATTTTAAGGTGATGTCCTAAAGTATCTAGTTTACGTCATACTTACTTTTTATTCTTTACTTACATGATGCGATATTCAGATGATATCAAGATATTATTTTTGGAAGATTGCAGCGCAAGGAGATTGCAAGAAAGACGAAAGACTGAACATGTTTGTGAGGTTCCTATGAATTTGTTGTGTAATCACAAAACTAAAAAGATACAAATCGTTTGCTTTTGTCTTTTGTGATTTTCAATTTGTGCATAAAAATTTTTACCATTGGCCCGTTACCTAACCTGATGAAAATCTGAGTGAAATAGTCGGAAATAAATAGACCAACGCCCAACTTTGTTGATTGGAATTGATGTCATCTTGCATTAAAAATATTTCAAAATCCATCCAAAGAATGCCGTTGACTTTATGATGTTTAGTCCCCTTACACTAATGCTCGCAAAATCTGATCCAAGGTTTATAACATGTGACTGGAAGTCAATGCCCCTCATATTCAAAAATGTGTCACATGTTCCGTTTTAAACCTTCTAGAGATGTGTCAATTAAATCTCGAGTGAAGGTCCTAGGTTTTCTTAATTGGTGTATGGTGTTTCAACTCTACACTATTATCATTTTTATCTCTGTAAATATTCATATTCCTGTAGTGTACCATGGCAGGCATTCTTGATACCGGTTCCTTAATTTTAAGATAACTTTTTCATTGTACACCTTCCATTCAATTGCTAATCCACATGATTTACATTTAACAAAAACAAGTTTTCTGCTACGTTATTCTAAAAGATCTTACATCATACCCCATCCCATGAATAAAATTCGAATGAATGTAGGTTATCAGCATGAGAGAACAGTAGACTTGGGACAGACTTGCATTTGTATTGAAAGGTGTACTACTCTGTTGCTTTTTTGTAGATTCATCATGTGATCAAGACTTAGATTGCCCTGAAGTTAATTTCAAAGTCATGATTGCACATTAACACTCAGACTTCAATAGAAATACGAAGAAATAGTTACCAAAATAATGTCATTGGTCAATATTAAATCCAATTTCACTCTCTGGTACTCCATGTAGCTCTGTACATAGCAATCTAAACAGCACTTTAAACGTCACTCTATAAAAATGAAAACATCAGTAAGGGAACACTTTCCTTGGAATGAATGTCAAATGCACAATCAAGCCTTGTTCAATTGTTGCTCTTATCATCATTCAAAAATTATGATCACTTATCTTAGTGACACTTTAGAAGGAAAGAAATGTTATTGAGAAGTTTAAAAGGACAGCCAATTAGAACTGAACTATGACTGAAGTATTGACTGATGCAGGAGATTTGTTGAGATCCATGATATTAGCAAAGGATGAAAAGTGATGTCTGTCATGCAAGAAGCAATGTGGTATGTGAGGAATGGATGTCCACTCTTTTCTTGAGAGGTGACTGTCTCAGGTGATGAGATGACAACAATGGCTCAATCTTGCTCTAATGTGAATAGGTTCTGTCTGTGTTTTCAAAATTGACAAGATCAATGCATGGTTCATTGTTCAGAGATAAATGTCATACTGCATGATTATAATAGTAAGTGAACTGGAGGCAGGAGGTCAGTAAAACTATTATTTCTGTTCAAATTAAGTATGGAGGTGGTATGGTCATTGTGGCAAAAGTTTTTCATATTTGATAATGCTGGTGGAGTGATAATGATTAGGGGCTGATGACCCTCAGATTGAGCAAAAAATAGGGGTCCCACTTTGAGACTACCCCCTTGGAAGGCTAAGGAAAGTCTTGAGTGCATGAGAAAGTCGACAAATAATGCACATATTTTGAATATGTATCTTCAATCCCACAAGATAACTTTGCAAGTGCAGGCACACAAATAATTGGCACTTGTGCAAGTAATCCGTTATTGTGCAAATTAGCTTTGATTGTACAAATTGTCCTCAAAGCCTCCAAAAGTCCACTAATTCTCCAGAAATCTTGCAGATTCTTGAGTAGGAATAGAACAAGATCAAAAGATCTGCAATTGTGCAAATAATATATGAATGCACAATAAGTAAGCTACAATTGTAAAAGTAATTCACAAACCCTCCAATGACAACCGACCTCTAAAAAGAGGTCGGCTATTTGGAGCATATCCAAATTGTACTAAAAATGGTGGTTCAGACTGACATGTGTAAATGGAAATCTAAAAATTATTTTGTTTATAAAAATGACCAGTTGCAACAGATGCTGCACGTCTTGGTGGTGGTAGAGTGTGTGGTTGGGATTCTGACACCGTGTACTGTAACCAGTACAGTGTCGCATCTTCAAAAAGTTAGGGTACACTGTGCAGTCAGGTATTGGGGCCTACTGTGTGGTCTGACTTTTTTAGGGCGTAATGCACTGTTCGACCTTATAGGTCCTGCTGCACAGTGGGTTAGGGGATGGGATTGTATGTTTTACATTTTATTGTGGGCAGCATTGTATGGAGTACAGTGCCGCTTTTAGCGGGGGACACTGTATTCAGTACAAATTCGAAGATGCTCCAAATAGCTGACCTCGTCTTCCTAAAAGACCATTACCTTGCTAAAAATCAATGAGATACACCGAAAACTCAAGAATCCACGTCACTATTCTATTTTTTGCGCAAATTGCTAGAATTTTCCTTTCGTTTGATTTCGTGGCACAGGTCATACCGAATGTGAAAAATCCCAACTAAGGCAGGTGGAAGGGAACCTCAGTGTATGATAGTTCATCGGTGTGACATACCACGCAGAAACACAGTTGAAACCTGTTGAAACCCACGTGTAACACTGTTCAGCCAAGGTTGACCTATTGCTACCTAGTTGTCTGTGGAAATTGTGTGAACCCCGACACACCCGATACCACAGCAGACTCTCAAGTGCGTCGCTCTTCGCCGGTACTATGATTGATATTGGAAAATTTACAGCGGGACCCAGCCCCTCTCCTCTCTTTCACATCTCTCATCTCATATTACTATGTTTTCCTTCGTCTCGGTCTATTTTGATTAATCTCGACAGGTCTTAGGGAGACGACGTGTAAGGAACAGACGTGTCAGATCGTTAGGGATTGGCAGTTAGAACGATGTTCCGCATATTAGTTTTATTAACTGCGGCCTTCATTTCGCTAAACGTAACCCCAGCATGTTCTTTCAATGTAGCTGGCACAAAGATAGGCATCGCTGTCCTTCCAAATGATTTGGCAGCCATTCAGGCTTGCAGAAGAACTGCGTACGAGGGCAAAAAGAACCTTTTGTCCGCAGCTAAATCATTTTGCAACGCCGAACAAATCCAACGAGAGGGTTATGTATGTGTCATAGCAAAAGCCAACGATGGAACAGTGATAGGAACGGCTGATCTAAACACACAAACAGGCACAGTGAACAACGTATACGTGATAAAGGAAGCTAGGAAACAGGGTATAGGGCAGTTATTAATGGAGGCTGTCGAAGATGCACTTGAGAAACCTAACACTTTGAAGCTGACTGTGTATAGTTCCAACAAACCGGCGGTGAATTTGTATCAAAAGCTTGGATTTACAGCACCTGGGATTTATGGGGCTCTAGCTGCATTATCGTCAGCCACACCGATGAACTTTTTGCTTGAGATGGAGAAGAAATTGACGTAAAAAAACATTTCGTGATAGAAGGTATTGTTGGGCCTGAATAAATGGAGGGCACGTTGCATACAGTCGAAAATGACAGTCTTCAACTAGACGCTAATGTTGAAATCCACACAGTGCTAAAGATAAGCCGAAGGCACAAGCTACGCATCCTTTTCTGCCGTTGTTTTACTACATGGAAGTATTGGTTCATCTGTTGTCTTAGCCATTTCCTATATCTTTATGGTATTTGAACTGAAAGCTATACTTTTTAGGCGCTCTGCCAATACAAAATGGATATTACACCTGCTTCGGGTTTCTGAGACTTCATCATGGGTCTCTGTGACCGCTATTGCTGTCTAGAGAGAGAAAGAAGCAATCTCCAGAACGACACAATACAGTAAATTATGAACCCAGAAATGCCACAGGTTGCCACCCGGTATTGTAGTGCCTCCTAGAGAGGTGCCTCCTCACTGCCACCCAGCTGCCACCCCATCTCGCGTATCGTATGGTACATATTGTACAATACAATACCCTGCTGCTCAACAAGAAGTGCTCTACACCTTTCACCAACGTACATACGTACGACAAGCGTACAACCATTCTTTAGGGGAAAGATGATGAGATGGCGCTGCCAGGAAGCTGCCGCAATAGTTTCATTGTAGGCTCCCTCGGTCTGAATTGACAGAAGAGGGTAACTACCTGTAACGACTTAGCCGCCGTCCACTTTGCGATAGTCTTCAAGCCCAACAACTTGAACCTCGGATCCGTACTACACGAGAAAGTCATTGGAAGAAGCATGAATAAATTCATCACCATCTTTGCAATTAGTCAGTCTTTATTCTGCTATGAAGTCGCTGCGTTTGTTTCGAAACCTTCATTATTGAATTGTGGCCGCAATTCAAGAGAAATTTCTCGAGAAGGATATTCTAAGGGCGCTGCTTTCAACGAAGAAGACGAAACGAAGAGCACGAGGACTGAAGGATCGATAACATCGCGAACTGATTTCATTCGACGAATGATTGCTGCCACTTCGTCAGCTGTCGTGTTTGCGAAAAATTCCCCTGCAAATGCTGCGCCACCATTTGCGATAATGGCAGAAGAAGTTGGCTACTTTCCTGTGACAGACGAACGTACAGGCCAGACGGTAATGGTTCCTGCTAAACCGAAAAGAGAAAGTACTGACCAGGCTACAGAGTTAGCAAAATATTTGCAATCATCGGGGGCAAAAATGTATGGATCCTTTTGGTGTCCTCATTGCTCTCGGCAGAAAGAACTCTTTGGGAGAGAAGCATGGAAGCTTATTGATTACGTAGAATGTAGTCCGAAGGGGTATCGATCAAAATACGCAACGTGCATCGACCAAGGCATTGACGGTTATCCCACATGGAAATTCGGAAATGGTAAGACTCAAGGAGGTGAAATGGAGCTGATGGATATTGCCAAAGTCAGTGGATACCTCGCTAGAAAAGGCAGCACTTTTGACCCAAACCTGGAAGGTGGAGTTCCTTCACTAGGTGGCGGGGCCTGTCAGTAATTCTGATTGATTTCTAAGCAGAAAGAGTCCGTGTCAAATTGTTCATTTACAAACATTCTTAAATTTTACTGAGCCGCTCCTTTTCTACTGATACAAAAGCGACTCCATCTCTTTCTGCCCCTTCACCACCGGAACGCCATTGTATGTAGTCTGAAACACTCATTTCTTCAGAAGATCCGCCACAATCCTTAAGCGCAGTTGATACCTTCTCATTGGGATCAGCAAAATAAGCAACCGATATCCTTGGAACGCTCACTGCTCTCATCAGATCCTCCTTGGGAGTTTTGCTCCCAATAGATGCAGGACCAGCGACTCTATGAAGTGTTGCATTTAACTCGTGCCGAGTCCATTCACTCAAAATAGATCCAATGTTCACGATTATTGCACCTTCAATGTATGGAATTGGTCTCCATTCGTTATCTACGAACGCCTCTAGTCCTCCTACCCCATCAGTGAGCAATAGAGTTAGAGTTCCATAATCAGAATGCTCTTTACATCGATTTCCCGTGTTCTCGTCGCCCGAGTGATATCGAAGAAGTCGAAGCGAGTCATTATGCTCATTATGTAAGGTTACAAAAAAGTCAGTATCATCCATACCCAGACCTATCGCAATACAGCGGAGAAGAATATCTTTTGTTGAACGAAGTGCTGTGTACCACTCCCTCAGATCCTGGATGACTTTTTGGTCGATAGCACCATCAATACTGAAATCAACTCCATAGAGCATGGCATAAATCTTTGGATCAGAAGGATGAGATACAACCGTGGAAGATGATTGAATGTCAAGAACTCGGGAAGCTGCGATGAGAGCCCGCTTTTGTAGGTCCTTTGTTAGCTCAGGAGACGTGATCATGAGAAAGCCACTATCTTGGAGAGCTCGAGTAACTTTGCGAGCTGCAGAAACTGACGGAATGCCGCTGTGTGATGCAGTTTCCAAATCGATCAGTGGAAAGTTTCCATCAATAACAGGATTGGACCCGATAGTAGTGTCTTCGATTTTGATTAAATAACGAGGAATGGTGGCAAGTTTATCTCTACGAGTAAGCAAAACCGTACGGGCAAGAAGTTGGTCTCATGTAGTGCTACACTTGCGCACCTTCGCTCACGGACATTCCAACAGCCAAGGAATATAGTGCAGCAAAAATTTTAACACCATCCTTTTCCTGCAAGTTGTGCAGCGCATTTAAGAACCCAACTCGTGGTAGCAACAACTTTTCGAGGCCTCTATCCTTCTCACACCTTTCTAACCCATCGTGGGCTGTTTTCCTTTCGTGATTTTTGGCATTATGCTCAAGAGTCATGTCTACTTCCATTCTCACCAAACACGCGCTCTCATTCGTGAGACCTGGGCTGAGATACGAAGGTGGAGAGACAGACAAAACCTGTCCGATGTATCCAGTTTCTTCTTTAAATTCACGTACTGCCGCCTGGGCTGGGTCTTCATTCGCATCAATCAAACCTGCCGGCAACTCAATAGTGTATCCATCGACTGGAGGGCGAAACTGCTTCACGCAAACAATTTCATCCCTTGACGCATCGCTACTGTCATACTTCAAAATGGCAAGGATGACAACCGCATCAACTGAATTTTCGGACTTTTTGGTGGTGCGAACAGCTCGATCCCATTTACGGAGAGTATCGCTGCCGGCATCGTGAGGATCTGGGACAACATGATAGGAGAGAGTTTCTAGACGCATCCATCTCGTGGAACCGACAGTCTCGGTTTTGCTGAAGTCGACGCGGGGTAGGTCGCTGCTCGAAGAAGAGGAAGACATCGTAGCGAAATGCCTTGGAAGAAAAGTGCAGATTCGTGCGGACGATGAGGTCAAAGGAAATCCTGTTGACGAGGTAAATATCAAATGCAGGGCGAACCACGGAAGAAGCGATGATGGGGTACCAGGATGTCGAAGGATGGGGATTCTTGCCAACATGGAAAGTGATCGTCGCTTTGTGGCGAGGTGCCACGGATATGATGATGTGTGAGAAAGATCATCTGTTCGGGTTGTTGGCATTGCAAAAATCGTGGCATGAGGTCAACACATGTCTATGATGTCTTATAAGGGACCTTCTCGAAATTTTTCGGGCCCTACACAGGTCCCTCGTCGGGAATTCTTTTCAAACCACGAGGGAAGACGTTTAACGGCTACAATATTATTTTCCTCCACTCCACACTTCGACAATGTCCGACAGCTCGAGCGTTACCATCAGCAAACTTCGTCGCCCCTACCCCGGCACCGGTCGTCCATCCAACCTCGACATAATAGACGACGCCTGGGTCGCCGACAAGCTAAGTGACGATGAAATAGAAGTCGAACGAAGCGAGGCGGCCATTGCCCCACTCCTCGAAGACGAGGGCGAATTAGACGATGCAGTTGTCACCACCGCCAATTCTGGATCCGCTGCAAGTGGAGCTTTGGAGAGACGAAGGAAGGTGGAAGGAAGATGGAATGATTTGGGACTGGATCTTTTTGACAATGGGGGCGCTGCTGGAGCATCTCAGCATTCTGGAAGTGGGGGGCAGAGCTAGGTATTGCTTGTCGATATGAGATTATCTGCTTTTTCATTTCGAGGAAAGAGGGCGCGTCTTTTCCGGACTCACAATTTCATTCGAGCATAACATGGCAGTTATGCAGGAATCTCGGTCCTGTAACAATTACACAGAGATTCTTATGGTTATGCGTCAGGTTGAGGAACCGTGGAAAGACTGCAGGTTGGCTTAATTCTCGTGAGTCGACCATGTCCGCCTGCATCTCATGGGCAATATCTTGGCATCGATCAAGTGATTTTTTCTTCTTTGTCGACTGGATCATCTTTTGGATTAAGATTTGCAAATATTCTGCGGAAACGTTACGGGTCGAATTGTCGTAGCCTGAGTGGAACAAACATACTATAGTGTTAATGTTGCTGAATGACTTTTACCCTTGACAATAATTGTGCAGAACTAAGGGTTAAAATTAGATGTTTGTTTTTGTCTCCAGTGAACATTTTAGGAAGTTCACTCACACATCCAACTCAAAACTGCCACTACTTTGTGATTGAAGACATGAGCTAAAAAGCAAGTGGTCCTGTATATTCCATCAATGACTGTAAGAACACAATCAAATTACCTTAGGAGGGTGGGAAACTTGTTTTCCAACAAAGACTTTTATCATACAGTGCCTCAATAATTGACACTTCCTTTTGAATATGGTTTCACTGAGGCACTTTGTAAACCATGTTTCAGTCTCAAGCATCCTCTCCCAAAGTCTAGGGATTGGCATTATTTCAAATTGATGATATGCAATCGAGGGAATGGATGAGGAAAGGTAGTAAGATCCATCAATGGATGAATTCCAATTGAATTCTTATAGGCCATTGAAAGACCACCTAACTCGAATCTTGAATTCATTCATGCCTGTGGGAAATACTCTTACCTTAATGTTTTATCTTTGTGTTCTTGATGTTGTATCACCTTGCTTTCAACAAAATCTGTCTTGGAAGAAACCAGCTGGGTGCACCCTATGCAATAAGAATTTTCACACCTTTCTAGTTTCTCACTAAGGAATGGGGGGCACAAGAGTTCTTGTTGATAGCTCTTAGTAGAGTTTATTAGGTGGTGGGTCGTGTTTAAACATTGTATGGGCTGTAAGCATGCAATTCAAACGATTAGGCACAAGATGCAATCCCAGGTGGAACAAGCAAGGAGTGTTCTCTTGTTTCTTTCTCAATTGAAACACTTTGAGGGTTGCAAGAAGCTAATGGTTCACATCAAATGTGTCAAGCAATAACTCAGAAGGTGGAGGTGAGATATTTCAAAGAAAAATGACATGACTACTGTTTAATGACATGAACTGCATAAACTAAATTTAAACATGACTTTTCTCAGTTAAAGGATTGGAAGATATTTTTTTCGTAACTGATGAGCTTGTCTGATTTCATTTTGGACTGTCACCGTTTTTTCAGGAAAATTAAAGTTGTTGCCTTTTTACTAAAATCAGTTATGTGCAAAATTGGCATCAGTGGAATTTTTTTTGTTATAAAGGCTGACAATTGTCAAACTGTCTACCGTATAAATCGGATCTAAAGGAAGTGAAATGTCAAAAGATACATTAAAGTGTTAACTTATAATACGCTCAAGTTAGCTTATCGCCCGTGTTATATTTTTTGGTATCTTTGCTAGTTACCTCCGTAGGGGGGGTACTTCTTTTTTTGCCCTTCCACCTCACTTCGCGCCAAAAACTGATGTGTCCTCCTCCACCGTCGACTGCTCGAGATGTGCCCCGTGATGTGTGGTGTGTTCTGCTACCATCTGGCATAACTCCTCAACCAGAAGGAATTGTGCGGAGCTATACATATGGGCGTGTTGCTGACAGTGAGGAGAATCTATTTCTTTACTTTCTAGCGCTGTCCGGGTGTTATTGGAGCAGAAAAGAACAAATGTCAACGATTCTACTCCCACTTGACTTATATTATGAAGGACTTTAAATCCGATTTATACGGTAGCTGTTCTGAATCAATCAGAACCTTTGGCATTCTCTACGTGAAGTTTTGCCTGATTTAAGGGATCACTATGTCGTATTAAAGCTTGAAAGTTGTTGAACTACCAAAGTGCTATCATCAGTCAATAACTCTTACACAATTGACTATCCTTTTAAGTTTCATCACATGCTTGCTGATCTGCATTTCTTGTCCTAAATGGTGAAATCATAATTAGTGACACAATTGTCGATGGTAAGCATGATTGATTTCTATAATATTTACAAAGTAAACTTGTGCTGCCTTGATTCAGTCAGATTTTCAAATCAGTAATTCATTTGTAGGAGAGCTACTTCCTCTTTCTTAAACTAATTAACAGATCAAATCTCTCCCCTTCTCACAGCTGAAACATTAAAATGACAATTGCCTAAAACCATTTTTGTAAGAAAACTGTTCTCTAAACAATAATCCCAGTAGGCTTCTTTTCAGATCAAAATTTTTCAGTAGGATTTTAACTGCACCAAAAATCTCAGACAGACCTGACAGGAACAAAATGTCAGTAAGAACAACTCTCTTGATGATATCATCTGAGAAAATCAATTATCTGCTCTATGGTATTGACCTGAACAACTGATTGATAGTATTAGGTATGCTGATTGGCAATAATCTAAGGAAGAATGGATACCATCTAAATCTAATCTGATCACTGAATAGAAATCTTTCTTACAGTATTAGACACTAAACATATCAAAACAGTACTACAGAAAGTCAACATAGATGGCAAAACATTATTGGGTGCAGCGAGGATGTTTTAGAAAAATCATATAGCTTAAAAATATTTCATAGAAAATGTAATATCTCTGATCAGAGTTAGACAAAAATTAGGTATGATCTATTCTTCAAAGAATACTATCGAATCCTGCAAACATCTTCTCATAAAAGTTTGGATTTTGTCCATAAAGCTTCAATAACTTAACTACGCATAGATGTGTGTAAATAAATTCAGAATTGGTTTTCTCTTGGGGGGATTGCTTTCTTTACTATTCCTATGTGAAAATAATAAGGTATCTTATGTTCCTTTTTGAGATTACCTTTTCAGGAGATTTGCTTTTCACTATACCATTGCAGGTATTTAACAAGCAGTCTAGGCTCTCATGTCTGTTGATGTTTGGGCTGGCCATCACCCCATCATAATGAGCATAAGAACCTTGGGAACATTGCTGAATGAACTTGTGCATGGTGTGGTACCAAAAATAATACCTTGTTGTATGCAAGGGACTGAAGAATGAACAAAATGATATCAATATGTTGAGAAATATTGGAGTACTGAACCTAAATTTTTACTTACTTGAGGCATACTTCTAATGAGATTTGAATGGATTGACATGTTTCAAACTGTCAGTTGCATTGGTCTGTGATTACATGATAGAGTAATACTTTTATAGCTTTTTGTGATATTGTCTTGGGTGTGGAAAGAAAATAACACAGTCAACCACAGACTCACGATATCACACAATGGAGAGTGATGAATGTAAACAGGCATGCAATCAGAAGTGAAGAGTGTTTATTGTGGGTGTGATGTTTCAGACGGTTCTTTTGATGTGTTGTGGTGGCGATTCTGACTAGTTGTCTGATGAAAAAGTAATTGAGATTTTTTACATATAAAAATTAATCAGTGTCTACAGGGATCCATGGAGAACCATTATGACTTGAATGGTTCCCAGGAGACCTATTGTGAAAGTGTTTTCTGACTGGATTGATGTTCTGTAGAGCTCCGCCTGTTATGTCACCTAGATCAATGTTGCCACAACATCACAGCACTGGGTCAAAGCAGACAAGATAAACAAAATGTTGTGGTGATCGTCAAAAATTCTGACTTGATGGTATTGTACCGAACCATACAGGAGCTATACAGCAAGACAGGCAACTCGAAAAAAAATAAGATATTTTGGCGATAAAAATTCGGCGAAGTGACGACTTTAGCGACTTGCGCGACTGAATCTTACGACGTTGTGATGACTCAGAGAACGAAAGTGACAACTTGCGACCGAAACACGACCACTGAGTCGTCAAAATGTCGTAAGTTACGACCATGTTACTTCCTCGAAAGTCGTCACGGACGACCATGCTACTACAGCAAGAGTCGTCCGGTACGACCATGTTACGACACCAAAAGTCGTCCGTGACGACCATGTTACGACAGCCAAAGTCGTCAGTGACGACCACGTTACTACCTCCTGAGTAGTAAGTTACGACAAGTTACGACAAGTTACTACCAGTTTAATTGTAGTAGTGACGCGTTACATCTGGCGTCGTACATAATGTACCAGATTCTACAGAAGGCAAAAAAATAAAATCGCGACACTACTCTCCTACACCATGAGAATTTCCGCCACCACCACCCCATCACCTCGATCTCGGCGAATACCGTCACAACACCAGGTCCGCCACGATCGCCTTCACAGCAACATCACCCACGACCATCCTGCCGCTTGGTTTGGTCAGATTCCCCGTATTTTACGAGGAATCACACCATTTCTACAGGCCGAATTTTGTTACACAGCGACCATCATGGCCGGGAGGGGGAAAGATAGGATTTCAGGGCAGGTAAGTTTATTTTTAAATGCAATCCTCTGCCATTTTCCCCATAAATCATTGACCTTGTTTTGTCATTGCTCTTTCTGTTGTGGTCACCTAGGTTGGCTAGGTTTCCTGCCTATTGCTTTCATGGTGATATTTCACCCTCCCCAAGACTCAACAATCAACTGCAATACTGTAGACTTTGAATGGGTTGGATGGCATTGGCGGTTCTTGCTGCTGGAAATGTTTTGTGGTTGCACTAAGATGGGAGTTAGAAGGGAATTAGGCATGATATCTGTCGTTAGTCGAGGAAAGGAGAGTGGAGGTGGTGGTTGGCAGACGGGACAAAAATGCTTCAGAATACACGACAATGAGTCTTTATCTTTCAGAATCTGAATCAGTAGAAAAGCAGCAATTAAAATAATGAATTTTAATAAAAGAGTCTATTGAAATTATAGCTTTGAACCTAATTTTCACTGGTTAAAGTAGAATTAAAAGAGGCTCTGCTTATGGCAGCAGTTGCAATCTGTCGCAGCATACACCACATGATAGTGGTATGTTGAACTGGCTTTGGCCTTGGCGGCCCTGTTCAAGCTCCTCCTCACTCCCAATTATGTCTGGAGTGAGGTGAAACTATGTTGTCACGATTATTTTGGTTAATGGAGGAGTTATTTCCAGTGTAACATGACAACATGAAATGATTGTCGTGATTTTTTACGTCAAGAATGACAATCAACCGTGATTTTGAAGGGGAAGTATCAGTCCCAGACCCCCCGACCCATATACCAATCGAAAGCTCGTGAAAAGAAGAATCTGTACTATTTTCCGCTAATCTTCCTGCGAGGGCTGTGGAAAAAGTTATAGCCGATCTACAAAAATTGACGAGAATCGTTATTTTTTTGTTACAAAAGGGGGTGCGTCAGTACTACAATTAAACTAGTACCTCTAAGAGTTTAAGTGTAGTCTTGACGCGTGACATTTTTTTACATGCGCGCACCATGCAAAAAAACATAACATGACTGCGTCAACACTCACCCACCATGACGGTCTCTGCCACACCATCCGAAATCAAGTCACCGCACAAAACCATCGCAGATACGGAACTTCCGACGCCGCGCGTTTCAAGTCCACAACCAGGACAACAATACCCCCAGCGCGATCACCCTATCGTATTTTGCAAGAACGAACCCCGCCACCACCATGCATATTTTGTTACATTTTTTGTCATGGCATGGCGTGATGGAAATTCCACCGATTTGCTGCTAGTAAGTTATTTTAATGACACGAATCGCTAAGTTTATTCATCTACATTGACGCCTCGGGCATATTGCAGTACTCTCCTCCTTCTGGACCCTCCAAGTTGTCCTGCGTCTCACGAACTTGGGGAGGTCGTAAAATAGACACCATATCCATATTATTCGGTGAGTTGTCTGCCTCCTCTTACTTTGCGTGATAATTCCCACCACACATTTTAATGATGCCTTGCTAGAGCAGTGTCTTACATTGTTGTGTTCGGTTTCATTCCTTTATTTACAGAGCAGGAAGCTGTTGATCAAGGACGGCAGGAAGTTTGAGAGTCTGACAGGCTGACAGAGAGGGCTGGGGGGAGGGGAACAACATGCATTTATCGCTGCCAATGAGTGAGCTGGGCTAGCGCTGAGCTGAAGGATGGCAGCAGGAGTGGGTTTTCAAAACGAAACGACAAAAGGAATGATTGCGGGATTCATGGCTGGTCAGAGGAGACAAGGCAGAGGTGCAGGAGGAGAGAGTCATACTATTGCACTGGCTAACTTATTGTTGTTTGTAGTGCACCAGCTTGAGTAAATATTACGATAACGACAAATTCTGCACAAAGTATTTAATTAATCATTAATTCTTCTATATGGAGTATTCCTGCTTGTTCTTTTCCTAACAGGAAACCTCTTCTGTTATAACAAGGTCATTTTAGCTTTTAGCTTTTTGCTTTTTGCACATAACTCCACTGCAGGCTCATTGCAATGGCTGTAATACTGCCGATGCAGGCTTTTTGGCCATGGCCTGCAGCACCACCTATCCATCAACATGTTAGGAGTGAGCCCATATAGTGTTGACGCAGGTTTTAACAGCTCCGGACGAAGTTACAGTCGATGTAACATGAGGGCTTGGTGTGCCAGAGGTGTTTTTTTGCACGACCATACAACTTCGGTCAGAATTTTGAAGGGGAAGATGATGTCACAGACCCATGATGTCATACAGTGGCAACACGGCTATATGTGCATGGTGTGTGTTGGCTTTTTGATGCACATATCGCTGTAGTGCACATATAGCCTTCTCCACATGCTTTGCACCTAGTAAAAGTGACTTGGGCATCCAACTGCAAAGTATGGGTATATGCAGTTACACAAGAGTGTAGAAATAAAACAGTAAAAACATTTAAATGCTTCTAAATTTCCATTAAATTCACATTAGATTATTTATTGACGAATGCTGTTATTGACAACAGTGTTCACAGATGTGTTTGGGCTCATCTGGAGTGCTGGGTGATGGGTCGGTCTTGCGCACCGCATTACTTATACACAATACACTATGGTATATTATGGTACGATGTAAGAGGTATCTAGAGATACACAAGAACACATAGGTAGAGCATACATCGTACTAGGAGAAACAGGCGATAATATATATTATGCATATATTAATACTTATATCATGAAGTACGTGATTTGTGTTTCTGCCAAAGTCATTCACAGGTCTTCCGGTACAATACAATACTGCATCATCCAACAGTTTGTGGCTAGGATGGTTCTCATGAGGTTACCAGCACATTCGTGTGACGTGGCGACAAACTGGCGATGACATACGTGAATAGGCACAGAACCGGCTTTTAATTACCTTTAATGGTGAACTGAAAAGCCAATCTCCAAAAGAAAAGCCAATCTCAAAAAAGAGAACCGGATACCATTTCATTTTTACGTAGGAATAGTACAAAGATTGGTAAATGCCAAAAGAAAACTAATTCTCCGAAAGAAAACCAATCCCCAATATATTTGCCGACCTGGATAGGTTGGTATTTTATTTAAGCCATAATGATGATATCAAGACTTTCGTGAGAAGAACTATTCCCTATTAGATCGATTTTGAAAAAGAATAGATCTAATCTGATACATGCCTAGGACATGAAGTCATAGGTTAGTAATAATCACATAACTTAGATTTTCTACATTAGAAATAGATTTTTGAAGTTAGATAATAAATTCTTTTCTAGAGATGTGATTTTTCTAAATCATACACCCTAGATCTAACAAATTTTGAGAATCTATTTTAGCGAAACTAGTAATCTGTTTAGATTCAAATTCTGCATAATGGATATTAAATTAGTGTTGCTATATTAGATGTAGATGGTATCCATTCCTCTTGGTGCATTGCTAAGCAGTCGTGTCTAATATTAATTATAATAATATTACCTAAGTAATTTCTACTTATAATTACTTTGACAGATAATTATCTGTTAAGTACTACCATACCCTACCACTGTACGCATGAAGTTGGAGCTTATTAGGCACATATTATTATCTTTTAGCGAATAATTTATTTTTTTGGTGTATGTTTCCCTGAACCCCAGCGTGGCCATCCATGTTGTTTATTAGTGGTTCTCAAAGTTTTTTTTTCCTCAGATCTGATCTCCAACTCGACACTCCTACAATTTCTGTGACGTAACATACCGGGCTACGTATGTATAGGAGATGATTGCATCTGAGGCATTTTGTCACATCCTTCGGACATTTCGCAAGTCCCTTGGGTGTTCTAATGCCAGAATTGGCTCGTTTTTAGCGACAAACATCAGATCTGAGTGATCGCATCTGATCTAAGCCGATTTTGGCTTAGATCAGATGCGACCTTCTCAGATCTGATGTTTGCTGTTATTCACGATCGATGGTATTAATTGGATTAAGTTCAATATTTATTAAAATACTGCTGGTTAATTAATTAATATTGAATTAAAATAATACTACATTCTAAGCATATTCCATACTCTGTTTGAGCATGAAGTCATCTGGTTTATTGTTGTGTTCAATTGAGATGTTATTGTCATTGAGTGAGCTGCTTATCCGTCAAAGCTCAATCCACAAAAACAATACATCGTCAGGAACAAACATTTGTGCAATGAGAACAGTTTGTCGTTGGTTGAGAAGAAGAAGTTGCACACTGCAAACCCTAGCCTGGTTACGCCGTCTCATCCCAAAAAACAGAAGAGACACCAGGTGCCTCTCTCTTTCATCGGAACCCAGGCCATTTGACGATGCCGTGCTTCTAGTTCGCTGCTATGGTGAAGTGCGCCATCCAAAAGTAAGAAAAGGTTTATTGTTAAGTCAAAACAGTTTCTTTGTTGAATATCCCCCACTGTTGAATGCAGTCAAAAAGACTGGTAAGCAAACATACAGTGAAACGTACCAGGATGGATGTTCGCCGGACAATTGTCCTAAACAGCGCAGTCGACATCGGAAGACGAGGCGACGGTGGCAGAAACATCCCGGGTGGTGACGGAAGTAAACCGTACAACACAGGCGGCGGCGGAACAGAGAAGAGGGAGGGAATTTGAAGGCACGACATTCCGATACGGAGGGAATTGGACAGGAGAATTCGTCAGTACACAACGAAGCGGCTGGGGAAACATCAATAATGGATGCGGCGGAGGCGAGGGTGGCGGGGGATAAACAACTTAGTCGTCGTCGTCGACGGACGGGAAGATGCGGTGGATTATTGTTTTCATGCCGAAGATGGGGAGGACGTGATGGGAGACACGACAGCTGGTGAAAACAGCTCAATTCCCACGGCGACGAGGGAAATGATTTTGCAGGGGCAAGATTCGACGTCACGGGGGAGGGCGAGGGGGGAAAGCACTCCAAGAGGAATTCCTTCCATACCTACGACGCCCTCTCCCCGATCCTCTAACTCGCCACTTCGACGATGGGTCCCATTCGCCGCAATCATCGCAGAGATCAAAATGCCCGTGGTTGAATGAAATCGGAAAATGGGCGTGATCTGTGAAGCCACGTAAAAATAAGAAAAAAATTAAAATAGATAGGTAATTACTGTATCTGATGATGTTGAAATCGTTAAAAAAGGGATCTCATAGTTTTCTGATCCTCAGACGTGTTTTAGTTCGCATGATGTCTGACGTAAGTGGCCTTAAGTAATTTTCCGTCTATTGTAGCAAAAAAGAAGAGATCGCATCTGAGGAAAAAAAAAACTTTGAGAACCACTATTGTACTGTGTGTTCACGAACATGTTACGACAAGTTACGTCCACGACCAAGTTACTACCACAAAAGTCGTAAGTTACGACCATGGTACTACCTTCAAAGTCGTCACTGACGACCATGTTACTACACCAAAAGTCGTCCGGTACGACCATGTTACGACACCAAAAGTCGTCCGGTACGACCATGTTACGACACCAATAGTCGTCCGTGACTACCATGTTACGACAGCCAAAGTCGTCAGTTACGACCATTGGACGACCGTTTGTCGTCCGTTAAAGAAGTAACTGACGACTCGGACGACCCATCTGACGACAACTGACGACACGTCGCGACTGAAGTGACGACTCTAGACTAGATTTTTTCGCTAAAATGAAGGTATTTTTAGCGAGTTGCCTGTCTTGCAGGTGCCACGGAAAAAGGCGCGCCGCCAGATGGCTGGCAGAACGTGTCCTGAGTGAAACCAGGTGAAACCTGCCGCTAGAGTACAATACCATAACCCCTCCATAACCCCATAGGAATTCGCATCGTCACCACACTTACTTTTCTTCAATTCAACGATCAGGCAGACCCTGCCACAAGAAATCGAACCACCGATAGAAAACACTCACTAGAATAAAGGACACGGAGACTATCCAACAATTATCTCTAATAACCCCTTGCGGAGCTGCTGCATTAGTATCATACTGTGTTTTGCACTTCTGCGAAACGCATCCGTCAACAACATGCAGGAAACTAAGCCTCCTCGCCTACGGAGTGTCAAACTTCTTCTCGTCTTTCAAATTGTAACACTTCCCCATTTTAGCACAGCGACCGCGGATCAACTCCGCGCTGTAAAACGTCGTCATGTAAATTGGCCCTGCTCACAAGAAGCGGTTGCTGCATTTGGGAGTTCAAAATATTTCACAGATCGATACATCTCTTCAAACAAACCTGGCGTAAGGATCAAACTACCGAACTTCGAAGTGCTTTTCGAGGTGGGAATCATTCTGCTGTTGTTTCTTGTGCATTGGAAGCCACCAGTGGAACAGTTGTTTGCGTTTCAGAGTATCCGATGTGCTCAACAACATTATTCCACCTCTCGAATATGTTTTAGGATATATGCAAAGTCTCACCGCTTGCAAAACAGGCATTCAAGCATGAGAACCCTGCTGGCATTAGCGCTATCGACAACGGTAAGTTTGCGTGCAGTTTGAGATCTTCTTTTCGTTTAGACCTTCCTTTTGAACGGTCTAATATCTGTATTGTAAACGTTTTGTTACATCATTTCAAGATGCTGATGTGTACAAATGGAGAGTGACAGACAGCTTCAACCCTAATAAGCTGGTGAAAGAGATAGACAAAATTGATAATTTTCAAAATAAAGGTGTTCCAATTATACGGTTTCGTTCCACACTTCATGGACCGGAGAAAAAGCGCGGTGAATGTTTTGCGGAGCTTATTACGACAGCAGAGTTGAGACATCAATGGGATGCTACTAATGATATTGTTGATGAAATATATTCTGGTGATTTAGAAGAGCTGAAGAAATGCCAAGACCCGAAGTACGGCACGCCATCCATGTTTGGAATTGGCTACGTAAAAACTAAGCAGTCGGTGGTATCTCCGAGAGAGCAACTAACTTTATGTGGGCTACAGAATTTCGCGTCAGGCGCGAAACTAATCTGGGGAGTTGAGTTGGAAGAGAGTCAAAATTATTTATTCCCAGAAAACCAACCCAAAAGAGTGCCGCGGTCGACGTCCCATCTTTTTGCAACGACAATCATCCCTACCATTGATGACACGTTTGATGTTGAGTATGTATTGCAACTTGAGATTGGGGGGTTTCCAGGCTGGCTGACAGGGCCAGTCGTCATAGAGACTGTGAAAAAAATGTTTCGTTTTGCTGACGATTATTTCAGAGGTGGACTGGCTGACGGTGACCTTGCGAAGAAGCTAGCTTCAATCCCTGATGACGCGAATGGAATTGGTGGCCCTGATTCTTATGATAGATCCAATGGGGTTCTCGACAAAAAGCAAACATTATTGATGCCGCCGTAGTTAATCTCCCTACTACATGAGACGCAGCATTGCGATAAGTAGATAAAAACTTCGTTTATGGATTATATGGTTGGAGATGTTCGAGAAGTAATGATCATGGCATACAAATAGTGTAATATAGGATTTGCTAGTGGTCCGTTCATGAAAATCTTGGTGGCAAGGAAACATGATTTTTCTCGCATGCATCTTTGAATATTTCATTCAAGCTTTGCCAAATTTCACTGTTTCAGATATGATATCAAAAAATTGAAAGAACAAGTCAACAGATGATTGTACGAAACCAGCTTGTGAATGTTACATCAACTTCCCGGCACACTACTCACATTGTGCGGGTATAAAAGTCAGAACGTTCACCGTTAAATACACAGCACTGCAGCGTCAACATAAGTGTAATGAATGGAGTGAGGAAGTGATCGAAGATTTTTCATCCCAAAAGTGAAGTACGTACATTCCGAAACGTGAGGATAAGGTCATTTTGTAACTCGTATATGTGCTCGTACTGAGAAAGACGTACTTCCTCTATCGTGCGGAAATCCATAGGTTCTTTTACGATACTCAAATATTCTTCGGCCATGGCAGGGTATGCTTCTGCCACAGGTGTGGAAAACCATCCGCTTTGATCATGTTCTCTCTGAAAAAAATATAGAAAGTTCAGAGGTAAGCACAAAAAGAAAGTCAACTGGTACTCGACATTTCTTCACTCACGAGGATCTTAAGAACAGAGCGAGCAACTTTTGGGATCATTCGTTTTGAGTTAATATTTGGCCACTGTGCCAATGTTGGATAGTAAGTGTGTCCTTTCCTCTGGCGAGTCCCTGTGATTCGAGTAGTGATGGGTTGTCGTCAGTCAACGTGACAGGGTAATTAGAAAAATGCTGATAGCGCAATAGACTAGAATTACCTTGATGAGTGTTCGGAGATGTTCGACTTCGCTTTTTCTTTGGCGAGTCGGTGGTGTTGTACTTTGTGTCGGGTTCACGTTGCGAACACGATCGCTTTCTCTTTGGCACTGCTGGTTCCTCGTCACTAGAGAATTCCGCATCACTAACTTCCTCATCACTAACTTCTTCGTCACAGGAACTCTGTGATTGCCCATGAGAGTATTCTTCATCATCTGAGTCTTTCTCGATGTAAGTGGCTTTCGCCCTTGGTCTTGAAGAAGTTCTGACGCAAAGACCACTCACTTTCGGCACTTGCTTGTCAGGTGAAGACCTCCGACATGATTTCCTAACGTGAATCTCGTCATGGTTTAATGCAGTGCTGTCTGTCTTGTCGTCGTTGTTTTGTTTCTTTGCCATTCGAAGACGAAGTTTAACTTTCACTTGCTCTTTAGCACAATGTGAAGTCCTATTTTGCCGTGCAGCAGCATCTTGGTGTTCTTCGTTTTCATTGTCAGATTCGCCGTGACTAGAATCTTCGTGGTCACTACCCTTGTTTGTGTAACTGCCACGAGTCGCAGATGGTATACCGCGATTAGCTTTGGGTGAAGACACATCTTCCAAGACACTGCGCGATCGAGTGCTTCGGTTTGTCCCACTTTCAACTTTGTTGGGTTTTGCTGACCTAATGCTCCTAGGAGACTCGTCTTCATCGATATCTGACTCCTTTTCCGCATAAGTTGGTTTTACTGTTAATCTTGAAGAAGTTCTGGTACTACGACTTTTTCCAATAGGTTTAGGTTCATCACCGGGTGATCCACGGCTTGACTTCCTTGTTGGTGGGATCCCCTCTTGCTTCTCTGCGTTTTCACGGCGCGTGAGTATCTGATTACGGTTAGACGTCCGACTGTGCATAATAGGCTCTTCATCTTCGTCGTCGTCATTGTCTGATAGGTTTTCGTTGCAGCATCTTTTCAGTCTACCATCTCCTACTGATTGCGATTTGTTAGGCGATGACCAGCGACTTGACTTTCTTGTTGACTGAATCGTCTCGTGGCTCTCTGTGTCATCGACGGTATGGTGTAAGTTACTAGATTTTTTTTTAGTCCGGCGTCTCGAAGGCGCGGCTTGCTCTTGGCTATGTCTGGATGCCCTGGTGGTCGGAGAGGAATTCTGTCTTCCTTCGGAGTGATTATCGCTGTGTCCGTCATCTGATTCAATCGCTGATTCTTGCCCGTCACTCTCAGAACCCGAGAGTTCTTCCTCAGCTGCAAATTCTTCATCAACATCATCTCTTCGATGAGCGATGCGAGAGGAACGAGTGCTTCGCCTGGACGCTCTGTCTGTGTCATCGGGAAACGGCAAGTTAGCTAAGGATGACTGTTGCGAAAATAATCTTGCACTGCTTGTACTTCTTCTTCCTCTTCTTAATCTGCCCTGGGGACTAAGTCCTGCAGCAGTCGCGCCTGCACCTGAGCGATTTATGTGTATGTCTTCCTTGGACACCGTATCTTGATCACTTTCGTCGTCGCGGTCGGCAGGAGGATCTGGAATCACATCTACAAGCGATTTGAACTTTTCCAACATCTGACATGCCAGATCGTAAAATTCATTGTTGTCTTCGTTGTACTTGTAGCAGTTCTCTTTGATCAACTCCATGTCCGCAACAACACTGTCTTTATTAGTGTAATAGTTACCTCGCAACCTCTCCCTAATACGTGATAAAAACATAGGCACTTCTACCAAGTCAAGATAGTCTGAAAACTGCCTTGTGTCAACCATGCCATCATACCATTCACGGACTTTTGGGTCAAGATTCATGATCTTGTGCAAGGCACCGTTAACAGCGTTCTTTGTCTCCATTGTCATCATAGGTACACGGGGGGCCGTCGAGCCAACTATTGTAGCATCCCATACACACAATGGAACTTGCTCATCATCATTAAGCCAAGTCATAATGAGGGCATTGTAGCCACTACCTTCAAAGTGATATTCGTCCTCATATGGAGGTGAAATTGCGGAGAGCTTGGCTTCATAAGGTTTGTAAAATGGATCTTCTGAATCATACCCTTGTTCGTTGGCGTCTTTCAACAAACAAAAGAAAAAAGTCAGTTGCGCTGAAAATATTTGAACAATGAACACTGAACAAATTTCTAACCTGGCGGATAGCTAACAGTGATGAGAAGGTTGGTTACTTCGCCGCCATTTCGCTCGATGGCCTTTTCGAGTTCTCGTATCCTCCATGTAAAGAGAAATTCAGGAATTATGAAGTCCTCTTGACCGCTGTCAAACATCGTGACTTCAAATGACGCAGGCTCGCGAGAGCGCGTTCGTGATGAAAGGGGAGAGGAGAACCGAGGCGCTGGCCAAGGAAATCCCCTGTCAGCGCGACTTATTGGCAGCCCTGTTATTTGAAGAGTCAAAATGATTGCAACATCTTTAAGACCTTCGTTTTTTCTACGACTTGGGTAGTACATTTCATAGGGAAACCGGTAACGTGCATGAATGACTTTGCAACGAACGACAGGCCAAGGCTGGAACGTTTGCCACGACTTCCAAGGCGCTGTGTAGTCACCGATCGGAAATCTTTGAAGCGTGTCATAATGTGCCCTTGGAATATAAACAACTGAATCTCCGACTTGGGGACAATAAAGCTTTGTTCCGTAGTGGGAACCTTGGTAGTTTGTTCGAGTGAGCCATTTTCTGTGGACAACACTGCCTCGCGGCATCTTGAAGAAATGATTCGCTCGTTCCCAATCTTGAACATATTTCCCACTTGGTTTCGTGTGAGTGCTGACAAGTTCTTCGATCTCGTCATCTTCGTCTTTAGACTCAAAGGTCGCTCTCCTTGAAAGGTGCCGAGATGAAGTCCGTGTTGGTTGAGCAGACACCTGGGTATCAGCGGCAGCTCGATCCTGTCGGTTGCGCTGCCCTCCGGAACGCCTCTGTCTGTGCCCCGGTTGTCTTCTTCGGTGACTTGAATCAGGACTTGCAGCACTTTCATCTAGTATATCGTCCTCACTCGAGATATCAGCCTCTTCGTCGTGTGCTCGAGACAATCTGTGTCCTTCTCCACGATACTCCTCATCGTCACTATCATCTTCATTATCTTCTTCGTCTGGGATATCATTAAAGTCGACCCAAGTATATCTATTAGAGAGCGGTCTCCCGCTTGCACCACTGTTGACGGTTCTCGGAGAGACAGATGTTCTCATTCTTAGATGTGTGAAATGCTTATCTTTCGGACCAAAAAGCCTACCATCAGCAGTGATAATGGCAGTAGTTTTGCACCCAACCAATCCTCCTGGATTCTCCACTAGGGTCGTCGCTTTCTTTCTCACGTTACGGCTGAGGACACCGCCATCCATACGAATGGAATTACTTTGGTCGCGGACATAACTACGACTCCATCTAACTACGTCTGAGGACAGTGGAAGAGGGCCTGACAAATCGACGTAAGTATCTCGAATGTCCTCCGCCACGCCCACTCCTTCATGCGAGCACCGAACGCCTTTAGGTGCAAGGTGAGGTGGTCGTTCTGAACCTCGTTCGATGCAGTACCCATTTGAGTCGTAGAATAATTCGTAGTAGTCGTTTGCAAAGTACTGTTCTAGCATCCATGACGGTGGTAAGAATGGAACAGGATTCGAAGAGGATGTCATAGTGTCGAAGACAGTGACTCGTCCAGATTCGTCAGAAAGAATCAAATACGAACCATCTGGACTAAATTGTCCTTCGAGATAACTGCACTGTTTCCCGCGAGACGATGCATTTTCCACAGGGCCATGTGCCAACACATTTTTGTGAGTGCAAAAACATTCGCCTGTCTCTAAATCCCAGACGTTAACAAGCCCGTCCGATCCAGCGGAGACAACAACTGACGGGATGAATGGGTGCGCCACCAGAGTCGAGCAAAGCGATGTATGTGACCCCGTAATACCCAGTAAGCAACGACCTGAGCGTGAGTCCCATACGTATATCATGTGAGAACCAGGCACGATATCTGTTCCACTCGCTTTTGCCGGACTTGATTGGGATGTTACTATTTTCATATCATTGCAAGTCCATGTCACTCCATCGCAATGTACTGAGGAAGCACTATTGGAAGCCGAAGATAATCCTTTTCGTCTCGAAGATTGCACTGCATCTCGACTATCTCCTTGGTTTGGAGGCGTAAGTCGTATTAACAACTGAGACAAATGACTGAATTTGGCGTGATTAGAGTTGCTCTTAAAATCTGAAGTCGCGGTGGTGCTGGAATGTCCATCAATGATAATGGGAGACTCTTTACCCCATGACCATACACGGACTACGCCGTCTTTCATGCTTGCAGTCAATATGCGATCACCGGCGCTTGAATATTTCATATCAGTGATCGCATTGTTGTGTCCAGACAGTGTAGCAAGAAGTCTCTCTTTTGAGGGAGCTGCAAAGATGTCGGAAACAAGACCACAGTGAGAACAGCATACGCGGAAGACCTACTAACAAACAATACAAGGACTCACCACTTGGCGAACCAAGAACATTCCTTTGTCTAGCGGACAAAGTTTCACGTGTAAACAGAGGATTGACTGAGGGGAACATCGACGGAAATTCGAAGTTTGAATCGCTCATGTTTTTGTCAACATTTTCGACCCTAGTGTCATCGGAATCTGCCCAAACATGCACTAAACCATCATCTGATCCAGTACAGAAGTGTCCACCCACGGGACACCGCGCAATGCACATAACCTTTACAGCTTTTCTCTGCGCACGGGTGCCTACGCC
Source organism: Cyclotella cryptica (assembly GCA_013187285.1). Taxonomy (NCBI): domain Eukaryota; phylum Bacillariophyta; class Thalassiosirophyceae; order Thalassiosirales; family Thalassiosiraceae; genus Cyclotella; species Cyclotella cryptica. Next base: position 290,968 of record JABMIG010000089.1, on the reverse strand, counting down.
TTGCTGTTGGCTATCGCGGACGATTTCGCCGTGTTGCAATTGAGCTAAAAGAGTCACCCCTTCATCAATGGCATCACTTGCAACGAAATCTCCGGGATTACCCCTATTTTCATGTATACCTGCCACATCAACGTTTCTAACGGGCCCTATGCTCTCGCCCCCTCGAAGCGGATTATTTGCTATTGCATTATCGTCGAGCACTGGCGGAGCGTTTACACCAGTTAGAGGCTCTGTTGGAGGCATAGGAACGGGTGGAACTATTTCTGGATCCAACTCTGAGCTGGAGCTGATGTTATCACATCCACCATCTTGGTCAAGTGGTTTTTGAAATGGTAAAGTGTAGTCAGCCCTGTTTCCCACTATGTCGCCGTACCTTTTTAGGGCGGCTTCACGCACATCCCAAATTCTGGCCAGTCCGTCATCTCCACAAGTTACCAATCTGTAAGGAGTGAGCAACGACCATGATACCTAGGCAGCCATGATATTTTGAAAAAGGCAGATTAATGCACAGGCTACGGTATTGTAAATTGCAGGTCTGCCATTCAACCAATCTGTAACTCACCATGTTAGCTCCATCTTTGTGACCGCGTAAAATTGCCACTGGGCAGCCGTCCTTCAAACCCCAAATTCTCACGTCGCCATCCGCCGAGGCCGTTGCCAACAAAGCATTATCGACACTAACATCGACATCAGTCACAACGCCAGCATGACCTCGGAGGGTGCACACAAGAACTGCACCCCGCATGTTGGCACCATAGGTAAATCCCCTATGCCTCGGACCAGCGCCAAGATAAAATAATTTCACGAGTTGGTCATCGGCTCCAGTGATGAAGTATTTCCCGGTCTTGTCGAATTTTAGACAATACACGGGGTACACCAGATGGCAGTTGATGGTAACAGCATGAGACAGCCGTGACTTTAGAATCGACAAATGTGTTTGGGCGAAGTCCGATGGTCGGCGTCGGCCTCGATACTGCTGTGCAACTATTCCAGGGAAAACTACGTTTCTGTTCGTAAGAGCATGGGGTTGTGATCCTAATCTCAACGTCCCGCGATGAGAGGCGTGTGATTCGCCAAACAGAGGAAACGAAAAATGCCCCTTGCCAGAAATTTGATATGGGTCCCGATACCTACCCCGCACCAAAGCAAACTCCTTCAGTGCTTCCTCGGCTTCTATCTTCGCATCAGACGCCTCCTTTTTGAAGACCGATAGCTTAAATTGAATTTCTTCCATACGCCGTTTAAGCTGAGCAATCACTCGATGATGATCTAGGTCAGAGTTTGCAACAAATTGTTCAGAAGTTTCTCTCCTTGCTACAACTGATGACAGTGTAGATCCTCTTGTATCGGCTCGCGTTATGGCTGAATGCAATGCTTTTCGGGTTTCCTGGAATTCACTAGTTTTTTCCAAAACTTTGCTCCGCGCGCAAAGATACTTCCGTGAAGCCTGAGCGGCGTATTTTGTCATTGTTTCAAAGTTAGACCTCACCGCCATGACCAATTTCCCGCTCGTCGCCTCAAAATTATCAGAAATTTGCTCAGTAGCATTGCTAACATTGCCCCCCATTAACACAGGATTGCGGATTGCGGATGCGAACGACTCGTTGGATGGCAACAAAAAATCTAAGCTATTATCATTTGGATCACTTGTTGAATCGCCTAACCTCCTTCCAGCACCACGAGCTGATGGATTCCTACGTTCGTTTGTAATTTCTGCTTCTGTGCGATCTCCAATACTAGAAGTGGGCACGGTCCCTTCGTATGCAGCTGCTAATAAACTCCTCGGCAAAGCTGTTTCTAGAACACTTTTCAACGCCTCTGTACTTGTTGAGGCACCTGCCGATACAAGCGAATCGAGAAGAGCTACATTGGCTGTGTTTTGGTTACGACTGCCTGAATCAACGTTTTGAGGAATAGCGCTAGATAGAAGCGGGGCATATTTCCGTTTCAAGTCGGTGTAAGTTGTTGGGCAACAGTGAGTTGATGCATCATGATCGCCATTAGATGACAACGGTCCCTGAAGATAAAGCATCACGTAAACGACGACAGAATAAAATATTGCTTCGAGGATTCATTATCAAAAGGGCAAATGATTGTATTCGAAATGACAAACTCACTTTGCAAGAATCACCAAAGGCTCCTAGAGCTTCAAATGCCCAAGCTAGATCCTTGGCGGCACGTTGAATTCGCCTCAGTGCTTCATCCTTGTTCGCTTTTTCGTCTCCGTCTTTCACGGGAATAATAGCTCCACTGTTCGAGGTATGCCCTTTTGGTGTTTTTTTGTTTTTTGTAGTAGCAGATCCGGCAAGAGAAGCATAATGATCAATCCAGTGAGTAACCAAAAACGGTAAATCAGGATGATGATGCACCGCCGTGTAATCCTTCGAATTTTTCGTTGAAGGTGGAGGCGGCGGTTCGTTCTCTGGCTGCGGCATGGTGGAAGGCAGAGGAGTTTCGCACGATTTGAATGCTGCCGTGGGCTGCACTGACGCTACTCCCGCGGATGTAGATGCTGCAACTGACCCCGCCCCAGTCAAACGATTAGATGGATTGTGATTCGTCGAAATGGCCGGCGTGGTGGATTTGGGGTTCGATTTTCCAATCGTCGATTGGTCATGGAGCGTAGCAGACTGCATAACATTGAAGTGTGTTGGGGGATTAGAAGAAGTGTGCATCAGCAATCCAACTCCCGGTGCAGAAACACTATCATTGGATAGGTTTTCCCTGTTGCCAGCCACGCTCACAGTCCCGCCGAAATGATTTGCCGCTCCACGACCCAATGCTGATGCAGCAGGACTTGCATTATATACGGTATTGCTATGAGGCAGGGGGGGCAAAATAAGGCGATTCGCACCATTGTAACCCTGCGCAGGATGTCCTGGCAAGGATTCGGGGGGATATCTCGTAACTGGTTCGACGGCTGGGGCAATAAGTCCAAATCCATTTGTAGCGGGGCCAAAGTACGGAGATTGCCGATATGGATGGGAATGTTGGGGGGGCACGTTGGCAGTTGGGGGATGATATGATTCGAAATGAGCCTGCGCAGCAGTCGAGCTCGCAGAGTAAGGTTGAGTTAGTTGACTTGGTGCTGTGGGAATTTGTAGCTGTTGCTCGGGAAGGGGATATCCCTGGTGAGAGAGGTAAGGCTGAGACCGAGACGTGGACATCTCAGAATCACCGTGGTGGTTTTGGTTCGACGTAGGGATTGAGTGTGGAGGGTGTCCTGCATCATCATTGCCTGCGGTCGCATGACTGACTCCACGGAATGGATTGAATGGATCCATGTTGTGACAATATTCGCATGAAATGAAATTATAATGATTTGGGTGAAATGAAATTGGATTGGTTCACGAAAATAATGTTTTAAGATGGTCATAAGGAGATCACAAGGTGCGGGGAGGATTTGAAAGGTGTTTTGTATCGTGTTAGGTACTAGCTATTTGAAGATTACAGTGTTACCATGTCTGACCATAAAAAGAAGAAATTTATGAGGAGCATCGAGTCGCGGGAGGGTAGCCCCATTTCGCGAGAATTTTAGACAAACAATTTTATGACGATTCTTCGGATTGACGCATGTTATCTCTTAGAATCAAGATCTCGGGAATGCACCATTTTTAAAGATAAAGTCGTGCTATTTATGGCGCGACATTTTCACTGGAACCATAATTAAGATTTTTCAAAATCTTAGTTGCATAGGAAACTGAGCTGCTTTTCTCCTCCTCCTTCTTCTCCATCTCCTCCTCCTCCTCTGCCTTCTTTTATAGCTTCTTATTCTCCTCCAGTGAGACAGTTTTTTCACTATTGACTGATATAGGTGATGAATTTGTTTCAGTATACCTTGAAGCGAAATTACCTGTAAAAAAATCAGTTACACATACCTGGGTAGTCATGATGATTTGGTATGGGCTTACCTGTGAAATTGTATCTTATTACCAAAATGAGTGTGTTTGCATGCAAGGTATATGCTAAGCATGCAAGGCACTCATGCTCACTAGCTAAGCTTGGACCACACGTACTACATCACTCCGGAGGTGACGGATCGTAGTTATGAACATACATAATAGTTTGAAAAAGAGTAAGTACAACTAAAAAGACACTTGCGAAAGATTTGAAAATGTTACTGACTACAGACAAATTTCTTGCCAGTTATTGTAGAAATCCAAGGGCGTTTGGTAGTGCGTCGTGTCAATGTGACCTTGCCATTGAGACTAAATAACATACCAGGCAGGTCAGCATGACATGTGTCAAAATTTCAAAAATGATAGTCAAGGGTGTAAGAGGTACTGACAGATTAAGAACAGTTTGACAATTTAACAACTGACTACCTCTAAAATGACAAGGTGATTGATTAAATCTTTTATAACACCGTATAAATAAAATGATCACAGAACTGTGAAAGGTACTAACCGATAAATAACAATTTGACAAGTTAACAACTGTCAACCTTAATGACAAAGTTATTTTTTGACAGATGCAACACTGGCACGTGACTGATTTTGAGAAGATTGGCGACCCTGTACAATTTCCTCAAGAAACTGGCGACATTTGAAAATTAAGTAAATAAGCTTGGTTGAGCGTTGTGAGAAACAAATTTTCTCTGACAGTCAAACTTAAAAAAATTATGTTTTCAATTTAGTACACATGGCTATTTTCATTAATCAGTTGTCACTTCTTTTTCAGTTAAATCCCTCACCTCCCATGCCAAACTTGTATTGCCTTTTACATTTTCAATCCGTACCTCTCCTGCAGTATTTTTCTTGCTGGCTGCAAAAAATGTTGCAACCAGCTGCTGTGAGTAATTTTCAAAAACTAGATTTTTCAAATAATTTTTTTTCGAAATCTTATCTGTATCAATAACTAAGCCAGTTTTCCTCCTTCTTCTTCTTCTTCTTCTTCTTCTTCTTCATACTTCTCCCGCTTGGGTGAGATAAATTTTCCCCCTTTGACAAATATATGTTACTGTAGGATGGAAGAACATGACTACCTGGTGAAGATATTGCTTAACTAGAAACTAAAACCCTCTAAAATGATGAACAAGTTGGGTCAAATAGCAAGTGTAACTGTGTGCCGTATGCATTAAGCATGTGAGTCACACAGACCCACTCTTCCATGCATTCACTCCGCACTTTAGACACACCAGCATTTTCAATATATACATGTCATATATTAACATTGGTACCTACTCAGACCATTCAAGCAACGCTGCCTACATTTTATTTCAAACTTGTTGCTCCCTCTGTTCTAATGAATGATGATTAGGCGATCAAGAAATTTCTCCAACATTGTGTCCAAACCATATGGTGCAGCTGTTGTTAAATTTCTTGTTTTTGAATGCTAGAAAAAAGTTCAGCAGCATCTAGTAACCTCAGTTGAAATGGAAACTCTTCTCCTTCTCCTTTTTTCTTCTCCTTCTCCTTCTTTGGTGCTCGTGGTTTACCTACATATGGCAAAGACTCAACCTTGATGACTTTCACCAAAAATTTGTAAGATAATGAGTGTTGATGACAAGAGTGGTATTGTGCATATGTGATTGTACATGGAGATTGTTATCCTTTGATGACAACTTGAAATAGACTTGGGCAAGTGATGCATCAGTTTTGATGAGAAGTAGTCAGTTGAATAATGATATTTTAAAGGGAGCCTTATTGACTGTCTTAGCCAATCTTTGGCATAGAGAACATGACCAAGGGATTCCCAATAGTCTTAGAGGGCAGGCATCATTATGGTATATAAGGCCATACACCTTGTTTCTATCTTTTCTTTCTTAATTTTTTGGTCAACAGGAGGGCTCATAAATTTTTGGACACTCCAATTCTCATGCCACCTATACATAGAAGCCATCTGAATCCCAACAAAAAGTAACACAATGAGAGAAACTACCGGTTATGTAAGTGTCTGCTTCTTCCCTTATTCTGGGAATATCAGCAAGAAAAATACGCGGGCACTCACCTTTCATCCCATTTCTTTTTCTCATCTTGATGCTCACATGATGACATCACTGTTCTTATTTGGTCAATTTCATTGTTTCTTGCTTGGGAATCAATCACTCTGGGGGATTTGAACACTGATGATTGTGGCTTGTTTGTGTCAATGTCTATGACTTATCCCCTACAAATTTCAATGCATTGGAAAACTAAACCAACTTCAACTTGGGAATGTGACTTGATTGTTTGTGATTTCTATGACATGTTTCACTTCTGTTACATGTCCAAATAAGATCTTACTACAATCTAAGTCTATTAAAAGTTGTCATCTAAGGAAAAATGACCTCGACTAGTGATCTCACTGTAAAGTTTTAAGTGTCTTTGTACTATTTCCTGTGTATAATATATTGTAGTAAAAATCAAAAACGGAACACATCAAACTTACTTTGCATTTCCTGTACCATTATATCACTATTGGTCCATTGTCACAGTTGTGTGATTACTCGGTTTTCTACTTTCTGTCCATCATCATGCACCCTGATGCTCTTTGAACATTTGGAATTGTTACTTTTCTATTCTCGGTCACTCAATCCTTTCCACTATCAGTAATGCCCTATTTCGGTGTATTTTTCACAGAATTGTCATAATCCTAGCTTTGCTTTCTCTTTTGTTGTATTTTCATTGCACTCACGCTTTGTACCATCTGTGCTGCCTTAGTTATGTGCCAATGTCTTCAGTTACATCCATCCCACCTTTCTATTCCAGGTTTCAATACCCAGCCCAGTAAATAAGCCATAAACAGCATTTTTTGGATACTGGATCACCCACTGACAAGACTTTAGATTTAGATTCTAACTTCGCAGCATCTCAGTCATGTGACTTTTTCATCCTAAACAATCTGAACAGTGGAGGTTTCCCAAAACAGATCACAGACAATACCACATCTTCTCCTCCAAGGACGTCTTCTTTGAATTTGCAACACCGTACAATCTCATGAATCTTTTTGATAAATTATTCCATTATCACCATTTTGCAACACTGTGCCTGATGCAGAATAATGGAGGATATTCACAAAAGGATTGAAACTGATAACAGTTGATGGCAGCAGTAAGTGTTGAAGTGTATCAGATAATTCATCAAGCTAGGCAATCAGATAAGTTGAAGAAGTTTATGGATAATGAAAACTAAGCTTCAGATTCCAAAATCAAGTGGTAGTTATCTTGGTGCAAAAACTGGGAGAAAGAAAGCAAAAGAGAGGAGAAAAGATATAGGTTGAAAAGAAGAAAGCAATGAAGGTCTTACACTATGCAAGTCAGAGAACGTTTCAAAATGCCATCCCAGATGCAGTGTCTCTGTCCTGCCCATGCATACGACCATTTTGTGTGAAAAGGAGGAAGTAAACATTCACCAAAAAGTATGTTCACATAAAGTTCATTGTACGCTTACATGATCATTGAGTATGCTATGTACTTTTCGGTATCATTAGCCAACTCACTGATTTTTCTTAAAGTGAAATTTCCTCCTATAAGATGAGTATCCCTCTCTGAGTGACCTGTGGAGTTGGGACTAGTGCCCATGGCTGTTTGCTGATGATTGAGACTAGAACAATTAGAAATGTAATTAGAATTATATTTCCGCTTCTGCAACACATTTGTTCTTCATCACTACTTTGATTGGACCATTCTTCAATGCTGTTAGGTCAGTCTCTTGTGCAACTTCAGACTCAAAGACAAACGAAACTTTAATTTTGCAGATTTCTATGTATTGTTCTGCATGTCTCGTAAGTTAGTGAGGAAAGAGGAAGACCACTTGCTTTGAGAGATTCTGTCAGCTTCAAGACGGATCATTTCTGTACAGCAAAGGTGTCACATGTGAAGCTACTGCATCATCATCGTAGATAAAGTCTGCTGATGAAGAATATATTGTCTGAGAGCCCCTCAGTCAGAGGTTGTTAGTTAGATAGATAATAAATGTTAGTCATACTGACAATCCTTGTAAGTGTATGGTTCTGCGATACAATATAAATTATCAATATTGTGAGTATACATATTTGTTGTATGTTCGATAAAGGAGTATAGGTAAGTAGTCACGCAAATTTCATGTAATCATTAATATTTTTACCATTGTAATTTTTATTAGTCTGAAAGACATATGGTACCGCAATATCTGATAAATAACTAATTGGGTGGCTGCCGTAATTCGTCTAGCTGTTCAAACGTTCAAATAACCAAATATTTGGAAGCGCTAAATTGCTTCCAAATCTCTTCTAAACTCTGATTTCTGTGTTTTTTTTGTCTAAACTTTAGAAAAAAAGAGCCGTGGCCGGCCAAGGCGTTTTTTTTCTAAATTTTGGTTCTACTCCGATTTTCCTTCTAAATGTCCAAATGCAGCCATTCTCTCCTCTCGTGACAGATGGTTTTTTGACCACGTCAGGGTTTTTTGGCCACGTCACGGCTGGGGACGAGAAAAGCTGAGCGCGCCAGAAAATTGGATACCACATTTCGCTGAATTATCAGTAAATTTCGCTAAAACGGTGATCTGGAACTGTTTAGAACTAGATCATTTACGGCACAAAAGTTAAGACAGCCCTTCTAAACTCCTTCCAAATCACTTCTAAATATGACATTTAGAACTGGTTATTTGAACGTTTGAACACCTAGACGAATTACGGCAGCCACCCATTATAGTTATGTCTGTACCTACTGTATAATATTAATCTGTCTGTGCTTCAGCAAACAGTACATGGAGTTGAGGGAAAAGAGCCTCTGTTATGGCAATAAGTTTAAACTGGCTTATTAATGAAGAATATGGTACAATAGTTGAACTCTGCACTTGTAGGTAGTTTGACCTCCACAGAACAACTGGTACGATACCTACCTCACGTACCATAGTACGAGGATTGGCAAGGGTGAGTGAAAGGGGAGTTGATTGGCAGACGAAGGAATAAAAATTAAAACTTTTATAGGTTGTGGTAGCAATAAGATGTGCTGTAGTTGCATTGATTGTCGTCTAATAAATAATTATCCCAACATGTTCCTAAAAACAAGGTACTAATTCATGTTCAACTGCTTTCTTTGGATAAGTAAGCCATTTTCCAAGAGTAAGCCGTTTTAAACGAAAACGGCTTACTCTTGAGAAAACGGCTTACTTTTAAAAATAAGCCATTTTCTGAAGAGTAAGCCATTTCAGGCCAAAACGGCTTACTCTTCAGAAAATGGCACACTTTCAAGCTTCTCATAAAAATATTATTGATTCCCATGTGATTAGGCTTAATCTTAACAGAAAGACTTACTTTCAAGACTAAGCCATTTTTCTAAAGTGAGCCATTTTGTATATAAATGGATTACTCTTGGGAAATGGCTTACTTTAAAGATTAAGCCATTTTCCCAAAGTAAGCCGTTCGGCTTAAACACGAATAAGCTTCCCTATGGGAACCAGTACTTTCTAGGACTCCTTCCATTCCTGCATGACACGAAAGGAACCTCAACTTCTAACCAACTCTAGAGTCTAGAGGTACGTCTATGTAGGTAGGTACAAGACATTCATATATGCCTGAGATGATACCATTTCGCACAGCATACAAGAATTCCAAAAATGCGGCTGTAATTACCATACCTCCCGGCGCACAACCCCGCTCAGTGCTGGTCTAATAAGAGATAAAATCATGAAATCGAAGCCAAAATGCTTTAGAGGGCAAATGAGTTTGACAAAAAAGCTTATTTCCCTTAACTCCATGTGTAACTTTCTTATTATTGTAATTTGTGGAGAATCATTTTTCCTCTCCTCTATTACTCTTTCTGATGAAGTTTAGATCTTCAAAGCTACATCAATCGCTTAATTTGATCTATTGCTAAAATTTTCTCCTGATTAAGATTGCCAAGTCGATTCTCCATCACAAACAAGATTATATCAGTTTCAATTGATTGCAATTCCATCAATCCATCACAATTGGTCAATCCATTGCAATCGATCGATCCATCGCGATTGATCCATCACGATCAATTAGTTACATTCAATCGATCCATCACAAATCATTCAATCAGTCTCAATCTATCCATTGGTTGCAATCAATCCATCACTCGCAATCTAGCAATCCGTCGCATCAAGTGATCAATCATAATAGAACAATTCATGGAAATTGAGCAATCCATTGCAATCAATCGATCACGATCAATTCATCACAATCAATCAATCCATTGCAATTCATTCAACTGGTCATAATCAAGTGATCATCTCAATTGATTGATACTATACAGCTTAATTGATCCCTCAGTTGCAATCAAGTGATCCATTGTAATCGAGTGATCTGTGGCAATCAAGCAATCCATCGCAGTTGTGCAATACATTGCATGCAAGGGATCTATCACAACCAAGGGTTCCATTGAAATCGGTCTATTGCTGACCTAAGCAAAAAATTATTTAAAAAATCTTGTAGATTGCTTTTCAGCTATGTATTTTTGTGAGTTAATTTAGTTCCAATTGTGAAGTATCAAAACACCATGATGAAGCAAACATGCTTCATTTTGGCCAAACAAAACAATGTAGAATTCTACATGGATTAGGTATGTTTTGTGCTAATGACACAATGAGATGTTGTGTAGGTTAAACACACATCTGGTATGGCTCCAGTGTCATTAGTTAATGACATAGAGCATATTGTCCCAAATGGTATTTTTGGGCAGTGAAACAATTCTTGCTTTAATAGCAAGACTTGGATCATTGAGGGATGTCCAGCATCTCCTGAGAAATTAAAGGTATCTTAAAGGTTACCTTAGTAGACTACTGTTGAGTAGATAATTGGTCTATGTCAATTGCCTGTTTTGTCCTTTGCGAACTGTTTGATCCATCTATTCATCATGGCAAATGTTGTCAGACCACACACATCTTGCATAAAATGCCACGAAGACAAAAAGAAATGTTCCCCAATGTTCCGATCTTCAAGAACATGCTCCAGTTGCCACAGATGTTATGAATAAGGTATTTTCTGTACTTTTGATCCACCAATTCATGAGGACGACCCATTCTTCTGTCAAGAACCCTACAAGGAACCAAGTGCCATCAGAGGGCCCGGTACTTCCCAGTCAAGTGTACTTCCGGCAAAACGGAGAAGAAACATTGAAATATCGCTTGGGAATGGTGATGCAGATGAGAGTGCCCGTGCTGATTTCTTGCCACAATGTACCAGAAATTGTTATGACAACATCAATGATGATGAATTCAAAGATGGAGAAGCAGACAAGAGTGGCCATGCTACTCTGTTTCCTTCAGATTTGCATTGTCCTCAGGATATGTGCAAAAAGGAATAAGGATTCAAAATGGGGATTCAGATGGGAGTGGCCATGCTATTCCTTTGCCTCCTGATTTTTATTCTATTCATGAGATGAGCAATTCTTCATACATCCAAAATTCAAGTCTCTTTTAAAGGTAAACTCAAGATGCAAGGGTACTCGACTGTTGTTTGAGTATCTTCTTGGTTCCTCAAAAGTTATTCCTTACAAGATGAATCATCATCTTGAATACACCTCTCATTCAAACTTGGTATACATTGAGTGTACAACTTTCCCAAGCCATACATTCAAGGATAACTGCACGAATTGTATTGTGTGCTTCACCACCCACAAGATGACTTCTTCAAGCTTGGCATTCACTATAATGTTCTTGTGCAATCCGGTTGTATTGTTGATGGTGTTCTCTGAGTTCAGGAATGCCATGGTGATCTGTTTTGGAATGGCAGCGCAAGATTCAGTGGACAACTCCAAGCTACTGTTCATGACTTCATCTTGGGTCAAGACGATCATTGTTTCTCCAATTACTTTGTCAACAAAGTCATGTGTCCTCACTTGAAGAGTGATAAAGAAGATGTAGTGAATGAGGACAACAATTGTGCCCAGCACTCAGCTTTTGGTAAGAGTGGAATTGTTCATTTTTGTTACTTACAAAATTGCATCTAACACATGATTTCATATTGTGCAGGCCCTGACAAATATCAGTCCACATGTTTGATCTCAGGACCTAATTTTCAAAAAGTACACCCACCAACCATCACAGCAAGGGTTGGTTTCAACAAATATTACCACACCTATGACAATGACAGTTATAGTTTCATCAAAAATAAATTCAAGACAGGAAGAAAGAAAGGGCTGGACCCCTCTTGTCAGTATTTGAGTATGCCTCCTTGAAAGATTCAGCAATATCCCGACAAGCTTGTGCTCTATATATGATTTAGTTGATGACTTTGATGCTCCACAGCCAACAACCTGCTGTCATTAGTATGTTCCAACAAAAGTTGGGGACAGTGAAAATGCATAAGTGCATTGCTACTTCCCTGTGCCCACATTGGGTGTTGCTCATTTTGTATTTGATCACTGGACAAACATTTTCCTCTGAGGAGTACTCTTACATGGAACATCAGTGTCAATATTTTACCCCACTACTGATCAGGTTGAAGAAGTATTCATAGGTGAACATCCATGATTGAATCTTGTGGCATGGGGAGAGGGATGACTCAACGTATATGCATGTAGGAAATATTAATTTATCAATCATCTCTAATATATGATGAATGATATGAATAAACATTTCTATAGCCATGAATAATTGATAAAATCACGAAAGAACTTGCTTGGTCCATAGTATCTTTTTGGTGACATAGAAATGAAATCAGTCCTCTGGCTTCTTCCATAATTCGGGAAAACAATCAGTGGCATTACAATATCACTGAGATCATATTGATGGATGTTTTCCTTATCTCCAAGGACAAAGTGCATGAAAAAAGAGTCCTGCAGTGTAGAAACTCCATTGCATCAATTTTCTACTATTGCTGTGTGTATCACAAACTTGATCTCTTTTCTACCTCAATGAGACCCACACTTTTACCTGGAACAATTATATCAATTTTTCTTACCATCACAAAATCATACCACAGTTGTCCAAGGAAATTATCCGTGCATCTAACAACAGATCTTGTTTCCATATTTGGGAATTGTATGTAAGCATCCGTGTAACCAGAAAATGATAGTCTTGTTGTCTGAAGAGAAATGGCTTTTTGTATAAGGAAACACTCCAACTAAAAACTAATTCTTTGTCCAAGCTCTTGTTTCTCTTTGTCATCAGAATTCCAAATAATTGTGTGCAAAAAAGTATGACCAAAAGCAAAAGCATTCCCAAGTGATCTTCATCAAGATCCTCCTCCTCAGTAACAGTGACACTATAACCCCCATGAAAATATTTGGCGATTGTGTGGATTTCATCAGCAAAGTCATTACTAGTCATTTCTTTTAGTCTATTCCTCACATGTGATAGACTAACGGACAATAAGGGCATCTGGTGAGATCCATGGTTAATGTATCCTTGGCCCTTTTACTTGTGCATTGAAACCAATTTCTAGTATCTCGTTTGCTTCTCCATGTTGTCGCAGGCATGCATCAAGAAGCATTTGAATTCTATTCTTGGGAGGCATCATCAATGACTTATATCTTTGTCTGTCATCTGAATCATGGCTATGAAGCCATTCCTCAGAAAGTTTCTGTGCGCCCAATCAACAATCAACATTGTTAGGTGGCAAGAAGGTTGATTTGTTCAAGAATTTAGCGCCTTCATATCTTGACATAAATTGTTGTCTCTTCTCCATTGCAGAGATGTATGGACATATCTTCTTATGTTTGTTTATGTCCAATACAATGAAAGTACATCTGAAGCGAGAATATGGACACACAGCCCCAGTAGCATATGGGAGTCGATTTGTATTGCTGTAACTTTTTCAGGTTGCTTATACTTTGGCATGTATGGGGTAGTTTAATTGTTGTGATGATTATTAACATTATGATAAATGTGATTGCTACAATACCATAATATAAGGGTTGTGTTTAAGTGTTGGCTTTGAATGTATGAGTTTTTGAATGAGGCTTCATGATTTTATAGGTAATTTATACAGAAGGATACTTAATTCCTTTATATAATGTTATTAGAATTCTATAATAGTAATCTGAAATGTTTGTTTGTATTACAATATGGAGTACCTATATTCATCAGTAAATTCTGCATGGTAGTATAGGTACTTTCAACAGAAGGATACTGAATTCCTTTATATCACGTTATAAGAATTCTGATGTATTTTTTTATCACTTACTATAATATGAAAAGCATGCATTCATCGGGAAATTCCGCTTACCATACTAAGAATACTGGTGCATCGGTAGATTCCTATTGCTCGGAATACTGATTGCACAGGTGCAGGGAATCCCCATTATATTTTTTTTGAAGAGGATGAAAAATGTGATGGAGCAGCTAATTATACAAATGCAAAAATATGAAAGGACAATGTACTTTACCTTTACATGATTTTATATTTGAAAGATGTTACCAAAATAATATGATGCAGTTGCAGACTCATTCATATCCACTAGTGTTATGGCAAACAAGCAATTTCAAGACAGCTGATGAGCTGCTCTAGTGTTGCAAATATTATGTTCAGATTATGCATGCCTCCACAGCGTCTGTTGCATTCCTTTATTGGTGATACATCTTGTGCCAATGAAGAGTCATCATCATCACAGTCCAAAAACATTGCGGACTACACAATGTTGGTAAAAGTAATAGCAGTCGATTTTCTCACAATCTTGCACGTGATGAAATTCCAGGCTTTAAAGTACAAGAAGAACCAGCAACCCCCGGGACATCAAGTGAGATGCAGGTTAAGCGTGGATAAACTTAGAGGGCTTACACTGTAAAATTGAGTGAGATCAAATGAGACATGAGGGAAGTCAAGGAACAGCTTGAGAAGACAATTGCCATGTCATATGGCAAGAAGAAACACAAGTCAGGACCAGAAATGGTAGGGGGGTAAGAGTTGGGGGACAACGTCCACAGTACAATGGCACTGATGGTGTAAACTACCAATGAGTAACGGTTTATGCCGCAGATATCCTTTTTACCACGTAAAGGTCATCTAGAGGGGATGGAATGAGTATGGTGAAACAAAATACAGCATGTGTAAATGAGTGACAATATGATGAATAAGACAGGAATTTATGTTCCCCGTTGTATTGAAAAGAGTTCGTATTGGGAGAACACTATTGCAGGAATGGTGCATATTAAATATAGGAATCTGAAGTGAAACTTCCATTATGTGTTGCAGAAGGCTTTTTTAAGTAAGTGTTGACAGTGTTCTTACTGATGATTTGAAAATGATTACTAACATTAAAATCATCGCAAGTGAACTACAAAGAGGGGGCACAATACATGATGACGAAGATCTATATATTGGTTGGGAGTGATGGTCAAGGTAAACCTTTCTGGGAGAGAAAATCGATTGGAGAGAATACATCTAGGGAGGACATGCAGTGGAAGGAGTTCATGGGAGGGTGGTACTACATGATCACTAGAACAACAAGTAAATTGTACACGAAGGATACTCTGAAGAGTTGGTACAGGGAAGATGATAAAAACAAACAGCTGTGGGAATTGTTATCTGTGATGGTATTGCTTACACAATTTTTGTTTTAGAGAATCACAGCAAAGTGTGGAAGCAATAGTAGAGATTCCACGAAAATAACCAGCACACATCATATGTAGAGAAGGCAAAGTTCAGTGAGTACAAGAAATTATCATTATCTGAAATGGTAGACAAGGGACTGAGCGTGGATGATCAGAAGCATTATCTGAATGTGAAGCCTAAGTTGACTAACGGGCAGAAGATTTCTTTCTGTGATGCTGTGAAAGCAGAAGGGTAGGAGTTCTACAAGCAGACTCATCAAAGCTTAACACATTTCCTCAGCAAGGCCAGTACAAGTGTTCTTTGGAAGGATGATGAGGAAAAGTATGATTTGATGGTTGGATTGGCAAAGAACAAGAGGAGTAAAGTTAGATCCTCCACTGAGGATTCTTTACCTCCTTTGGATTCACCAAGATGTGTAATTGCTTTAGTACCTGGTGATGATGGATATGATGAAATGACGGAACAGATTAATGATGGTGAAAGTGTTTGTTCCAATGAGTAAATATGTTTAGATCAAAACTTTTAAATTATGACTTTGATCATCAATGTTAGAAAATTGTTAACAACACGGGCTAAAAATGAATCATCACTCTCAAGAAGCATCGTTCTTCGCTTGCGAAGAACATAATTCTTCTCTCTTGAGGAACGTAATTTGCCACTCTTGATGGAAGTATGTAGTCACTCTTGATAACAGAAATTTCAGACTTGTGATGAAGGGATTTGTCACTCCTCAAAGAACATGAGTCTTCACTCTCAATGAACGAGATTCATCACTCTCGATAAACATGAACGGTCACTGGTTGTCAAAACAAGTATTGTAGGATAAAAACTATTTGTTAGAGTTCAAACAGCGTGCTAATAATAACATAATAGAAAAACGAGTAAAAACAGAGATCACATGTAGTTACAGACATGGATTGTTGGAAAAATCACTGAGGTAATCCATGTGTAAAACTTATGTCCTTTATGTAAGTAAACTCACTGCTGTGACTTTCCCCGGTACATTCCTAACACTTTGTTGTAACTATACTTACATCAAAATAGATAGTATTACTCACATCCAGAGGGAGATTTGCCCTCTAAGACATTATAAAGTTTATTTGATTTAGTAATGAAGATGATTGTTTATGGGGTCATTACTTCTAGCAACTGATGTGCACAAAATTATACATACTCATTCATGTGGTATTGGTATGTTACTAGTAATTTGTATGGCAAAAGAAGGAGTGGATTAGGTGTATTCCTGGGAAACACTTGAATTTGTGAAATAGCTCGTTTTTGGTCCAAATCAACTCTCTCGTTGAGGGTTCCCCTCACAAAGACAAATGGATAATGCAAGTAAAAGGAAGGTTTCATCAATTGGATCACAAACTGGAACCTCTCACATATGCTTTTCACAGAGCAGACCATGCAAAGGGGTTAGATGCTTACCTTTATCAGGTACCAATTATGGAAATTCATAGCTAACAAGCTATCATTCTGGAAAATTACCTACCGTATACTCTTGATTACAAGAACCACAAAAAGTCAAGAAGAACTTTTTTGGTTCCCATGATCCTTGCAAAGTAATCATTTGTATGGTGAACAAAAATATAAGCACCTCTTCATTGTATTTACTTTTGAGGTGTTATGATATGTCTTGCTGCCTTATCACCTCTCATACCTTCCCCTGCTTGTCCATGCCATCCACCCCTCTGCCATTTGAGATGATTTGTGAAGACTTTCAGTGACATAGTAGTCTTGAACCATCCAGAGTTACAGGAAGCATGTGTATATGTATATTGCTATTAAGGCTGGCAATCATTCACACAGTGATCCAATTCCCTCTGTTGAGGAAATGAAACATTTGCTACGCCTCTTTTAACCTAGTGATTCTTGTGATCCAGACAATGATGCAACCACAAGAACATGCCTTTCCAATGACACTCTTTGACTTTCAGAGATCATGCAAGTGAACTGTACATGCATTTCCTCCTTGCTTTTAAGCTTTGGTGTTATGGACCATAGTGTGATTTAGATAATGATAAACACTTCAATCTAATATTTAATTTTTTTAACTTTTTTGCACGGTGTGCACAAGTTCTCCTTGTTTTTAAGTATAACTGTATGTCTAGAAGTGCAAAGTAAGCAATTCTTGGTCGAGATTTTTATGCATACTCTTCTCGGTGTAATTTTGAAAAGAATCAAACCTTACGAGTGTCCCCAAATCTACCAAATGTGTGCCCAGATCTAAAGTACAGAAGCAATACCAATGATGGATAACAATATTTCACTTTGAATTGGTGTACCACCTTCCTGGATGAACCTCCCAAGCAGCACATTGAATTTGACCAAACATCTGGTATCTTATATATTTGTTTGAGATACCTCTTTGTACATAAATCTATGCTTTACATTTTTTGTCACCCAAAGTACTAGTAGTCTCTTGAATACAATAGTAGGCATAATTTTATATGGGTAATTTACTAGTGATTTGACCAAATAATTACTCAATATCCAATACATTTGAGAAAAATTAACTTTGTCCTACTTCAGTTGCTTTCCTCTTCTTAGATGATAATGTTTTAACTTCAATGGACATAAGACTGAAAGGTCTTGAATTTGTAGAAATTGCTAGAAACACATAATTTTGATGTCATATTTGATGCCCATCTTGAAAGTATTCTTCACTGTCTACTGACATTCATGTCACGTATAGATTTGACCTCTCATCAATCATTGCATAATCAACAGTCTTGCAAAATGATGTTTCAGGTATGATGCCCAAGAGTTTATTCTAATACCAAGAAACCCATGCATTATGACTCTAAAGGTAATGAGCTAAAAGTGTTCATTTTTCTGCATGGGAAGCCTGTAGTAATCAGTTTACCTTCACATATGACATTTTTCATTCTGCAGCATGCAGGGCAGGCAACATAGATAGCTGAATAGCCCCAAATAAAGGGAGGCTTTATGAATTGGTTGTTTTGATCCACTTTTGGTGATTTCTAGGTGAGCCAATTCGGCCATTTTTGATTCTAACACCAACAAACACATAAATTAAGGCCCGACTAGGTCATGAGCCAAAACTCTATTTCATGTCTCTAGTTGGTATTTGAGAGATCATTATGTTACACAGCACAACCGAATTTTTAATTTTTAACTTTTTTCATCTATATTCACATATGAGACTTCATCAATACATAAACTTCCCATACCACTACAGGTGCAAGGGCATGGGGGCACCTTTTTACTACCCCTGTTGCTAAAATATTCTGCTGTAGCTGCCATCAATGCCTGCCTTAAATGAAACCGTACTGTTGGGGAAGACCAAAAATAATTCGTATTCCCTTAAATCTGAGTTTTGGTTTGCTCGCTCCCTCACAAAAAGTGGCATTGATGATGGAAAGTATGGCGTAATTTCATATAGTTGAGTGTATTATAGTTCATTTTTCATTAGTATATCACTTTTTGAGCAAGTTGCCCAAAATAGAAGGGATGATTGTTTGTATGTGCTTGCAGTCCCTTGTTGAAAAATACCATAGACGTAATTCACGAGATTGCGAGCAGCACGACGCATTCAGTCTTCATCGAAATCATCAGAAAATCCACCTGAGCGAGGTCCTCTACGACCCTCACCAAATTGCATTCGAAGAGAGTTCATGCCCACAACTCCTCGATTCGTCTCTCCCAGAAATTTCGGCTCGGCCTCTTCGTCGTCCCGCCTTGTCAATGCTCCATGCCCGCCAAGCACATAGGCGAGTTCGACAACAGAGAAATCTTCCCTTCCACCTAATTCATCAAACCCTCTCAACTGATGTGACGCTTTCCTGTCCTTCACAATCAATAACGTCGGCATAACAACAATACCAAGCTTCTCCACAAGATACTTTGCACCCACACCCGATCCAGACTCACGCACATCATCACACCCCTCCACGTTAATTTTCAAAAATCTCGTCTCGGGATGCTTCGGCGCCAACTCCGTTAACGCTCTATGGAAAACATCACAGTTCCTCGTCGTGGGTCTGTGAAAATGTACCACCATCCTACTTGACTTTTTCGCTGCTTCAAAAAACGCCTTAGCCACATCGCCCCCATGCTGCCCACTCACGCCCTCCAAATCAGAATACACTCCATGGCCATTCTCAATCCATTTGCTTCTCTGATCCGCCGCTTTTTTCATTTGAGAAAGTCTCTTCTCGCGAAGGGCCTCAAGTTCGGAATCGTGCGATTCAAGAAGTGCATCGTATTTGGAAATCTCGCTTTGGATGGCCTCTTCCTGGGCTTGGGTCGAACGGAGGAGGTTTGTGGCGACGGCGCTGCCGATTATTTGATTGGAGTCACCGAATCCGAGGTCCATTGTTCGTCTTCGTTTCCTGTCCCTGCTGCCTTGTCTTTGTTGACGTTCGGTGTCCTTTCGCCTCCTTTCGCTTCGCACACCTTACGCACGATGTCTTCGTGTGGGTAGGTATGGTATTTACCATACAATACATATCGCTATGGTACCATATCGTACGGTATTTGGCATTGGGGCCGCAAATCACGATAGATCGCGACCCTCAATTTTATTTTTTAAAAATATTATTGTGACAACAATAAAGCTTTTCCGGTGTATATTAAAGGTAACAATATACAAACTATAATTTTATTACCTCCCAAGTATCAAGAGCGTTTCACTAAAGTGAGAAATGTGAGGATAATAATAGGTAGATGGGTATTGTACTTACGTGTACATACCGATTACCGTAATGAATGTACTACCTAAAACGTTATGGCATAATACCACCATACTCGTACAGACGTTCCACCCTATCGTACCCGCTCTTAGTTCTGGGAACTTGCGTTGGACAATCCGTTAAGTTGGAATGGTACCGTACATTATATGGTATGTACAATACATATACCTACATATATATGGTACATAGAATACCTTTATGCTCGTTTCTCAATGAGACCGCGGATCCATCTTTTGTACTCGTATGTACCATTCTCCTGGAAGATCCGGTAAATTGTGAAACGAGGGAAGTATTAAGAAGTTAATTGTGTGAACGAGGTAGAGTACAGTAGTGGGCTGTTATGTAAGCAAAAGTATACTTTCAAATTTTTCGTCTTTCTTAGGAATGAATATGTAATGAAAAATCGGCGAGCGTCGCAAGAGAGAAGTGCATTCAAACGAGTGAATACGTGCGTTAATTGTTTAGAGAGCGACCTTAATTGGCGACGACAATGAATTGAAGCCAATGTCCTCTTGAATATTTTTGAACATTATTGAACATTATTGAACATTTTTGAACATTTTTGAACATTTTTGAACTTTTTTGAACATGTTCAAAAATGTTCAAAAATGTTCAATACCACGTTGTCTAAATACGAACCCTAATATTTGAACATTTTTGAACAGTTCAAAAATGTTCAAAAATGTTCAAAAGTGTTCAAAAATGTTCAAAAATGTTCAAAAATGTTCAAAAATATTCAATCGAGTTCGGAAGCAAGGATCGCTTCTTTCCGAGAGGTCATACTGGACTGAATCGTTGAGAGTCTAAACGGATATATATTATTTCAATCGCTTTACATACTCTTTCTTTTCTTGCGTTGAACTCAGCTATATAATGTATACGTACAATAGATTCAAATTTGATTTTGTGGGATTGCTTGCATCGACATCTTCTCGCCAATTTTTCCGTGATTGGGTTATTTCAAAATATACTTCCTTCGTTCCACATTTGCCGGATCTTCCTGGACTTCTTCAACTTTGGGGTCTACTCCGTCGCTAAAATTGCGCCATCACGCCAAACGACAGAGTGAACAAGGAGGAGCGGAGTGAACCTGTGCCTACCTACAATTCTCACAACACATGATCGATGAGAGATCGATGAGAAGGGAGTTGATCAACGTAGCAAGCAGTGGTCGCGATGAAAAAATGTAATGCATTACTTAATATGCCCTCTCGTTCGAAGACTACCGAGACAAAAGTAATCATCAACGGAAACGAAAGGAGGGCAGCAGCATTGCTGCTTCTGGCTTCGATTTGTCTCTCACTTACGCTGCGGGATGCCCTCCCGCCTGCCACAGCAACATCCTCTACTCGCGAACAATTTTCATTCAGTAAACTAGCGAATAGTTCCCTCGTTTCAAATCACGTTGATTCCCCCAACATCGCAACTCATTTCGTGTTATCCAACAATTCGCGCTCTCCCGTCAGCGACCAGACATTTATTGACACACAACAGCTTCCAATATACTTATTACAACCGGACACGAGTGCGGTGTCTCAGACGACGTGGGGTGCGCTTATCACTGGATGGAATCGGACCACAGAGTACTCAGATTTGATACAGCTAGCAAAACCTACGCCATCCTTGCCACCGACGCAACCTGGGAAAAGACCAGTAGTTCTGATTCATTGCGGCCCCAAAAGTGGAAGGTTTGTCTTATCAAATGCCATTACCCTTTTTGAATCAATGCGTTATGTTACAGCTGACACATTGAGTCGATGTTGTTTATTGTAGCACTACGTTACGAGTAGCATGCAGGCAAAATCTTGAAAGTACTTGCGGGATACCTGTCCGGGGCCGGCTTCCACTGGGTTATATGAACAGTACTGAATTGTACCCGCTAATTCGCTCTTGCACTGAAACAAGCCACTTCTGCACCAAAGAAACAATCATGCCAATGTCTGTGCCGACATTCCACGACACGACAATGATTCATATGTTTCCGTTTCGAGCATACGATGAGTGGGCAGCAAGCGCGTTGAAACAAGCCTACGACAGAGGACCCGACGGATGCAGAAAGGCTGAAGAATTACTGGATCAGTGTATTCCTTCTTCGATGGAAATTGACTTTCGCAAGTATGGAAAGACCGACTTGGCAAACTTCAAAAATTTGGTTGTACGCCGGATGAATCAAAAGAACGAAACACACATCTTCATCTTGTATTTTCATCGAGAATTGGATAAAGTTCTTACGATGCTTAGCAGTGCCTATGAGATACCACTTTTACCAGGCTCAGATGGCACTGGGAAATCAATTCGACCAAAGGGAACTTGTGACGACAGAGTAATGCAGAAGTATCATGATTGTTTCAGTTCTCAGCTTATGGAGCTGCAGTAATGGTGATTGTGATAAAGTTAAGCTTGCTGCGTTCTTCTATCCTCGAAGCTTCCATAGCATTATCGTGAGATCGTATGCGAAGTGGTTGCATCTTGAGATGATCATAACTGGTTATTTGCCGGTCTATCCATTGAAGACATGTTGCCTAGTTGGGTGAAGAGAAGCTGTCAATCAATCTGTCAGGCTGAGTGTGTTAAGTTTCTTCCATCTTCTTTTCAAAACAGGACTGTTGCATATGTTAATGTTAATTCTTTTAGTTATGGTGACCTTTCTCAAACATGATTGATAAGCGTCATAGTGTTGATTAGAAAATTTGAATCATGTAACATAGAAATTAAGAACTTGTGTCACAGTGTGTTCTACTATCGATATGAAATGTGAATTATTACCTTGGGTGATCTCTCTGCACCATGGACAAGGTAATGCAATGACATAGGCCAAGAATTAGCCCTTTTCTGTACCCCTTGGTACAAAAATCAAAAGGATAATTCTCAGGACTCCATCGGGGGCAGTGGACTCTCTTCCACAGGAGTCCTGAGAATGATCCTTTTGATTTTTGTACCAAGGGGTGCAAAAAAGGGCTGATTCTTGGCCTATGTCATGCGAATGCATCTTTTCTCTAGTTGGACGTAGATATTGTTATTATTCCTCTCTTTATATGTACATGAAAGTTTGGCAAGACTCTCAATTTGTGTCTTGATGTATATACGATTCATAGGGGTGACTTGATTTGACATGGTATGATCTCTAATGCCCCATCCATCACCTAATTGGTTAGTGTTGGCGAGGATCGTATTCATGAGCTAATCAGTTTCATTTTTCTGCTTGTTAGTGGTGGCAAAAATCATCAATGCCCACATATATGGGCTTGTCGGTTTCAATGCATTCTTCTGACATTTAATGGTGGCAAATTTATCCAACACTTAAATCAGCCTCAATTCATTTGTTAGTCAATTAGTGGTGATACAGAGCATTAACTCTTACAGCTACTTGCCTAGGAATGATACCCCACATCAACAGTTAGTTGGTGCAGACTTACAGGATACCCTGGTAATGAAAACACTAAGGCAGCAGTTTCTATACGCAAATTAACTTGACATGCCATATTTCATAGCCAATTTTTGACGAAAAGCACACAGAGCTCTAACTAGTCTGAGACTGAGACACCCCATTCTTTTCTATTGATATGAAGGGTGGCAGTTATCCAAACTTCTGTGACAAGGACTTGATTTTTTGGTGTTGTAAAATTAGTTCTGAAAGTGACAGAAACATGTTGGTTTGGTTGTTGAAGATGGGCTTCTTGATCCCCTTTATCTTAATTTCAAACCTCCATCCTGTTGAGTTGGTTTGTGTGTTGCTTAGCTACACATTGAAGAAGAGACCAAGAGGCTACCCTGAGTATAATTGTTACAATTGGATTGGTTTAGAAGAGGTGGTAGATGAATTCTCAGATTCAGTAGAAGGAGAAGTGTTGGTCAATGCTTCATCTAGACGTGTGCAAACAATAGTGATTTGCAGTTCATCATCTTAACATCGAAGTATTTTGTGTTTTCTTTGCTCTAGTTACTTTGGCATAATGGCACCGGCACTGAGCTGTCTATTGTACAGATTACATTATGACTTTATTAAATGGCACTCAAACAAGAAAATACGCCACACAATAATCAGTTACCATACTGCAACCATTCACAAACATTTAAAAATTTCATTTCCTTGAACATTTGTGCCTTTTCCTACTTAGCACTTCTCAAAAACATCCATTTACTGTTCGCAACAAATCAAAAATCATGTTTGGGCGTGTTGTGCAGCTGTGTTGGGGCACTATAGCCTGTAAAATACATTAAATTGAAGAATATTCTCAAGCAATGTCACCAGATGAACAAATCGACCACTCATAAAAATGCTATTAAGGGCACATATATTATGTACACTAAGGAGGATCTACATAGCTTTCTCACCTCAGATTCATTTCATAAGCAAGTTCATGCATTAAGGCTCTTCATGAGGCCCATTTTTGATATTATTCGTTTTTATTCACCAATAGCACATTCAGGTTTTCATGATTGGACTGCAATCCAACAGTCTGTAGTTAGAAGGCCCCAAATACTTCCAGTGGTAGCAATGAATCAAGATTGGAGGAAGTAGATGTGTGAAGACAAGGGAGGGAAATGGGGATTGTAATGACAAAGATCAACCCCCTGTGTTCAATAAATACAGCTTTCTGTTTTGAATTCATATGAATTCAAAACAGGAAAAAATTTCTACAAATATAACCGTGAACCGTGAAGCAGTAGCATGGGAATGGGTTTATCAGAATCAGAAGAATATAAATATCAATTGCAGATATAAATGTCAAATAATAGATTTATGTTTTCATTGTTGTTATTGCAGTGTTTACGAAATTTTCAACTACTTCATTGTATACTGATAAATGATTAGCATACTTATGACATGCTCTTGCTGAAAAGCAGCTCGGCAATTACAATCGGTCATAGAAAGCAATATCAGACTGGAGCAACTATGGCATTCTTTTATAATGGGAAATGTGATCATTCTGTGTGTGCATGATATGCCTTTCCAACCAATGGGAACATGTTGTCCTATGTTTCAGAGAGATGTTGAGCACAACAGTTCTTGATACGTTTTGATATTTGTGACATTCACCATGATGGAAGGTGATCTGATGCTTTGTTTTTACCGAAAGAATGGTTTTGTTCATTTGGAAATGTTTTAGTCTGGTTCTTGTACTTTTTGTGAAATTGAAATTAGTTTCTATAAGTTTCTAATAAATACAAAATTTATTCATTGCATAATAATGAGTGTTAAGCTCTTATTAGGTAAAACAGGAATTTTGGAATATATGGGAGTAAATCACCAAATTTTCTCATATGATCCTTTTCTCTTGTGTGTTCTCATGTTATAAATTTCTCAAAACTTAGAAATCACAAGTCAATGGCAGGCAAAATTAGACATTAATATTATTGGTAACCCATATCCTTTGGTTGCTTGTTGCATGTTTGCAATAAAGTTCAATTTCAATGGTTCATTTAATGCAAATTGTGAGCAGGGGACAAACAATAGAAATCATCCTGCTATGTGAACATTTCTTGGAATGTAATGACTTAATTTGTCATTCAATCTAATCATTCATATGACAACCCTCTTGTTTCATTGCTTCATGCTGCTATGATGCATAAGTTAAAACAGATGAGACAATCTCCTATTCACACATTGTTCACACCTGTAAACGCAACAAATTATGAGGAAGCAAAGATGGTGATGGGGAGAGTGATTGGAGTGATTGCAACATCTCAATTTTTCCCATCAGTATGGTTGATCCAACAAACACTAAAAATTCTATGCCGCTTCATGAATGAGAGAGGCTCCACTGCTCTGACAGCATTTCGAAGGATATCAATCTCAAGATCTTTCATCGACGACAACCGTTATTCACATGACAGTGAGATTAAAAATGTCAGGTATATTTTATGGAATTACAACAATCAATCAGTGTTGATCAGAGAACAAAATTGACAGGGAAGAAAGAGCAGTTGACTAAATTTTACATAAATACAAAGTCACACTCAACATTAAATAAATAAATATATAAATAAATAATTCGAAATTTTATTCATCATCTTCTAATATCTAGCTGTTTGAGTGGACATTTGACATATCAAAAGTCGAAGGAGCGATGGACATGACAAGGCTTGAGTATAGTTCATTGGGACCACACATCTTTGTTGGAAGGACGAAGCGCTCGATTGTGGTGGTGCAAAGCATTTGAGAGATGCGACGAAGCCAGATTTAGCGCTCTTTCTAGCATCACATCTTTATAAGAGGATTGCCATGGTTTCATTGTGCAATGCAGAGTCTCTGTTTTCGATTGGGCGATTCTGTCAAAACCACTACGTTCCCAGCTTTTGTCTGAGATTTTGACCCAAATCTGGGAAGGTTGACCTGTGTAGACCTTCCCTATCTACCTATTTGTTAGATAGGGAAGTACTACATGTAGTAGTAGAGGCGTATGGAGGGTGAGGTGAGGAGCTGGTGAAGAGGCTGACATTACAAGCAGCCGGTGCAAGATTTTTTAGCAGCAGCGGTAGCCCGCAAAAGGAATTCGCCTTGTTTCGTTAAAAAGAAGATATAACAGTGTCCGCCAGTTAGATTGCGCGCCGCGCTCGCTTCGCTCGCGCCGCGCGCACGGGCACGACTTTTTTAGTGCTATGCTTTACAATATATAAATAAATCGAGCTTTGCTCGCACAATCGCGGTAGGTTGAATTTAGATATTTTGATTTTTAACCGCCGTTTAGGTTGAAACCATTTTTTGGTGATGTTGAGTCACACGTTGTAACTAGTGTGTCAGAATTTTTGGCCATGCTTTATGTTAAGTTTAGATATTTTTTTAAAGGTAACATCGAACTAAAAAAGACTGACTACCCATGCATGTCAAACAGGAAAACAGCATATTTACAGGTAATTTGCAAGACAAAAATTAGATGTTACCAATAAAGTTCAAAAGTGAAAAAAGCGTCTCCTGAAATGGAGAAGGAAAACAATTTGTGCTCACTGATAAACTAAGATTTTTAAAAAAAATCTTGACTAAGATTTTTAAAAAAAATCTTGATAATCTCGCGCTTCCCTCCGTAAAATGAAATCCCATGAAATCCCACAATAAACTCATCGTCATCGTATAGCATCGTATCTGCATCGTATAACCTCCGCGCGAACTCTATAGTCAAACAACTGCACAGGCGAAACGAAGAACTACCCAACGAAGATGACAAGCGAAGACAGATCAAATCGACAGCACTTTCCTCCTCCACCGCCTTTCATGTCTGCACCGCATCAGTCACAGCCGCGACAACAAGCCGGGCCCCACCACCCATCTTCGGTGTCCCACGTGTCCGCATCATCCACCAATCCCAGCAGTGCCGCGGCGACTTCCTACCCGCAATATGTCGGCCACTCATCACAAGACAAGTCCATCGCTATCGAATCAGATGCCAAGATATCCAAGAGGCCATCGTACACCGCGTCTCCTTATCCACAATACCCCGCATCTTACAACCCATCCCCGCGGGAATACCCATCGCATCAACAACAGTACACATCGTCATCCTCCCCTCTCGGGGGAAGCTCCACATTTCACAATCCAACACTGGATACTCTCAAATCCCGGAACGTCCCCTCCTACGCAGCCGCACCAAGCCACAGTTATCTTCTCTCCTCGACCAAGGCCAACGCGACGACGGCCATGACCACCAACAAACCCCCACGGCACGACAACCACGGACCCATTGCACTACTCCTCTTCCCCCCGCTCATTTTCCTTCTCCTTTACGACATGTCATCGTCGCTACCCCTGCTTCTTTTTCTGTGCGTGTGTCTTATTGTTTACGCATTGGACCTGGCCAATCCCGGGGATCGTGGGGGTGGCGGCGGCAGGTACCGGGGGTATTATACGTTGTGTGCCGTTTGGTTGGGGTGGGTCGTGCTTTCGATGGTGGTGGGATATGTTTCTGTGGTTTTGGACGATTCCAATTGGGCCGGGGGGCATGTTTCCAGTGTTGTTGGTGCTGACATTGATGAGAGTCAAGCGGGCGTTGGGATTGCCGAGAGAGGTTTGGGAGGTTTTATGGGAGTTGTGCTGTTGGCTGCCCAGCTGGTTGTTTCGATCATGTTGCTGTTTTGTTTGGTAAGTCCGCATTTATTGTTGTTGCATGACATCTTAACTTCAATTATCATTCACATGACAACCCTAAATCACGATCAAAACCACAGGCTACGTGGTCAACTCTTCAATTCAAATGGTTATTGCATCAAGCACCCACACTGGCTCGTATTCTCGAACGGATTCTTCATTTCACTCTTCCACCCATATCTGCTGCCATGATTGCTTACGGGCTGACATCCTCGTCTGTAGCGTCATCATACGTCACATGGGGCGTGGATTCTCTCGCCACCATTTTCCCATACCTGTTTGCGTTCCATTTAACGCTAGGTATATGGTTGGTCGGTGCAGCTCCATCAATGCTGGGGACCAATGAGGAAGAGGAAGCGACAGCTTTCAAAGGAAAAGATGACAAAAAAGATCAACGCGACAAAATGTCTACATTTGTATGTGCAATCAATCCTCATGAAGGCAGGACTTTATCGAATCTTTTAGTGTTCGCGCCAATGCTTATGCATATGGTCACATTTCGTCAAAGAATTGTGTACTCTTATGCTTCCTGGGACGATATGTTTGATTTCATTCTCGTGTCGACAGTGCCCTACTTGCTGCATTACCTCCTTGCATCGAACGGTGTGTTAGATGAGCGGTGGCGACGTTCTCTCAACTGGTTTTTGAGAGCGGGCACTTCTCCTTTGGAAGGGGGGCGAACGGTTCGAGGTGCTGCGGTGCCAATGGCGATATCTTTGCTTTCATGCATATCGTTTCAGCAGCGGTATCTCGTTTCACTCTGCGCATGGGCATCTTATATTCTGAATGGACACGAGGGCGTCATATCTTCTACCATGGCCACAACTTTCTTGACGTTGGGTACAATTTTGATGTATGCGACGGTTTGGTTCTTCGGGCGTCAGCATGCCGATGGAAATTATTTGCTAGGAGAATACCACGAAGATGTCTTTCAGCTGTTATTGGGGGCGTCGTCAGTATTTTTCGGCATGAGCTGTTCTCCTCCTTGGACGTTTTTACCTGTGCCCATGCTTTTGGCCGAAAGCGTGGCGCTGTGGGTGATCTCCAAGCAGGTAAGAGTATGATTATATTATATCACTTTATTCGCCATATTAATATTCCTCAAGTAGCGATGCCTGACTTTTCTCTTTTGTTGGACAGCTCCGGTATTCATTGCTGACGATCTTTGTCTTCTTCACTTGTGCGACATTAACAATTGCATACAGACTGACCTTTCTCAGTGAGACAGTGGAAGTTTTACCAAACAGAAGGATTCGTTTGAAGGGCTTCGCGCAATATGCAATGCTAGCATGTATGTTGCTTATCTTTTTCGTCGGATTGGTGCATCGAGCGCCCGGCGGAGTCTTGGCACAATTTATGAAGAAATGGGATACAACGGGAATATGTTTCACAATCTACAGCCTATTTTTGGTTGCGTTGGAGTTTTCCCTTCTAAAGTGCCCCATGCCTGTGTATTCTCGTGACAATTTTGAAGTCGGAAGAGTTGCAGTTTATTCGACGTCCGCATCCTACCTTACTGGCTTTTTGTCGGTCATCATCGCTTGGCATCTCAGTAAACACAAACTCTCTAAGGCTCCGTGCACATTGTTCTGTTCATCTATCGCCATTGGCAAGGTGTTGGCAGTTCTCATTGAAGAAAATCTTTTGGATGGCGATGACAGTTTGCGAATGATATATACTCGATGGGCGGTGGCCACAATGTTGCTTGTCGCATTATCAGCCCCTTATTTACTTAGCCCTGTTCATGTCAAGATGTCTTTACACGCAAAACGCAATTTTGGTCCGAGTGGCAAGCAGAGTAAGGAACTTCCAAAGAATGCTTCAGTAACAGTTGTGCTGTATGGTGCGGTAGTTCTGCCGTTGGTCATTCTTACATCAGTTCGGTTAGTATTAGAACCTCTCGTGGGTATTCTAATCGGGTATGGCAATTCTGCATTCTACGTCGCATCTCCAAAGTTATCTGAGGTGATTGGATACTCTTTGTCACTATGGGGCCTTGCAGTCTTGCAAATGATCAATCACTTTCTCCCAGATGGTGGCGCAGATGCCACGCGAAGGCTTTCAGCCTTAACATTTGTGATGGGTTTGTTCATTTCGTTTTCTGCCCCAGCCATTCCCGGCACCAGGTCTTATGTCGAAGATTCTATTTTTAAATCTGTGTCAAGTGTGGACACCGTCGATAGCAGTAGCAGCGGCGGATGGGGTCTCATATCCGCGTTCTTAGCAATCGTGTTAGCTATAACTGGGCCTTTAGAACTTCGTGAAGTCCGAGATGCGTCGGGAAGAAGAGACACGCGACAGTTACTTCGGTTGATGATCTTTGGTACAATGTTCGGGTGTGGTTTAGCTTGGTTCATAACTATGCAGAGTATGACTAAGGACATCTTCATTCCGATTTTCGTTACAAGTTTTTCAACAATGGCAATGTCCTTTCTCGGCACTGTAGCTACAGTTATGGCTTTTTTCCTTGAAGCGAAAGACTTCCACGAAGCCGAGCAAATAGCAAATGTTTGGGCGGGTGTAGGATTCCCAGTTTTCTTTGTTATATCGAGGTGAGAAACGTGATGCCACTCATCGTTCAATTATTTCCTTGTCAAAAGACTAAACAAATCGACTTTCGACCACTGTTGCATTTTTACTTTATGTTCCTCTTTCATTCAGTGTGTCGTTGTCAGCTCATGCCCATCCATTTGGAATAGGTGGCTGGGCGTCAACATACTTAGCGGTTTGTGGACTGCTGGCGGGTGCATTCACCGTCCTGGTTCGCATGAGGGAGGAGAAAAACAGCACAACGCGAGGATATGGCAATGCTAGTTGTGTAATATCATGGTTATGCGCTATTTCGGTGGTATACGGGCGTTATGGAGTAGCCGGTGTTGGTGTGGTTGGAACCACTTCTGTAGCCGGTGTACCCGTGAGTTCATTTTGTATTCCAGTTCTAGCGCGTGATCTGGTTCTTTGCTCATACCCCATTCCACTTCGAATACAATCAGATGTCAGTATGGGGTACTTTGTTTTGCTCACCAATCCTTATCCTGTTGGAAGGTGAACCGTCTGACGGCAGCAAGAAGTATTATCAAGTTACATCGAAGTCAACAAAGAGAGGTCTAATTCTTCCATCACTGACCAGGTCAAATTGGTTTGTCCCTCTTATGACGGGGACTGTTGCCACTTTCCTGGTTGCTACGTTTT
Source organism: Cyclotella cryptica (assembly GCA_013187285.1). NCBI lineage: Eukaryota > Bacillariophyta > Thalassiosirophyceae > Thalassiosirales > Thalassiosiraceae > Cyclotella > Cyclotella cryptica. Next base: position 259,555 of record JABMIG010000089.1, on the reverse strand, counting down.
ATGCCATTTTCCTTCGAGGTTGTGGTCTTTCTAAATTCAGTCTCTTATTTGGCACTGGGGAAGTCATAAAGAATCAAGAAGACCTATTCGCACACGTCTACGGAAACCGCAGAACAACAGGAGCTGGACCTCTAGATGATGTAGCATCATTGGCTCAAAAAAGTATTGTGCACACACAAACTATGATTCGCGCTGCAAGGTTAACTTCCAGTGGTATTTGGACTTCAAAGCATGTTGTCGGGCCATTAATGCACTTTTCAGCTTTACTCATCATTCTTCCAAGCCTTCAGTATCTCATTAGGCATTCGTGGGCAGGGTCTCCACCGCCTGCTAGTAAGGTCACTTTGCTTTTGCCTCTCAACGTTCTGGCGATCTTGCTGGGTAGAGGTATACCAAGCCTTGTCGCTGCCGCAACTATTGCTCTCGTAGGAGGGTTGGTACAACTGTCGTCGTTAAACAAATAACATTGACGTTTTGCATCATAGACTTTAGCTTTATCACGACTCATCCCATCTGCTGCGTGTAGCACATTAATAATCTTCTTAGCCCATCTACTCGTCAAAGAATACCCCGAGCAGATGTTTCAAGCCGTAGGCATCTACAAATCTTTCGCACAGCTCCCTACTGCGATCATTTTCCTCGGTGTATTTATTCGTAGGATGATGTAATAAATCATCATGCGTCTTTTCTCCCGTAGCTGTTTCGTCCTCGACTTCAATGTACAAATGAAATCGCAAATTACCTGACGATCCTCTCTTAAAGCCACCTCCGTGAACAGTTTCAGCAGGGACAACGAGCATTTTCCCATATGGTATATACACAACTTGCCCAGGCAACTTCCCTGCCATCGACGAGGCGCCATCATGATCATTTTTTGGCTTGTTCCAAAGCTGAAGAAAAGTGCCCTCGCTAGTCAATGGAAAGAACGCTAAGAATAGTTTGTGCCCGTACTCATTTAAAACAGAGTACTCATAATCCACATGGGCGGGTTGATAAATCGTGTTTTCTGTTCTCATATAGGACCCACGGTAGGTCAAGTTGCCATGGTTTAATGACTGTCGAAGCGAATCCTCAAAGGTCTGAATATCCTTATGCAATTGATGGTCAAACGCATGGTGGTTTGAGTCAATATTGTCTACGATGATGGACCACAAATCCTTTTTATGTCCCTGCATTTCATAGAAAAGATTTTCATTACAGTCTCCTACACGTGCGGCCAGTTGATCAGGAGCAGCAACGCGCAAGGCCCCGAGAAGTTCCTTTCCCATATCGATGAGATGGCCATTGTACATATGGAGTAGAGTCCGAACCTTGGGGCATAAATGCGAATCAAGGACAACTATCGATGCTAATGCTTGCCTCACGCGATTATCTTGCAGAGATGAGTTATGATGTGCGGGTACGTCGATATCAAAATGCGATGATTTAACATTTGTCTTTCGCATAATCAGATCGCTTTCGTTCTCTTCATCGCTCGTCGTGGGACACATTCTTCGATGAGGGGCATCATCTTGTGCGTTGTAACACCAGACGGATGAGTCAACCTCAATTGTAGAGCCAATACTGTCAATAGAATCGGTGCGGACATCTCGATTGGCGTTGGCAACACTTGGGTAGGACTTGATGAGCTTGACAATCATGACTACGTGATATTGATTGCTTAGGCTAGAGTAGGATTCATAATAGAACCAGCAACAAGAGAATGTTGTCGTGACAGAACCGCAAAATTAGTCACCAGGACGAGGAGACTTTCACAACATGTGCTTCAAACTAACGTCAGAAAAACCGCACGCCGATTGAGCTCTCTCGTCTTACCTCAGCGATATTGTCTGTAGTGCGAATCAATAGATATCGAATAAGAGTGATCGGTGTTTGGATCTATATTATTTTATCTTCCTGAGAGGTTCTGAGTTGTGATCATACTGTTTTTGGGATAGGATTGATGCTGATTGATGTCACGCTGTCAGGTGTCAGTGTTCTTGGGATCTTCTGGGGATCCCACTATGGTACAATACAATACCATACTATATCTGTACAATAGTACTATATCATAGTGGGATCTTATGTCAACCTTTGATTTCACAAAATAATCTTGGGCAAATTATTAGTTGTTTTTATTTACCTGGAATCGCTCGATCGTCCAATAAAGGTAACAAGCATCAAACATAAATAAACAGAACTTTCGGTTTTAAGTGACGCCTGTCACGGGAGACCCGGCTTCTGATTATTTACCTTAGTATCTATTTACTATCATACTCTACTGTATGATGAATTCCGACATCAACCTGTCCAGAGAGGTACGAAGCAAAACTGCAGGATGCAACAAACGGTGAAATTGCCCACATGCATTACTTAGGTCCAACCGACGCAAGCGAACATACTAGCAGGTTAGTATGATTTCATTTAATTAACAATAGCTCCACATGAATTCCTTCAAACCAGCAACTTCCCGGAAAACCACGGACTCGGTGCGACCCGGTGTCACGCTCGGGTACTTCGGGATAAGGAAAATTTCAAAATTAGTCCGTTTCTCCGACTTGGCCTTACTTGTTTGCCTATCCGAGTGACTTGGTTTTACTTGGTGTCACTCAGTTTCACTTGGTGTCACTCGGTTTCACTTGGTGTCACTCGGTTTCACTTGGTGTCACTTGAACTCGGTGTCACGTCACTTGGTGTCACTCGGTTTCACTTGTTGTCACTCGGTTTCACTTGGTGTCACTCGGTTTCACTTGGTGTCACTTGGTTTCACTTTGTGTCACACGGTTCGTCAAAATTTGACTTATTTAGATAACCATTACACTGTTCTTATTTCAAGTCTTTTTACTGGTCTGACTCAAACCATCTTGTCCTTCAAAGTCAACTTTGACGTCATTTCATTGCCCCGTAAAGTCAACTTTGAATCGCTTTGATATTGGTGTCACTTTGGTTCACTTGGTGTCACTCGGTTTCACTCGGGTTCACTTGGTTTCACTTAGTGTCACTTGGACTCGGTGTTACGTCACTCAGTTTCACTTGGTGTCACTCGGTTTCACTTGGTGTCACTCGGTGTCACTTTGGCGTCACTCGGTTTCACTCGGTGTCACTCGGATTCACTTCGGTTTCACGAAGCCAGGTAGTCGTGGATTCTCAGAGTCTTCTCTGCGTGTCGGGCGGAGTATTTTTTCTCCGTTCCAAGAAAAAAAGACCACTTGGTGTTACTTTGATACATTTTATTGCCAAAAAACAGGTTTTCCAGGAAGTTGCTGATCAAGTGGTTATCATCTCGGTGGACAGAATCACGTCAACATTTATCCACATTAGCGCGAAATACCACCCTTGAAATCGGTTGTAAAAAATATGACTGAACGAACTACTTTTAATGGCAACTTGCTCAAAGATTGCAAAGAGTCTCGAGGCTGTTATGTTTAAGACTTCGCAGTGACAACAACAGCTGAGATGTGGATACGATTAGTGATTATTGCGAACAGAAATTTACTTGAGAAAAGCGTGTGAACATCGGACGCATCAGAAAATGCAAATCAACCGACGTTGGAGAATGTTCTGTTCACTGAGTCGCTCTGTCATCCTCTTGCGACATCCAGATGTCTAGCGCTTCATAAGATAATTGCGATTTCCGTTTACACTCGTACCTCACATCTGACTTTGTAATTCCCATCTATGTCCACCAATGAACGACCGAGGCTTTACAAGTACTTTTTTATCGCATTCTCCAACGATAAAACATCATGGCAGAGCATCTCGAAGCCCTCTTCCTTCCTCAAACACTCCTCATCATTACTGCCCCACAAAACCCCAATAGCCGCACGACATTTCGCATCAACAGCAGCTTTTGCATCTGTCGGCGAATCACCGACATAGATAACTTGAGACGGGTGAAGATTCATTTCTGAACAGCATTGTAATATTCCGTCACCGAAAGGTTTAGGGCGAGGCACAGAGTTGGCACCATGAATGGAAGAAAATCTATGATATACCCCATTATCTTTGTCGGAAGTGTGTGGAGCAGCGAAGTGGGGACAATTCGCTTTAAGAACTGCATGCGCATACTCAACGCACGCATTTGTCAAGGCACCCAGCTTGATACCGGATGGATGTTTTTCACCGCCAGAGCGATTAGAATCCACGAGACTTCCAGAGTGAAGTCGAATCAACAAGTCTCCAATACCATCGTAAAACCCAGCAGTCTTTTCATCTACTAATTGCACGTAATAGTCATCAAATTTCTTCCCCAGGGCTTCACCCACCTCTTCAAAGGAAGGATGGCCTGGCTCTAACCCAACATGACGCGCTAGTCGTTCTGGAGTAGTATAGCGGCATCCATAGTGATATTCCTCGGAAGTCAACGGATACGTCTCCGGTGTGAGCGCATTTTTATTTTCGCCGTTGTGGTAATCTGTCAGCACAGTCAATGTGGCTTGGAAGCCCAACTTCCAAGAGTCTGCAAGCGTTCCATCGATATCAAACACCACACCACGTATTCCACCATCTGCTGCTCTGTCGGAAACCGTTGCAGTGAATGCCTCCGATGAAGACGTAGAATGCAACATGTGTGTTGGCGAATCATAGTTTCGACGGGAACCGATGTGAGAAAAGAAAGTTGAGGATTCGATTGGAATAAAAGTTATGCTTCCCTGAAAACCGTCGACCAAAGACGCAAATAGACCACTCAAGAGAAGGACTGATAAGGCATGGGCGGGGTTCGCGACAACCATTCTTTGGCGGACGTTCGATTTTTATTGGCATGTGTCGTGTGTCGTGAGGAAAATGTGCGCAACACCTACTATTGTACTTAAATATTGTACCATACTCTTGCCATAAAATATTATGGACAATACAAGACAATACCATCAAACACCGTGTATCGCAGGAGATCGTACGTAGGAGGTACGTAGGGAGAAGCAACAAGAGCAAGAGGACGAGAAAAATAATTAATAAACGCAGAATATGGACGTCACCCAATGGACGGACCACGGAGCCACTGGGAGGGTGCTTCGTTTTCTCGTGACGAACTTACTGCAATAGCGGTGCTGTAATTGCACCCTTTTCAAGAGAGAACTTCGTTTGTTTCTTCACTATTAGTTGAGTAGACAGTAGATTACTTAAGCCCTCCTAATATTCCGATTTAAAAACTTCCTCAAGTCCTATAGTTCTATTATCATATAATAGGATAGTAATCAATTTTGTTCCTAATATTCCTAGTAGACTATACATCTAACGTCCCATCATTATGGGGAAGCTAATGATCAGGTAGACTGATGGAAGCACTGGTCTAATTCATTCAGCAGCAATCCATAGAGAAGTATAGCAATGTAGCTTCACTTGATGATTGATGACTTTCTTTCGCTAGAAATTCATCGTAAAGCTTGATGGAAGACACATTAAACTAAAAAAGATAAGCATTTAAATTAATACCTCATTCGAATTTGATTTTCAAATGAGCGATCAAATAATGAACACAGACATATTGAAGATCTTTTGAAGCTAAAGTTCACTCCATTAGATCTGCTGTGTACAAAGGACATCAAAACTACTTGCTTCAGCTTGAGACATAATGCATCATATTCCTTATTAAAGTAAATGATAATCCAAATAGCCAATCTTATCTAGGTTGAAAGTGAAGCATCCACCCACTCACTTGTCATTATTCACCGAGACACCGTAAATCTGCCCTCACCATCATCCATATCATCCTCTTACAACTTCCTCTTTCTTTTCTTGTTCCTCCCTCCTTTTAAACCTAGTCACCTTCATCATCATGACTCCATGATCCTTCACCTGCTACAACAAAAGAGTCCTATTGGAGCACCCCCCACAGGACACGTTGTTTTCTTATTCTTTATCATGCTGTAGCAAATGAGTTCCTGGGATGGATGTTGATGAGTTTCAGAAATCTCGTGCATGATGGACAGGTGCCAATTCATCAAGGGCGGTGTGGTGGATTGAGAGGACGTCCGGAGAGGATCAGGGAGGATGCATTGGTTGGTCCACAGGAAATCAACCCCGATCATTCTCACCCTGTTTACAAATCCCTTCGATGGCCTGGTGAATAGCGGCTTCGTAATCCACCGCTCCTTTTCCTTGTTCACGGCACCGCGATGATTTTATTTTGTTAAGTCGCTGTACGGGAGAATTAAAAAATCTTGACAAATATGCTGAATCCTACCAAACCAAGTGATCGTATTGAAGCAAAGAATGTTGCAGTGGGGCGGCATTGACGATAACTGCTGCTGTCTTGGTGTGTGAGGCCAAGATGTGTTGGGAGGCAAAAATTCCCATGTTGGGTGAGAATGGTTTGTTTGCGTATGTTTTGTTGAGCGTAGATGCAGGTATGATTTTTACAGTTGCCAGATGGCGGGAGCGTAAAATCAAGAATAGGACAATAGGATAGAAATGATTCAGTCCCATGGGAGGGGGTATCGACTCCCTCTCAAGGGACTCAGTTTAGAAATCAATTTAGAAAGACCTAGTTCAAGTTTAGGATATTGCTACCGTAATTACTGGTGTATAAGAACCACCGGTGTATAAGAACCACCACTGCAAAATGACCCATTTTGATGGACATTTTCAGTTTCGGTCAATTAACACACTATGTTGCCTCTAAACAATAGGTCATTTAGATTCTCCTCATCGGGAACAATACGCCCATATGTTTCAGTCCACATGGGTCCCATTATTCACTGAGTTGCACTACTATGACCGAAAACTCACCACACATCACGCTTACAACAAACACACACATCACATGGACGAGCAATGGATGAAAGGGTACATAGTGGCTACCTCCAAGTAAATAGGGTAATTTTTTCAGATACATTTATTTTTTCATTGCGATGGGGAGACTAACTTCATTCGTAGTATAAGAACCACTTATTGTATCTTTTGAAAATGACGGGACATTTTGTGGTTCTTATACACCAGTAATTACGGTAGATGAGGGAAAGCAAAAAAACTGAAATAGGAAATAGGACTTTAAGGATCTAGGAATATTAGGAGGGCTCCACTATGGTATCGTACCAAAAAATTGCACCACTTGGGTGAATAATTCCAAATTGTTGCCATATCCTCCTTATGGGACAGAATAAAACACACCATTGAATGTTTTAAAAACATGACTTTTTAAAGGTACAAGTATTATTTACTATTTACAGAAACCATTTTTGTTGATTGTTAGAATATTTTGTGGGTGACAGCAATGTAAGAATTGCAGGAAAGGGTCTACCACAGCGTAGCATGAAGGAAGCATGAAGAGGTTGCAACCATGAAGATGGGCAGAAGTTCAGCTTCTCGGGGCTTCTCAGAGGAGAGCGATGAATAAAATTGACTTCTCTCACCTTGTAGAGTCTCTTGGGGTGTTGGGGACGCCTTGGGGAGGACGGACGGATGCTGGGAGGATGGATATTGATAATGTAGCCGCTGAGTAATTGAGGCATGTTGGGGTGTTGATAGCAATGGTATTTTCTTGGCCTCTGGCAGTGATATGGTCTTGTGGATGGTTGGAAATGATTCACCAAGGGGCATATTGATGCGAATCTATTGTCGGAAGTCGTTGGACACACAGTGGTGGAAGTGCTGGATCGTCGGAAATTGGGGGATTTTCAGTCATGGTGGAAGCATTTTTCGATGATTTAAGTATCCTAAAGCATGTGTTTTTTTGAGATGTCAAAAAAAGTAAAACACACACAGACCATAAAAAATAGGCCAAGTTTCACATTCAATTCTCAATTTCAGCAGGTTTTTTGGATGACTTCTGATTATGCCTGGCCCCCAAACCCATATGCTGTTAGAAAGCTGTGCTCTCCAGGTTTCTAACTGTAGTGAGGGTTGTACACGAAACCCAATAGTTTTAGTTTTATGACCGATCTAGTGACAAAATTATCGTAAAAAAACGCCATTGCGTGCTTTGTCCCACAAGGAGACAGTGTAGAATTCAGTATGATTCTTAACAAGGGATTTCATATAGTGTTGTCTTGTACCATTTGCCACTCTGTCATTGGGGCCAGTAATACATCATGATGAATGTGATTTCACCGGGTATGGTACCATACATCAAACAACCACCCCACAACCTCCCACAACAAAAGAAACCTCTATGTTAATGTCAAAATAACACTGAGATGGTATTTTTTTCTCTTCCTCATACTTTCCCCATCCAAACTTTCCTGCCATTTTCAACATCCAGTACAATATACCGTAATATTGTATGATTGAAAATAACATTTTGGTGGTACAGGGAGTCACATATACCACAAAAATTTGCTAACAATTTAATATGGGATACCTTTAAATGGACAAAATACCACTGGATATCTTTTGACATCACTACACTCATTAGTACCTCAAGAGTATGGTACAATATTGATGAAATCGGGCTTGGAAGCTGAAAGAGAACACTACATTGTGCAAAATGAGTCCACACATTATTTCATGCATTGTGCCTCGTCGTGCCTGAACACAGCTGCTTTCATCATGTCCCATGTCACATGGTACAAAACCATCTAAAACAAATTTATTAAATAAAATCAACATCACGAATGACCACAAGTTGCCGCAATCAGCGTCAACAAGGAAATGTCATCAATTCCTTTGCCGCCGCCTTTGCAGCAGCAGATTCTCCTCCAAATCCTCGCGTCCAACCCCTTCCTCCTCCCCCTCCTCCTGAACAGCAGCAGCAACAGTTACCAGCTGTCTTTGAAGGGGATGCGCAGACGCACCATCAACAACAACACCCTAATCCTCCTCATCGTCACCCAGCCGTTCAGCCAGTGCGAAGGCAGCCACGTTGTCCCCATCGCCAGCAGCAATCGAACCGCAAAGAATATATTCCTTCCCTCATTCACTTCATGTCATGGAGGGATCATGTCAACTATCCCCGTGGCCATCATTCTCACACAAGGAAATCCAAGATATCACAGCGGACGAGATTGTCAAGTGGGTAAAGTGGCGCGTCTTTGGCAGCGCGGATGCTGACGATGGCATTGAGCCACCGATCCACCACAGAAATTTCATTGTTTGCAGTTGGACAAAAGTTTTTCCTACTTCATGCCAAATAACCACCTGCAGTGGAACAACGGCAGCCAAACAGGCAACCCCACTCGATCACCGCATTTGGCCAAGGTCCTCAGAAACATCAAGAGGATGCAAGTCCAAGGTCGAGGAGCTACATCAAGGGTTAGAAGGCCATTCACTTCTCAAGAATTTGAGCAAGTGACGGAGCTCTGTTCCACATTAGAACCAAAGGAAAAGGCTTTGTGTAGCGTTGCGTACTTTGCATTTCAGCTTGCTATGATTTCGAGGTTAGATTATGCAGCAAAGTTCCACCTGCCAGATCTCAAGGCCTATGCAAAATACCAAGACTATGCCATCATGAGCCATCTGCCGTGGTCCAAAAATGTGAGAGAAGTAAGAGATACACTGTCGCAGCTTCTCTTTGCTGCAATGGACCCATGGTATGATACACACTCACTCTTGGGTCTCTGGCTTGAATATTGCTTTGAATTCCTTCCAGAAGACAATGAATTTGTCTTCTGCATTGATGATTGCGATGATCGTAAAATTCTTGTCTCCATCCTCAAGCGCGATGATTTCATTGTTAGAGATGATAGACTACTAGGTACACACAGCACTTGCAAGTATGCTGTAACCTATTGCTGTGGGGTTGGGTGTTCCAAGGTAAGAGGTTGAAATTTGTTTGTTGAATATAATTGTATCTAACTTCATTTCATAATTTTGTTTAGGATGACTCTGATTCTTGTGGACGTTGGAAGAATAGCCGGCGTCAACACGACACTTATGCAGATACCAATATCCCATTTGTTGATGCAAAGGTGGCTGCAGCACTCTGCGGGGGAAGAGTGGTGGCTCATTTGGTTGATGGGGACTCAGGGATAACAGATCAGTGGATCCTTGACTATGTTGTACCAAACATGTGCCGAGCAGGGATTCCTTGTCAGGTTTGCCTTGTTTTGGGACGCGCAATACGCTGGAGGATGTTTGATCCATCAGGAGATGACTTGGTTCCTGACGAGCATTGCAGAAGAGTGATGGCAAGGTATTCAGACCTTGGAGTTGACAATTTACTTAGTTCGGGTTCCAATCCAGTGAGGAAAGTTCCTCTTATTGTTGATGGCTATGATACAGAAGTTTTACTTGACAGGGCAGTCGGTGGAGGTGAATATGAAGATAAGGGAAGTGTGGATGGGAACAGAAATGATTCATTGGGTGTGAGGCAGCGTTTGGGGATGCGAAGACAGGAGATTCGACTCTTAGCGTCCCAAGGTAAGTGTTGTATTGGTTGTGTTTGTGTCACTAGACCTACAACTTGGCTGTTCTTTTCTAATGATGGTTTTAAAAGTTGCTCATATGAGACAGGATCTTGCGGACTCAAGGTTAGATTATGAGCGTCAGCTTGTTGTGATTAGAAGACAATTGACACGGATGAACAAGAACATCATCCGTTTCATAAACAGGCCCACCCATTCGGTCAACATTCGACACAACAGCTTCAGATCTGATCAACAGCACAATAACCCTGGAACTTTTGCAGCAGGAGGTGAAGAAGAAGTAAACACTGTTCCTCTTCTTTCCTGTGATTGATGTTGAGATGGAGGAACTACCAGCAGAGCCTCATGTTGTGGCAACACTTTTAAGCTGTCATCGTTCATTGCATGATCTTTGGAGAGAGTATGCCTTTGGAAGTACTGATGTGAAAGCAGCAAAGGATTTCACTGTGAAGGAGAGGGGTGCAGTGAAGTATAAATACTACAGGAGGAATGTCTTTTGGGGGAAAGTTTCTGAGCTGATCTTGGCAGGTTATTCGTCTGACGAAGCATGTGATATGATTTATAGGTGTTATGATCGTGGTACTTCTGTTACAAAGATTATCAATCTCATGATCGGGGACAAAAAAGGGGTGGGCATCCTGGGCTTGCGATTTGTCTGAGGTGATTGGTTTATTTGTCCTTCTCGTGTATGAAAAATATTTTTTAGTCTTAGCGATTTTTTTGAGATCACATGGTATCTATGATTTAGTTAGACCTTTCGTGAAAACTTCTCAGGACTTTGTATAAAATCATTTTGTACTTAGATGGTTATTTTTGGTGGTATCTATAGTGTTACAATTTTGCAACACACTCATGTTAATTTTCAAATAACACCAGGGTGATATTTTTCGAACTCGTGAGTTGTCTAATCATTCAGCGAGCTTGCCGGAAATTTTCATTTTGATGGTCAGGTCACTCTATGTTTGCTCAGAAATGCTTTGGCCACTTTTTCTAGACAGCAGTCTTTCTACATACTGTACATGCCTGTGTATATACGTCTGTGCCAGTATATTTACAGAGACGTTTCAAATATGGGTACCAACATCATAACTTCTTTCACATTCTCAACACACACCAGCAGACATCATCATCTATCATGAGAGACCATCACTCTCTTTAATTTTTTCACCATCCAAACACAAATGGACAATCACGACAAGTTTGCATTATTGGCATCTGGCTTTTCCATCATTTCCTCTACTGCAAGAATTAATTTGCATGTCAACTACAATTATCATACCAACACTTTATCCCCTCAATACATATATATGCTAGTAACAATATTTATACTATACAAGTGTGTCTACTGGGCTATGGTAGGCATCTTGAATCTTGCACCTTGATACTGACAGTTAGCAGGTAAAATTATGCATTTTAGCATGCTAATGTGTATACGGTATACCATGCATGCATCCTGGCATAGTATTGTGTTGCCGTCCAAAAATTACTCCATTGTGGCCTCCAGATCCACTCTGATGCCACCAATCTTGCCCCCCCTGTTTTTCTCATACACCATCACGGGCTGCAAGCACAACATACACCTCTCCACCTACCTGACTTTTTTCTACATTTTTGAATCATAATTTCCAATTCATAAGTTGCACACCCTCTATGTATTTTTGTATCTCTCACTTCTTGCACACTACGTCTGGCACTGCTGTGACCACCAGCCCACTGACAATAGGGAAAGGGATCCATGTCTGTGAGCACAGGGTTTATTCAGGTTTTTTCCATCCGTTTCATTCATATTTTTAGTGCCAGTCTTCAATTTAATTCTTACTCTCCCCATGGAATCAACACTGCTCATCTCTTTTCTGATGCCGGAACTGCCTCCCGCCCCCTCCCCATTCTGGAGGTGAGGAATAATGAGTTTGTCTTTTGTTGTTTTAGCTATTAGGTGATAGCTTATGTATTAAAGTAGTATCCATTTTATTGGCTGACTACATTGAGACTTCCCTTAGTTTAAGAGTATTCTGTCACAGTATATTTCAGTAGCAAGATCTTTGGATCTCTAGCCCAACAGTTGCAATCAAGACCTTTAAGTTGTTACACTGTAGCATTCCTTATAACTAGATTGTTTTTGACACGTAGTAGGTGCCTCTTGTTTTCATGTTGTTCGCGATACCTTCTATCGTTGAAGGTTTTAAATTTATTTTAAATGCGAGTTTTTGATAGAAGGTAATTTTCGGTGTCATACAAAGTAACATATTTATTATTTATATCACACCTTCATGGTACCTATGGTATTGTACCTACCTAGATACCTGTTAGTCTCCTGTTGGTGCATATTGTATGGTACAATAATATGCAACTTGTCGGTGAAACTGTACGTTACCGTACAGTATCGTACAATACCTCTCGCTTTTGTCAGCTTTTGTCCCACACACCTGTCGAAGATAAGAACAGATCAGTGCGATTGCAATCTATTGCAATAGGTTGCAAGCACAAGTAGTTCACAAGAGATCACAAGTATTCGTTCACATTCCCTCTCTTGCATCAATGATTCATGAAAAGCAAGTTCGACAGCTTTGCGCAGTTCATACTGTTAACAACCTATTGCAGATTCCATCCTGCTTCAAGTGGTGCGAGCCTACTGGCGACGCAAAATCTAGTAACGTCGCCTGCAGAGGGTATTCTGCCGATACCACGCCGGAAAACAATACATCTGAAAACGATGATAACCCGAGGATAGATTCATATCGTCAGATCCACAGGTGGTCATGCAGCAGGCAGGTTTTGCATCAATTCGAGCAGCCACCATCATCGATGCCCACTGCCGCTGACCAAAGATGGCGTGCTGCTACTCAAGTCGAGTTCGACGAAATCGCACAAGAGATAACAATGCGCGAGAGCTTACTGATGGAAGGAATCCATATGGAAGGCTCTGATGAGAATGAACAGACGAGCCACGACAATATGCCACCATCAAGAGCAAGTCATTCCACCTTGCAAAAAATATTTAGTCATCATGGGACTCCGTTCCTAGGCAACTACTCTCTCGAAGTCTTGCAAGTAGCATTGAACAGACGTGGAGTTATCCTGGATTGCTTACGCATGCCTGAAGTTGGAGGAGAAGCAGATATTGACACTGACGCAAGCAACACAGCAAAAATATCGTCTTTCCACGTCGGTTACATTGTATACGACCAAAGGCATTCACTTTCGTCATATTTGAAACGGATTGGCAAGTATGTTCCAATTCTAAAACACTTTTGCCAAGGCAAGCACTGGTATGCCATAACTCGCATGTGCTATCATTGCAAAGAGATCAATGATTCATTAAATAGCAGTAAACCTATCATCAAAGCGAATGAGTTGGATAAAATCGAGAACAAGTCTACTGGTCCCTGGTACGTTATTGACAGCAAACTGGATGAAATCCCAATCTATGACTCTTACAAGCAATTGTTGCATTTTCTGAGAGCGATTCAAAAGTCGGGTGGTCTCGTATTTCGCGCATCATTTTGCCCTCTGCCATCTGCTGAGTCCAGCATACAATAGATACGGAACTCTAACGTTGCTTTGGTTGATTTGAGCCATGGATTGGAAAACAAATCATAAGTATTTTTGTTGTATTTGCATCTAAGATTATTTCTTTGCGAGTGGTATGAGTCTGTATGAGTAAGAATCTATTGGGAGCCACGTTTACTCTATGTCCCCAACATAATACGCCTTTGCGCATTTTACTGGATTTAACATTTAGCTGCCATATCAACTACCGTATATCACGGTTTATAAGTCCCCATGGATTATAAGACCCCCCCAACTTTTTTTCTGTACATTTGTGTTTTTCACTTTGATAAACACCCCAAAATTCTCTAAAGCCATCTTAGAACGCTTGCCCTCATAAACTACAACACTCATACAGGTTTTTCTCCTCATAACTCCTTCTAGTTGCCAGGTTACACCTATAAGCCTCAAAACTCACCACACATCGCGGCGAAGCAAAATAATCCAAAGAAGTGGACAGGGAGTGATGAATTGAAGGTGAATTGAGAGGTATTAATAGAAATACACCACCAATGGATCGGAAAATGGCGGGAAATGGAGTGAAATAGAGTACAAAAAATATTGCAAGTAGATAAACAGGATACATTTATCTCTTCACAGTGCTACAGTCACTAGCTTTGCACGGATTATAAGACCCTCCAAAAGGTATCTTTGTACATTTGGGGGGTCCTATAAACCGTGATATACAGTAGCACTTTGTGTGTATGGTACAAAGAACTACCATAGGTCTCGGTTCATTAAGAGCCTGAAAATGTCAAATGATACATTTAATTTTATCTTATAATCCTTACCAAGTTAGAGATGCTAACAGGAAGAAAAAAGATAAGTACCCACCCTATTTACCAAAATACACCTTGGTACTGTATTTTGCCCCAATTTTGTTTTGCTTTGGCACCCAATTGTCTTTATTCCCCACTCATTGTCCTCTTTTTCATCGTGCCACTCACCCATCACCAGCTCCACTCATCTTTCATCTCCCCAACCAACTCATGCATTTGGATTGTACAAAACTTTATCACATTCCAAGCCTTCAACATGGATGCCAAAACCAAAGGTACGGTAAGCCGAAAGTCCTATGAAATAAAGGACAAAAGCAATTTTGTTCTGCAAATTGAGAAACTTGTCTTGACCGGATTGTTCAGTTGCCATAAAGCTTGTGTGCATGTGGGCATCCTTCTGTTGTACTACTCTCGATGGAAGATGCTGCTCGAGAAAGTTGATGCATTGAACCCCGGCATGGAGTTTGTGTCCTATAATACAAAGGGTACATCTCAAAAGATCCACCCGGGCCAAGAAAGTGTCCTTGCAGAAGTAAAGAAACAGCTCCAAGAATTCACGTTCAAACTTCGAGAGCAGGGTGTTCAAGTCACCAATAGGATGGTGATGCGAGAGGCTGCTTGCCTTCTTCCATGCTTCAAGGACGAGATGCAACGAGCCCAGGAGTTGGCAGTACATTGCTTCACTCAATCCGTTGGTCTCATGTATTGGTGTGCGATGCACACTGCGCAAAAACATTTCATGGTAACAGAGGCAGATGCAAAAGACTTCATTGCTGTGATGAAATCGAAGCTGAAGGGTAGGAACCTTGACAATATCCTGAACATGGACCAGACGCTGACCCGTCCTCATACCACTCCAACATGACACTCAAAGTCAAAGGAGCGTGGACGGTACATTCCCAAGCTTCAACCACCGAGACGAAGTGTGTCACTCTTGCTGGGACAGTCACGGCAAGTGAGAAGTGAGAAAATGTTGACGCTCTTTGACATCCTTAAGGGTAAGCCCCCAGGATGGATTGCACTTTGCGAATTTGGGACCTACCCAGACGAGTGAAGGTATGTGTGCCAAGAGAAGGCATGGGTGGATCAATCAAAGATGAACCAGTGGATCAACGCCGTCCTACAGCCGTGGAAGGTGAATAGGGACGAAAACAACCAATCGGTTGAGCCACCCATCCTAAGTTTAGATGTCTACTGGGTGCATCAGATGGGTTTGGAAGTCAATTGGATTCAATTCATGGGGATTGAGGTCGTGCACATCCCGGTGGGCTGCACGTACTTGTACTAGCCCATTGACTCATCAAAAGTCATCTTCGTCAAAAGTGGGAAGACTGGATGACAGAAGGGGATGGGATTGTTGACGGGGCTGCAAAGGAACCCTCCTGTAAATTGGTGGCAGAGTGGATTGTCCAAGTCTATGAGGACATTCCTGAGGAAATTGGGCGAAATGCATGGAAACATAGGGGATACAAACGGGTCAATTAATTATCTATAATTAGCAAACTAATTACATATGGAGGACTTTGCAAAGTAAACAAACAGCAGATTAATTTAATACTAATTGAATGATTTTTCAATTACAATTTGTTCACCGTTTTGGTGTATGCATGACCTCGGTTGCGGTGATACAATGCACATGTACTAAGGTTTTTGGAATCCGGAAGAAAAACTTCCTTGATCCGGAGCAAACATGCCACCAATTGTGAGCTCAGCAACCATCTGTGCCATCCTCTTGCACGGTGTAGCCTGCGAGGTGAATTCGCTTGACTAGGGGCTAGCACACCAACCTCCCCACGCCATTCCCCTGACTCTCAATCAATGCATTACCACATCCATAAGGGTGCGCATCACAGCTGTGTCCATGATCCTCCGGGAGGAAGCTGACAAGAACAATTTTCACCATTTTTTGTTGGGTTGTGTGTGGTGTTTAATATGTTGTGATGTGAGTGTAGCGGGATGTGGGCATAACTCAGCAACCAACCAGAGTTTTAGGTCCTATGCATATTGCCATGTTACTGTTGAGAAGGAGAATTGATCTATGATGGTTTTAGAATGTCCGGGGCCAATTTAATTGGTTAAAAACACAAATGTCATGAAAATTGGGGAAATATGTCTTATAATCCATGGGCTCTTATAAACCAAGATCTACAGTATGTTTTATGTTCTGTCACTTGGCTGAAATTACACATTTCCAACATGATGGCATACTTTTTCCATCAAAAAGTGCTGCCTGTTAAATTACAAGAAATTCCAGATTTTTGTGGAGAATTCACCAAAAAACCTGATCAGATCAGCAAGCAAAGCTGCAGTTTCCTGTTGGGATAACCAGTCTTCATTCAACCAGAGCAAGACAATTTTTTTGAAATATATTATTGTTGCAGGCTCCTAGGATGGCCATTTAGACAATACCATATGGTTTGACAGAGCAGAATAGAAGCTCAAAGTCACAAAGCCCTGGTGAATTCCATTTACTTGTGAGAGTGGGTTTTCTGTTTTCTGCTTCACAGATGGACATGTTTTGATCATTTATCTTGTTTCAAAAGTAAGTCCGTCAGATTCTTCCACCAAGACCAGAAAACAACATACCTTACTCCCATTTAAGTCAGTCTTCTTTCTAGCAATGGCCAGAGAAAAAGGAGGAGTTCCTGGCACTTGAAGAGCCAGTGTCCATTACATTTTGACTGCAATCCCAAAGTCAGTAGAACTGGGTTTATTTCAGTGAGTGAATTTGCAATACTGGTGAAGGCCTGATAGGCACATGCAAACAAAAATTTTCAAGTAGCTTGTCTTTATTTCTGAGAGTGAAGTGAAACAGGAGATATTTGGGTAGAAAATCCAAGTTCTTAAAATGAAGTGGAACTCTTCAATTGTGTCTCAGACCAACCCATCTTCATTTCAATCATTTCTGACTTTTAGGATGGTTTTGTTTTCAATTCTGCTCTCATAAAATTGTCAAAAGGACCATCTGCAATTGTTATTCCCCACAGACTATCACTTACTATGTCTGGTGAAGAGTTTCTTGCCTTGGACATTGAACACGAAGATGAGGAGGACAGTGAGCTGGTCATTGATGAAAGGATGAGTGATCATGATGTACCAGAAGAGTTCAAGACTGTGTGGTAGTCTGCCAACATCCGCAGGTACCATGATGCCAAGGAAGAAAAGAAGTAGAATTGTATACATTGTTGGCAGGGTTGTGATCTATGGCAATAGAACTCTTCATTGTCAGGCTACTTGTTGCAGTGGTGTCATTGCAGAGCATTGGTGTAGAAGATATGCAGTTCTGAAGGCCAAGCAGTCTGTGAAGAAGGCAGAAGTTTCGAAATGTTGTTGTGGTGGTGGAGATTTCCAGTGATGGAGCTTCTCAAATTAAGGCCATATATATTATCAACAGTCCCATCAGAAACAATGTTGCTAATGTCCTTATTTATGCCTATTTTGTAAGGTCATACAATGAACAATTAATTTCTGGACAACTAAACACTAGAAGTAGTATTTCCCCTTATTTCCTACCCCTTTGTCTGAGATCAAATAAAAAACAAGGACGACTCATTTTTGTAGTTTCTTCTCTCCTTTCAATGTTTTGTATGACTTGCCTCCAAGACACTAATGGTCAGCCGTGGGGACTAGTGGCTATGGCTATGAGTCATAGTCAGGCTACATACCAATTTCTATTTCATACTCTACATGACTAGTGCGACAACTAGTACCCACACCCAGCTAGTAAAATTGATATAAACTACAGTTACAGTAGGCTATTATGCGTAACCAAATTAATCAATAAATAAATTACAATGACATATAAGCTTAGAACCCATAAACAATTAACCAGTAATAATGCTTCTTCCTTGTCCTCTTGCTCCTCCTTGGATGATCAGCACTCCAAGTTGATCTCTTGTGGTAGTCTCAAGAAGACTATCAGCACTCCGACTTGACCTCATGGTAGACTCATAAGCATTTGCATCTTGTGTTGCCCCCGTTGACACTGCCTCTAAAAACTCTGCCCTTGCATTTTCCCTATGTTTCTCTCTATTCTTCCTCTTATTATCTTGACACTGCTCCCTCTTCTTCTGTTGGCTCCTTGTTAGTATGAACTTCTTCAGTTCATTAGGTAAGATGAAGTGGGTCTTGTGGGGTATCTTCCCACAACCAATAAAATTGTTACCAGACATCCTGTGCTCCTCAATGCAGGAGTCATTTCTGCCCGCATCCTTGTCAACTCTACTAACCTGGCACAGTGGCATATTACAATCCCTACACTTCCACTGGGTGTTGCAAAATTTTTCAGAATACTGACGACAAACATAACAGCTCTATTGACACACCCTTGGATGCTTTCCAGGTTCCTTTGGATAATGAGTGCTCACATCTGGCTAGTATTATGAACAGTTGGTTTAGCATTGACTTCCGAGGCACTTGTTGCTCTAACGCTGGGTTGATTACCAATCCTGGGTTGATTACCAATCCTAAATTGGAAGTTTCCATCAGTGAGTGGCCTTCCAATAAATTTGCCATGGTTTTAATGTCAAAATCATCAACTAAGACGTCTTTGTCTTCCTTATCCACACCAACAAGTTTGATTGTCAAATCAAGTGACGCCACATGACCGAATCGCATCCTACGATCCCACCTTTTCAGATCTACCACTGACATTCCCAAAAATGTAGTAAGGATCTGAGTCCAGCAGTTCTCTGTCAACCAATGACTCTCAAGAGCAAGTGCATTATGTCATGCTATATTGTGTTTGTGAATAAGTGGGAGGAATCATAAAGCATGTGCACAACAGTTGGTTGTGGCAATAGCTTCTCTTGTACATTACCATATTCATATTCAAAACGTGATATGTATGGATCAGTATGCATCACTGTCTTCCCACAGCTTGAGACCATGTAAGCAACACCCTTTGTAGACCAGGCATATGCCATGACATACAAGTTAACTCCACCAATTGTAGCTTGCATCACTAACCAGTGACCAGCGGGACGGCTTCCATGTCGTGCGCACAGAATGGCATGCAGGACCTTGATTGGAAACTAGTTCAAATTTTGCTCGATAATGAAGGTTGAATGCAGTTTTTAAAACCCACATGAGTTCAATACATGACTCTATTGAACCAAACCATGCATCCCTGCCTATCCATCCTCCTTTAATAACATTTGCATCTATGCTTGCCGTAGAACTTCAGCAGTAAGATAAGATATCTCCTCTCCCTTTGGAGGATGGGACTGAACTGCAGGGTTGCTGTACTTCTTCTTCCATTGGTTAGTTGATGAGTCTACAATGTCATGATGAACAAAAATTCCTGTTGTACACCCTACCACATTTTGAATCATAGTACCCAATGGAACAGGTTTGGGAGGCTCATGACTTATGTGAGGAAGTCCTCCCTTCTTAGAAGTCTTGGGTCTCCAACCAGACATTGACTCATCAAGCATATGATAAATGACATGAATAGCCTTCTTCCTGATAGTGTTACACTCATTGTCATAGGGAGTTATAAATTCAAATGGCAAGAGTCCTCTTTCAACATCCCACTACTTCTTGTCTGCCCAGAGGTATGGAAAGCCATAGAGGAATGCTTTCATACAGTCAATTGAAATATACTGTGAATTATTGGGATAATGTTTCATCCCAGCAGATAGACCGCTCTTCCAAAGCTTTTCCACACCTGGACGGACCTCCAAAACAGAAGTGACCATCACAGTCAAACAGATTTTGATCTTGCATTGGAACAACACAAATATGAGTGAAATGTACTAACACAAAAAAACAGAATAAACAAAGTACACACCAGTTCACCAGGATCCCGAGAACCCTCACAATGGAATACAGTTTTGTCTCTCTCAACCCTTCTCTTCCAAGGGTTCTGTTGTCTGGGGTTCTTGCTGTCATGGTGCAAGAACTCATCAAGTACTTTTGTTTTGCCTTCAATGGGTGGAAAAAACTTTTCACCTCCATAGGATCAGCATTCCATTGGATTGCTTCTTGGAAAACCGCACCATCATCATCCCTACCCTCCGTAGGGCATACAGTTATTTGCTCAGATTCAGACAGTATCCTCCATTCAATTTTATCCTCCTCCTCTTTCCCATACTTAAACAAAAATGATCTTGCAATTGCTTGCATCTCTGTGCTCAGTGAAGAGAAATAGTCATAAGACTCTTTCATGTAGTCTACTGCTTTCTGTTTCCCCAAAGATGGAGGCGCCACTTCAGCACACTCTTTGATCATCTCATCTGTGGCTCTTGTGCTTGGGACATATGGTAGTTCCTCTTCCCCCCTCCCCAATACTTCAATGTCCTTCCTGGCCAATACAATCTCATTGTCATTCAAAGGAAGGAGATCAAGTCAAACTTTGTAGAGCTTGCTGTTTGGTGCTTTCCCCAGACAAACACCAAAGAACCTGAACTTGTTTGAAGGATAAAGGTCAATGAGTTGAAAAGCTTCTGAGGCAACATCAATTAGATATTTGACAAGCCTTCTCTCCATGTATACCCTCTTGCCCTGAGCAATTTGATGCTTCTCAGATTTACTTGCATGCCGGGAGGAAGTATTTGCTGAGGTGACAGCAGAAACAGAGCCCCTCTTGTTATAACTTGGCTCTTCTATGGCCATGGAAGTTCCTCCTTCAACTTGATCTTCCTGTTCATCTTCAAAAGGATCATGAACAGCACCTTCAAATTCAACAGTGTCTGTATTGGGGGGTCTATTGGGTTGACTTGCTGGGCAGGCAGTGGAGGCACAGCTGTTGGACTCTGAGACATGGCATGAAATAAATGAAGTCGAATCCAGATGCAGGCTTTGATTCCACAAAGCAGGGAGATTCTACACGATTGTCATTGTGGAAAAGCAATCACAATGATATAGTAGACAAAGGGATTGGTTTTTGACAGGGCGACTGGCTTTGTTGTCTTATTTTGATGCAGCTCAGCAGAATAAATGGGTTTGTTGATGACGCATCTGTGGAAATGAGATCACAATCTTCCAAAGCTTTTCCACACCTGGACGGACCTCCAAAACAGAAGTGACCATCACAGTCAAACAGATTTTGATCTTGCATTGGAACAACACAAATATGAGTGAAATGTACTAACACACAAAAGAAATAAACAAAAGTACACACCAGTTCACCAGGATCCCTAGAACCCTCACAATGGAATACAGTTTTGTCTCTCTCAACCCTTCTCTTCCAAGGGCACTGCAAACAAAAAACACCGGTGATTTGGTTTCCCAATGGTGTGCTCTTGGGATTGGTGATGACCAGCTGAGGCTCCAGTGACTGGAACATAACTAGATCGTGGAAAGACACATGTGCAATTTTGACTATGCACCTGACTATATTCAGACGTGACTTCATAGTCCTTACGGCTGACCACTAGCACATGAACTGCATGATGGATTATTTGTACAAATGCACATTTACCACACTTTATTGACACAAATGTACAACAATAAGAAAAGTTGGTTTTCTTGCAATGTCAAGTTTTTTGTCATTTAGAATTTTAAAAATGTTCCCATATGTATTATTTGATGTTGTTACTACTATCAAACCTGCGGCAATCAAAATGTCAAAAGATAACTTGCTATCAAGATTTTTCAAAATCTTTGTTGTACGGGAAACTGAGCCAACTTTTCTCCTCCTCCTCCTCCTCCTCCTCCTCCTCCTCCTCCTCGTTCTCTTTCAGTGTGACACGTTTTTCACCTTTGACCATAACAGGTACTTCAACCATGCTCATAGGTGTTATGACTTGTAAATATTTTTTTGGTTTTACGTCCATGAGTAGTCAAATCGCTTTAATGTTTTCTACCCTTAAAATTGTATCTTATCTCCAAAATGGGCATGTTCACATGCACTCTTCAGAGTTTCACTGTCATGTATGGAGAAACCATCCACAAGGGTTTTCCAGTGTTTTACATGTTAAACACCGGCAAAAGAGAATGTCCATGGATACCCCTGTTTTACAGTAGGTTGTTACTGTTGGGAGATATAACTATAAATAATATCACTCTTGTCATCTCCAATCATTATCTTACTAGTTTTAAGTGTAAGTCATCACAGTGGAGTCTCTCTCACATCAAGGTGAACCACTTGCTAATTGTATTGTGTATGTAAGACCACATGTGGAGATTACTTTTACTTTCATGACAACTTTAAATAGACGCAGCAGTGCTACGCGTAAATGATTGATGACAACCAAACAGTAGAATAATGATTTATTAAAGGTGCATATATCAGTCTTTTTACTCGATCTTCAACAGAAAAAAATCCAACTCACTACCATGAGTTACAAAGACATGCTGTCACTATCGCATAGGGCTAGTGTGACTGTGACAAAGGGCAGATGCCATTAGATCTGCTTCGATTACCGAGGACTTGTCAAGTAACTATGAGATACACATCTTTCTCTTCCTTCTTATTTTTGGCCGACAAATGATATCATAACTTTTCAATATGCCAATGGAAACATGTAAGAAAATAACCATACCCCAGATGCTAAGAGGACTGGGAAGACCTCTCACCATTCAACTCAAGTCCCATACCTGGCCAAGAAGACATCTGTATGAAAATGCCAACACCCAGTAAAAAGAAGTGCAAGAAAAACACTGATCTTAAGCCTATTACCGGCTAGGCTACTGGCACGACAACGGCCATACTAATTGCAGTTCACTTTACCCATACAAAAAGCCCATCAAGTTTTCAACATTTGAAACCAAGTACAACATGGTATATCCGGACAATCTTCGCATGGATGGATTGAGCTTTGCCGAATCCCTCAAGGCATATGAAGAACATATTCTGTCTGAGTCAAGGGTACTACTAAGAGAACAAGAGAGTGTGTGAAGCACTCCTTCTTGAATTTGTGCAGTACATTACGGAACAATGTCCATGGTTGAACAAAGACCTCAAGCATGTGGTCACAGTTCCTGATGGCACTCACACAGTACCAGCTGTCATCTTGCAGCTCTGCAGTGATGTCATTACGGAAAAAGGAGAATAGCGCACACTCTCCTCTTTGGGTTTCTATCTTCCAAAACACCCAAAAGAGCATCTGCTAAGGCCTCCAACCTTCTCCCATCATGATGTACTGTCATACTATCTTGGGAATGTCAAAGGACCTGTTTGACTGGCGCTTCCAGTTGAACCAAGATTTCAACTTCACAGGAGACCTAACCATAAATCTCAACAAGTTGTTTGAGAACTGTGCAAATATGCATGGCTCTATGTATGGCTTGGATGCTGGTTTTCAGATCCTAAAAAACATGAGGCTGTCAAAATACATTCGCATTGACATCCTTGATGAGAATGATCCCAAGGATCACCAGAGGATAAGGTTGGTGCAATCCTTGGTGACTTCTTTGGGGTTTTGTGGAGGGAAGGAGCACACGGAACTGCTAGTTAAGCACTTGGAGGTAGGAGTATTTGAAGTGGGACATGAGCTTGAAGGCTCAGAGGTTTATGGTCTTGCTACCAAGGAAGACAAGACTACCAAGCTCGTGACTACAATCACAATCCTTGCAAGAAGTAAGTATACTCGTATCCCCATAGGAGATAAGACTCACCCTTCTTCTGCTGGGGATACTATCTATCGTTATCTCAAGAAGATCACTCTGTGATAGAAGCGCTTCTACTGCAAGGTGGCCTCTGGTTTTGTAAGGCTAAATTTTGCCAACAAGGTTTTCCCAATGCTGTGTATTCCCCTGTTGCCCGATTAGGGTTAACACTATTTCTGAGCTCCTTGGTGAAGCACCAAAGAAGTTGGGATGTGAGGACTCCAAGGGACATGGCTTCCGTCGCATCTTCATAGCTTGGTGAATGACGCTGAGGTCACAGAAGAATCCCTTCGGTCTGCTTCAATGGCTGCTGAGCGCCCATATATGATGAGGGATCAGGATTCCGAGATGGCCAAGTTTCGTGCTTTGGGGCTGGTCTGATATAAAAAATGCCTGTGGGGGAGGGGGGGTCGTCATAGGTATCACGTGAGGGCCTTGTGCCGAGGGTCTATAGGGATAAGGGAATATCATTGGGGATTATTGTGACATTAAAGAGTTCGTTGATTTGAGTGAAGAACACATATTACAATAAATTAAGTCTATTGAACGTTGTTATCAAAGTAAAAATAATCTCCACTAGTGCTCTAACAAAAATAATATTACTAGCAGCCGCTGCAAGATTTTTTAGCAGCGGCGGGAGCCCGAACAAAGGAAAAAGTTATAACAGTGGCCGCTGCGCGCACGGGCATGACTTTTGTAGTAAGTGCTTTCCCATAACCTAGCGCGGCACGCACTGGCACGACTTTTGTAGTACTTACATCATGTGCTTTCCGATTTAATAAAGCAAACGCGCACGAGTACCACTTCTGACGTCATTTTGGTCGATTATGACAAGGTGGCAGCTACCTAGGTAGAGTTGTGCCAGGTTCCAAGATGGACATTGCTGTGGAATGAATAGAGTTTTAAAGTAGGGTGAGGTCAAGTACCTATCCCAACAGTCTTGCAAGAAAGAGAAATATTGCCCAAGTTTTATTCCGAGGATGAGGAGGATTCACATGCAATGAGTCTCATTTGAATTTGCAACAGCCCTTATAACATGGGAGTTCATCGCTGCGCATAAATAGCAGAGTGTGGGAGTGATCGCTGAACAGCCTGTTGATGAGTATGGTATAGATCCGCCTCATAATAAATTTCTCTAGAGTCGCGCGCTAGTAGTCTTTTTCGAATTTGCAACAGCCCAGATAACCTATGTTAGGAATGTCGCGACACAACATGTCGGCTGGGGGGTACCAAAGACATGTCATGTCGCGACATTCTGCAACACTGACGACATGTCTCGGAATGTCGCCGCAACATGTCAGGAAGACATTACCAGTTTAATTGTAGTACTGCCACACCCCGTTTTGTAACAAAAAAAAACACGATTCTCATCAATTTTTGTAAATTGCATGTAACTTTTCCCACAGCCCTTGTAGCAGGATTTGTGCAAATACTACGGATTCGTCTTTTCACTAGCTTTCCAACGGTATATCGGTTGATGGGTGTCTGACCACTGCAAGTCATTCAAAATCATGCTTGAAGGGACATTTTCAGGAATAAAATGTTGACCAATTCATCGTGCACACTTGTTACACGGTCAATATCTTCCCTGTTGACTCAAATTATTGTGACAACATATGTGCACCTCACTCCTAACATAAATAGGAGTGAGGCAGAGCTTAAGGTTCTTGTCAAGAAGGCTGACAAGGCCAGAACATACCATGCAAACCGGGCGTTGCTGTTCATGACAGTGGCAACTTTCAATGTCAAGGAGGAACGAACATTCACGTCAATTGTCAGTGCGCAAGATTGGACAGAATTTGTCACTACCAGGAGAAGCCCAGAAACATCACAATGCAAAAGAACAAATAGTTTGACAACACTGGGTGTGATGTGTGATCAAATATTGGCCGAAATCGAGCATATTGCATATGCAGTCAAAGAGAGAGACATGTAATAAATAGTGTCAGGAAATTTGTTGCTTTAAATTAAACTATGTAATTAATTGCATCTTCATCTGGAATAGTCAACTAATTCATTTTGTAATGAAACTGGAATGTTAGTAGGACAAACAGGATTGATCACTTCAAAGAACCACACGGCAACCAAGGTGAACTATATTCATGCTCTGATTTCTGGTGAAAATGTAATAACCTAGAAATGAGCCATTTTCTCTATGATTCTACCCACATTAATTTCCATAATCTGTTTCTGATACATCGTCACTGGGATATCAACCCTCAGTGTCAGTGGCAACATCTACAGGAGGCCCATTTGCGTACCATCATCTGCGACAATAACAATTTCATCAGCACCTGGGGGTCTGCCATCTGATGCCGGTACGTCGTCACTGGAAGTCCAACAGTCCACCCAGGATGACAGAGAAATAAACAACATTGAAGGCATCAATGAGGCAACAAATTAATGCAAAAATGGAGATATGAGCACCAAAAAAACACTTGCCATGTCATAATTTGCCATCTTCCCTCCTCGTTGTCGCGATGGCTGCCGTATAACAAAATTCCCTCCTAAGAAACGGTGTGATTCCTCGTAAAATACGTGGAATCTGACCAAACCAAGGCGCAGGATGGTTGCAGGCGATGTTGCTATGAGGGCGATTGCAGCGGTCCCAGTGTTGGGACGATATTCGCCATGATCGATGTGATGCGGTTGCGGCGGCGGAAATCCTCATGGTGATGAAGAGTAGTGTCGCGATTTTATTTTTTGTGATACGTAGAATCTAGTATGTTACCTACGAACGCCAGATGTAACGCGTCAGCACTAAAATTAAACTGGTACTTCGTGGGGTGTCTAGAAGACATGTGATTGTTGCGACATATGACATGTCTTCAGCGATGTCTTTGTACTCTCTAGTAGACATGCAATGTAACATGCTCAGTGTAGATAATGTGATGTATATTCAGTATTGATTCAGAGACAACAAAGATATTACAATTAGATCTAAGATATTCAGTATTGACCCAGAGACAACAAAGAGATTACAATTAAGTGTCACTACTCTCCCTCGTTACCCTCTTCTTCTACGTCCTTTCGAACTATTTCAATACGGTTTTTGCGCTGACAGGATGCTACGATAGTCCATAGTTGTCGGCCAAAGTTCATTTGAATTGGGAGGGGTATGGTGAGGAACGGTAGGATCAGTAGATTGAATTTTCAATTAAATAGTTGAAAACAAAAAAGAAACATGGCAGAACTCACCAGTCAGGTTAGCAATAGACCTGTTTTTTTTGCCAGCAGGGCTCTTGATATGAGAGGATGCGGTGATGGGCGAATGGAGTTGATTTGAAGTGGGAGGGGTTTTGGAGAGGAAGAGCATGGTCAGCGCTGACATTTTCAATTAAATAGTTGAAAAGAACAAATAAAAATTGCAGAACTCACCAGTCAGGTTAGTAATAGACCTGATTCTTTTTTTGCCAGCAGGGCTGTTGATCGTAGAGGACGTGGCGACATCGCGATGTTGTTGATTTGATGTCGGAGGGGTGTGGAGAGGAAGGGCAGGGTCAGCACATTCAGTTTTCAATTAAATAGTTGGAAATAAAAAACAAAATGGCAGAACTCACCAGTCAGGTGATTATTGGACCTGATTCTTTTTGGCCAGCACGGCTGTTGATCGTAGAGGACGCGGCGACGTCGCGATATTGTTGATTTGATGTGGGAGGGGTGTGGAGAGGAAGGGCAGGGTCAGTTGTGTCAATTTTCAATTAAATAGTTGAAAATAAAAAAATGGCAGAACTCAGCAGTCAGGTGAGCAATGGACCTGATTCTTTTTTTTCCAGCACGGCTGTTTATTATAGAGGACGCGGCGACGTTGCAATATTGTTGATTTGATGTGGGAGGGGTGTGGAGAGGAAGGGCGGGGTCAGTAAGGACGATTTTCTATTAATAGTTGAAAATAAAAAAATGGCAGAACTCACCACTCAGGTGAGCAATTGACCTGATTCATTTTTTGCCAGCACGGATGTTTATTGTAGAGGACGCGGCCACGTCGCGATGTTGATGATTAGATGTGGGAGGGGTGCGGGGACAAATGGCAGGGTCAGTAAGGACGATTTTCAATTAAATTGTTTAGCACGTAAAAAAACCAAAATCAGCATAACACAACAACCAACCTGTCTTTTGAGGGGGCGTTAAGGACGTCGTGTTGGCGCGATGGCTGGGAAGACGATGAGCCAACTCGCGGCTCAAAACTCCATGAACTCACAGAGATTGAAGGGGATGACTGTCTGCGTGAGCGGAAATCCCATTGTTTTGTTTTGTTATGGGGCAATGCAAAAATGGCCGCGCGTGGCCATCTGCTTGATGATTCACGCTTCTCTTTACAAGCAAGCATGTATCGAATTTTTGGCAATGCTACAAATTGCTTTTAGATATAATTTTAGAGGTAATCACATATCAACAGTCATTGAATACCCATGCGTATAAACCAAAAATCTTAGGCTTTTACGGGTATTTTCACAAGAGTATATATGAATTCAACCATAAAGTGCAAAAGTGAAAAAAGTGTCTCACGACGGAGAAGAAGACAAAATCTGCTCAGTGATAAACTAAGATTTTTAAAAAAATCTTGAATAACATGATAATCCCGTGACCTCTCGTGACGACCACGAACATCGGGCAGCATCAGGCCATCAGCACTTAAATTCAACACAACACAGTTGACGATCTCCGAGCCATCTCGAATCAGCACTCAGCGCACACACCAACATCCGAGGCACCACCCCGTAACATATAACAATGAGTGACGACGAAGATCCAATCGGAGGAGACGGAGGCTTTGACAACGCCGGCGGTACCTTCAACGACGACGACGACTTCGGATCACACCCACACGACATAACTGAGCAACCAAACGGAGATGAAGACGGTGGGCTAGATGTAACAGGAGATCACATTAATCAAGACGACGAGGGTGGGGCTGATCTTGAGCTTCTGCACGCAGATGGGTCTGGGACTCATCATGGATTCGCAAAATCGGGCGCCCCCCAGGAGAGAATTACCACCCGATATTTGACCAAGTACGAAAGAGCTAGAGTTTTGGGGACGCGAGCGCTGCAGATTAGCATGAACGCACCTGTGATGGTCGATTTGGAAGGGGAGACGGATCCATTAAAGATCGCACAAAAGGAACTGAGGGAGAGGAAAATTCCAATTGTCATCAGACGCTACCTGCCCGATGGTAGTTTTGAGGACTGGGGTATTGACGAGTTGATTGTGGATTAATTTTGCGCTGAGATCTATCGTATTTATGTGGCAGTTTGATTGGTTTTATAGTTGGAGGTACATGATTGGGCACGTTGTGTGGGAATGTAGTGATGACTTCGATGGTTTCTTTCTATGGGTTTCATTTTGCGACCAAGAAAACAGTGGCGACGATGGCAAACGAGCTTGCGATAGTATAAACAAATTCATCAACTGGAGGGATTCCTGTATCAAGAAGTGGGCTGCAATCAGGTGTATGAAGCGAGAACATAGGGCAAGTGCAAAGTTCTTATTAATGAGTTAATTTAAGTAACAAGAATGACAAACAGTCACAATTTGTAAGTTTGCTCGCACAGGATGAGTTGTTTGGTAACCTTTTCATCCTTGTTCTTATCCACAATCAAGGGGACAACGAATATAACAAGTTCTGACTATTATAACTGCACCTGCTAAGTCTTCATTATGTTACAACTTTGCATCCCCATTCTCATTTTCCTCCAAATTTCATCTTGTTTCATTTACATGCATGCAACAATTGTTCGAACCTTGCCATTAGAGCATTGATGAGGGTACTGCCATATGACAAATGAGTATTCATACATCATGCACTATGATCCATGATCAAATGTGCTCTGTTCCTTTTTTTTGCTCTCCCCTATCCTAGTCCCCTTAGTATGAACTTTGTTCCATCTAAGTACTTTCACACCCAGCCTCTTTTGCCCTGTTATCAATTCTTATCGTTCCCCTTGAATTTGCCAAGAGAGTTGAGTATCTTTTTCGATGATGGCGACCCTCCTGTCATGGAAGACACACAAATTTGTATCCTCAAGAGTCCAATAAGGTATGTCTCAGAGGCCTCCTGCTTGCTGCTAACAGAACAGCTGTATGATGCAAATGTAATGTGAAAACCTCTGTAACATCCCTTGCAAAGCACTGGAATGGTAATTTGTAAAAACAGAAGTTCTGTGCTTTTTGGGTACTTATGAATCTCACGGAGTGCCACAGTTCCTGGACGATAACAATGTGGCTTCTAGTCACCTCCTATAGAAAGGGGTAGCACGCGTCCACCTTTGTTACAAGCTTCTTTGCTTTTGGGGAGCTTTACCACTATTAGACTTGCAAGCAGTTTGCTTCGTGCAAGCTATGTTGCCTGCATGATGATACTATGTCTTGAGAGAACAATGATAATGATGAGATTTTTCAAATTCATCCCCTGTGGAATCCCCATACACCTAATACACTCCAATAATACTACCTCTTCTTCATAAATATTTTATCATGGGATAATTTTAGTATGGCATTCACTACATGACTGGACATATATCATTCACTACATTTTCTCGGAACCATATTACATGAACTGACTTAGTATTCTGAACAGCACTTTCATTTGACTGCGCATAAAATAACAAAACAAGCATTGAATGAACATACTACACATTTAATCATTTCCTGATCCTTGTGCTGCAGCATTTGCTTGGACCCTTCTTAGCACTTTGTTTCTTGTTGTCATTGTAGAGTTCAGGAGAAATCTTGGGGAACAAAGGGTCACTGTAATCAAGAGGGGTCTTGCATCCTGTGGCAACATCATCCCTCCACTAACAATTCTATCAGCTTCTTGGCAGACAACATGTGCAAAGTGAAGATTTGGGTGACTTGTGGGGCAAATGTGGTTGAAATGCTTGTAGTAACTTTTGTGCCCATTGCTTTTATGGTTGAGTAATTTCAACTTGTCGTCATTGTCAACAAGATGAGCAACACCCCAAAGCTTCACCAAATCAGGCTCCAACCAAAAACTAAAACCTAGATATTAGTGCAAAAGCAAGCAATAGATTTTTGAAGATTTGAAAACTCATGGAATGAAATAATCTCCCCAGAAAAGACTCCAATGCTCTTCTGATTCTTTATACTCATCAGCACCTTTGCCATATCGCTCAGCACAATAGTCAAAGATCATTGCAGCAATGAAATTTTCCCACTTGGGATTGAGGTCATCTTTTGGAATGGCAGTACTCATATCAATAATGCCCTTTCTCATGCAAAACTTGACTTCATCATTGGGGGTGCCATGTTTGATCATTCGTCTGTGGAGTGCTTGCTCAAAATGAAACAAGGAACCAATGAATGAAGGATCTCAGTGTCAGTGGAGTGGTTAGCAACTGGAGTGTAGAAGGCCCTCTCTAAGTCAACACCAACAAAGGCAGGAGCAATTGAATGAACAACTGATGTAAGCTTGTAAAAGTCTTGCCAGTAGCACTCTGAAGTCTTGCCAGTCATAAGCAAAAAACTGGAACGAAGATGTGGAGTCATCTGTCAAAAACCATGATGATGAGGCATAGGTAGAAGGGATGGGGCACAGTATCAAATGTAGCATCAACAAACATGTCAACCTAGAATAATACATGGTCAAGAACAATAGAGACATTGCAATCTTACCATTGGGGACAGAAGGAGGTGAAGCAATTGTGGTAGGGAAAGCACATCATTCACTGCATTGTAACATTATCAGAAAAAGTGGAGCTATACCTCATAAAAGCTGCCTTGTTAATGCACTTGAAATGCTGGAAAGAGGTTTCCTGGTTTCCCTGAGCACAATTGAAAACACCTGTAGTGCTCTTATATGAAGCTGTGACATTTTCTGGGTCCAAGCAAGTGCTGGGAAGCTGCACAGGAGTCCAAGAGGGAGCAAGATCAAGCAATATCCTGCACTGTTGTGATGAATTGCTGCTTGCTGCTGCAGGATGTGTGCAAATGGAGGTTGAGGGATGGGAGCCCATGCAAGAGGAGCTAATGCAATGCCTGAAGGAAAGGTGTTTGGAAAAGAGTGATGATTTTTGCATACTAGAGCTGCAATATGGTTCTTCTAGCAGTGGTCCCATTCAATTGGTGACATTTTTATACCCAGGTGCCAAGGATGGATAGAAAAATGATTGTTGTTCATGACGTAATGTTATGATTATTCTTTCGCATCATCAGGTTGAGAATTAAAATATTTGTTAGATATTTTTGAATGACATAAAAACAGAGAGTAATTTGGTATTCTAACCTGCATACTCCCCCCCTCTCCAGAATTCACCTATTAAACTTGGCATGCACACCAACGGGCTGCCCAACATTCATCCAAATTTGGTTGCATGAGCATCAAAACAGTTCGAGATGGGAATTTTGCTTGAAAGTGTAGAAATAACTGCCAAAAGTATAGTACAACAGCCTCCTCACCTGTGGTATTGTGATACGCCCTCTCACCAGAATTTGGCTACAAAACTTGGCATACTTGTTGATGATATATTGATAAAGTGTCCATCAAAATTTGGTGGTGTGAGCACAAAAAGAGTTTGAGTTAGAAACTATGTTTGAAAGAGAAGAAATCATGGTCAAAAGCATGGTACTGC
The DNA here is from genome assembly GCA_013187285.1 of Cyclotella cryptica. Lineage (NCBI taxonomy): Eukaryota > Bacillariophyta > Thalassiosirophyceae > Thalassiosirales > Thalassiosiraceae > Cyclotella > Cyclotella cryptica. The sequence goes on along the minus strand of JABMIG010000089.1, from coordinate 226,804 downwards.
AGCTCCCTCACCTGCCGTGTTGTGATTTGCCCTCTCACTAGAATTTGGCTATGAAACTTGGCATAGAGTTGATGACTATAAATAATACCACCATTATCATCTGCACAAGTTTTCTTACTATTTTTGGTAGCTTGTCATCAAGGTGGAGTCTCTGTCACATTGTGGCAAACCACAAGTGTAATGAGTCTGATCATAGTTGCTTGGTGGCCGTCATTATGACTCATCCCCTATGGATTTTATTGCATTTGAAAACCTATGCAACACCAACTCGGGATGGTTTCTGGTTGTGCTTATGACTAATGTGACATGTCTTTGTAAAATATGACTGTCTGAATAAGATCGTACATAAAATAAAGTTTATTGAAAGTTGTCATAACAAGAAAAATAATCTTCTTTAGTGGTCTTACATATTGATCCAACGTCCATCCAAATTTGGTGGCGTGATCATGGAAAGACTTTGAGTCACAAACTATGTTTGGAAGTGGAGAAATCATGGTCAAAAGCATGGTACTTCAGCTCCCTCACCTGTCGTATTGTGATTCACCCCCTTGCCAGAATTTGGTTATTAAACTTGGCATACCCGTTTATGACATGTTGATCCAGTGTCCATCCGAATATGGTGGTGATCACGAAAAGTTTAGTTGGAAACAAGACCTCAAAAATCACAGCACTCACATCATGGTCAAAACAGGAGCACTTTGGTGTGAATTGATTTGATTTGTAGCATTGTTGAGACATAATGATATGGATATGTTATGGTGACAACAGTCTGTTGGCCATGCTCAGTTTTGGAGAGGGTGCGTAACTTTTCTTTTTTACAGTTTTAGAGAAAGATACATACCTTATTATTTCTACTGAATAATGCTGGGCACAATCGCTGAATTTTGTTTGATTCAAAAAAGAGTTTCTTTGTTTTCATTCATAAATTCAAAAACATTCTCAAACATCAGGTTGCAAGAAATGAACAAATTTGATCAAAATAGATTTGGGGTACAAGTGAGGACCAGGGGTACAAAAGGGTACTATAATTTATATTATATATATATACTCATAATACTGCCCATGATGCAAACCAATTCTGAAAAATGATTCAAATATTAGTTTGTATTGTTTACTGCAGCAATGCATGAGTTATGTCAGGCTGAAATTCAACAGTGGTGTGGATTGAATGAAATCCTATGAAACCTGTTCTCCCTGAGCACATGTTGGTGGACACATGTTCTATCACACCAAAAATTTGTTGGATACTTGATAAAAATCCACCCTTGCACAACCTTCAAAACTAGTCCCAACATGAGATATCACATGTAAAGACTCGTGATTAAGGAAGCTTCAGTCATGTTCTTCCGGTACACAACCTGTACATTCCAAAGATTTTTTTCAACAAAACTTATTATGGTAAACAAAGTTGCGGCTTAAGCAAGGCATAAAAATCCAGTAAGCCACCCAAGTAAGCCACCCGGGCATTCTGGCATTTTGAGAGTGTACGGAAAGGGGAAAGGTTACCTTAGTTTTTTGTTTGCAGTGATGCTTTACAGACCTCACCATTGTGATACAAGAGGTTTTTATGGGCATGGAAACCTATCTACAGAAAAGAAAGTTTGCTACCTGTAACATTTCGCTCCATAAAGTTTATCAGGAAATTTAGCTTGGTTGTTCTAATAAATTGTTCTTCCTATATAATTTAGAATTTTGTCTAAAAGGGTAGGATATGTTTGTGGAGCTTTAGTTATGTTGTGTTGCTTCTAGGTGGGGTAATAGAGCAAGCTGTAGTAACCACCTGTTTACTACCATTGTTAGTGTA